>CM066334.1:39759201-40291701 GCA_033807585.1 Hydrophis major | reverse complement strand
CCTTCCCTTTCTATGGCCAGCCTCTTGACATGGGACTCTACATGTCCAGACAACTCTTGGGAAATCATTATTAGACAACTGAGCTAATGCCATTTCAGAAAGGAAGTTAGTGTTTCACTCTTATAAAGGCATGGAAGGATCATGTAGATAAATAAGGAAGGGAAGAGAAGAAATTGTGAAGCCTCCAGCAACAGAGATAAGACGTGGCAATTAGAAAGTGAGAAATCAGGCGGTTTCCGATTGGGAAGGTAAACTTGAGTATTCCAGAATTAGGCCTGTGCCCAACTGGTGATTTATACCCGATTATAAAAGAATGTTTCAACCCTTTTGGGGGCCTGGCTACACTCAGTACTTTTGCCTTGTGGGTTAAATATATTTTTTAAAATGGCGAATTGCTGCATTATGAGCAAGGAATGACCCATAGGAAGAATGGGTTTCTTCCAACAATAGTAAAAGGGAAAAATACCAAGCAGGAGAGAAAAAAATCTTTCCAACAAGCTAAGTTTAAGAGATGGGAAGCATTCAGAGATCAGTTCTTCATATTCCACTGAGTAATCATCACCTTAGAAAATAAACAGATCTGAACTTCTTTTCTGGGTCAACAATTTTGTTATCATCAAAGGCATCTTCTTTTCATCTGAATTGGAAGTTAAAAATCCTACCTTGGTATCCAGGCTGGATAGGCGGAGACTAATGTCCTTTGAGCTTGTTTGCTTGTTGATAGACTGGGCCAAACAATATGATGATGTCCTCCTTTATTTACTTGTTCATTCGTTCGTTTATTCATTTTCAGCACCATCTCTGCTGCTCCGGCCATTGGTAACAAGCTCTATTAATTGCTTTAACACCTCCATGCAATGAGGGCCAGCACATTTCTGGGCCTAGGCTGGTTGCTAAGCAACCAGGAGGGCTTTCATGGACTCTGGGGCCTGCATGTCGAAGCTGCCGCCCATCATCCTTTGCCAATTAATTATTTAAGTTGTAGTGAAAAAAAATGAGTGGGGGGGGGAGAGAGAAATAGACTGGCCTTTTCCTTCCTTCCGTCCCTCCCTTTTCTATTTTCCTTTTCACTCTTTTTTCCACCTATTTTGGTACCTAGTGCCACATTTTCTCCATCACCAAAGGAGCTTGCTTAATGAAGTAGTCATGACAGCAGCCCTGACCTCATTAGCACAGTAGGGCAGGATGTCTTCTGCTGCTCTTCACACAAACCAGCTGGCTTGTCTTCTCCCGCCAATTCCAAGAAGATTCCCTGGCGAACGTTCTTACTAGTCTTCTCTCATTAGCAGGGAAGCTTTACTCCTATCTTGAGACCTTTCCTTGAGGTTCCTCAGCCTAATTGAAGACCTCCTCCTCTTGCATGCTCATCTCAACATTCATCTCCTCAGCTTTGGTCAACCAGCATGTGTTGAAGTAGGGGAGATAAGATTATTTCAAAAAATAAAGCCATTGTATTCCAGCCTGAACTTCCAACCCTGAAGCTTCCAGCAAATGAAAGATATACCCAGTTAATATCAGCCCTAGATCTAGTTGTTGCCAGTATATCTGAAGCAGAACACATCAGCAAAACCTGCTATAGACAATATGGAACTCATTGAAACAAGCACCTGACTCAGAGTTGGATTCACACAACATGCCTACCCTAAGCCTGGATGATGATGATTTGGGGGCCTTCAAGTCAAGGTTGACTCCTGGCAACTGTCTGGAGAAGTTCCTGCAGGATTTTCTGCAAGATATCAGGTAGATTGCCCTTGCCCAAGACTGGCCCAAGATCACCCAACTGACTTCATGCCTATGGTAGAACTAGAATTCTGTTCTCCCCGTTTCTAGCCCAGTACTTTGACTATTCTACCAAACTAAACTAGGAAGAAAGCATAATTGCTGTGTTCTCAGAGCCTAAAACAATAGAACACATTGCAACATCTCAAAGGTATGTTTCACAACACCTTGAGACCTCCAGCCTTCTCAACCACCAACGTTCAGTCCCATCCCAGCCTCCTTAGAGAGCTTACTTCTTTCCTTCCTTCCTTCCTTCCTTCCTTCCTTCCTTCCTTCCTTCCTTCCTTCCTTCCTTCCTTCCTTCCTTCCTTCCTTCCTTCCTTCCCTCCTTCCCTCACTGTAACCCCACAGAATCTGGACAGAATCACAAAGTTTCAATTTCAGCTTTTACACGACATATAAAGTATTTGTGCCCTGCATGACGCGCGAATAATGCACCATTACCCAACTGCCACTTGATGTAATTTAGTACAGCATTTATTCCATCGATGTAAATTATTTCTCCCATGCAATCCACAGAATGGAGCTGGGCAGAGAGAGCCTTTGCACTCTGACAATTGGAAGATGGATGATTATTACCTGAATGGGTTATCAAGCCAAATTGTATAACAAATACTACAACCAACGATGTTAGAGAGAGGGGGGAGGGAGAGAAAGGGAGAAGGAGAGGGAGAGAGAAAGCGAGTATGTCACAGTTCAGAAAGGCCAAAAACAACAACAATCTGATTTGAGGGCTCTGCAGCCTGCAGATATTGGATGGAATTGAATTTGCCCAATGAACTGCAAAGATTCATGGTACTTTGCTTCAAGTTACCTTTTTAAATCCACCCAACAACTAATTGCTTAATCAAATCACTTAATGCACTCATGGTTGTTCAGCAGGCTATTCCCAGTTTGGTTGCACCATAGCAAACCACATCACTAGGAAAGGTGAGTTGCAGTTGGACTGGCAGTCCCAAAGGTGCTTTTTTTTTCCCAAGAGGCAACTGGACTTTCTGGTTTTTCTTTGAAGACATTTCACTTCTCATCCAAGAAGCTTCTTCGGCTCTGACTGGATGGTGGAGAATGGAAGGATGTAAAAGGATGCAGATGACCAGCTGTCTGCAAGGAATATAAATCCTTCCCTTTCCCACCATCCAGTCAGAGCTGAAGAAGCTTCTTGGATGAGAAGAGAAACATCTTCAAAGAAAAACAAGGAAGTCCAGTTGCCTCTTGAAAAATAAAAACACCTTTGGGACAACCAGCACCTGGAGGACGGAGGATCTCCATAAACAGTTGGACTGGCATCTAAAGGGGACAACAAGAAGCCATTCCTTTAGATTCCAGAATGCCTGGTCCTCTTCCCAGACCACCCACTTTGTTCCTTCTTTGCAAATTTTATATTTCTCCTCAATAATCAAGTATTATCTGGACCTTCATGAACCCAGGGCAGTAAATTCTCACATTTGCTTCTAGGAAAATCCAGGATGGAGTTGCTTTTAATCCAAGAAGGACATAAGTGGTTCCATCTTCTCGCAATATTGGAAGACCTTATCTCTTTTGCTGTTTTCTTTCTCAAATGGGAATTTCCTTACGTAAAACAGTATTTTGGAAACTTTGTCATCATCCTCAGTAGTGACAAGAACCACATATAACACATTTTGTTTCCAACCTAAGAAAATATGTTTGAGAAAAGAAGGCAGGAGCAAGGCGTGGCTTCCTTTAGAAGAGCAGCTCTTGGTCTTTTGGTGGCCAGTGAGTTCACAGCCTGCCAAAACCCGATCAGTTCAGTTCAAATCGGAAGCAAAGGTCTGGACTGGAAAAAATGCTAAGAGAGAGAGAAAGAGAGAGCAACAGGAGAGGCTGCAATTCCTGAAAGACAAATGGACAGACCGTCAGAGCTAATCAGGTGATATCATAGGTGGCTTAGTCCCCCTCAAAGCCCTGGGCTATTCTGATTATCCAGTGATTGACATGAACAAACCAATTCCCGAAACACTGCAGTCAGAGATAATATGGATTTATGTGTTTAGATTTCTAATCTGCCACCGCCCTGCTGTCAAGCCATCAGCAACCATTAAAACACCAGGCTGAGTACACCAGCAATACACAACACTGAAAAACCCTTGAAAAGAAGGCATGGATAAAAATGGGCCTTTCTGTTGATGACACCACCATGTGCAATAAAATCTGCACTCAGAAAAACGCAGTAGGCAGAGAGGGGAAAAAATAATGCCAAGAGCAACCAACATTGATTTTAAGCACTCCAGGAGCCAAGAGTTTAACTCACCAGCCTAATGGTGTGTTATTTTATTATGAGCAGCTTCCTTTCACCAATGAAATGGCCACGTTTTCCTTCACCTTTGAGCTGAAGGGTTGCAAACAATGACGTGGTTTTGATCCTGGACCAAGGCAGCTAAAATAAGCTTGGTAATGATTCTGCTTCCCTTCCTCTTGCACTTCAGTTTTGCAACTGTCCTGGATCCACATTAAGAGAGCTATTCACCACCACTCCCCAGCATCTCTGAGTAACCAGTAACAGAATATTTGTAACTTAGGGTTGAATTGTGAGGTCCCTGGTGCTCTCTGAGCTCACAAAGAAACAACAGGACCAAAACACCAGCAATCAACACTTTGATGCACAGAGATTAACACCAAGATTAATGCTGGACCAACAAACTAAGATGTAAACAAAACCCCAATCAAGGCAATGCCAACTCAGACAAACAATGAAACAATAAACAACAGCCTATGGAGCCTCTCAGTTATCCAGATCATCCTGTTTATTCCCAAAGCTGCTTTTTCAAGAGGCAACTTGACTTTCTTGGTTTTCCTTTGAAGATGTTTTGCTTGTCATCCAAGAAGCTTCTTCAGCTCTTCAGAAGCTTCTTGGACGAGAAGCAAAACATCTTTAAAGAAAAAACAAGAAAGTCAAGTTACCTCTTGAAAAAGCAGCTTTGGGAACAAACAACAGCCTAATCAAGGAATCCCCAAGAACATTTCCACCCATACTGACAGACAGAGCAAAACTACTAATATATAAACTAATATATGAACTCCACTCCCTTCTAGCACCAATGATGTTACCTAGTTGGGCCATAAAACATCTGCAAGACAATAACTGAGCTCAGAGAGCACCAAGTATCCCACCTCTGGATTAAGCATGATGAACACATTGCTTGAAACTCCTCTACCTCCATAAAATGTCAGGCAAAACAGAAGAAGCTGGACAGACTCTGGCAAAGCACCGTAATCAACACGGACATCCCTAGCATGAGACATGGTGAACCCTGAATAAATAAAAGAAGGCCCCTGAGTCACCCATGGATCAAACAATGAGTTGTGGAGTCATTTCTTGGAATGGGGGACAAAATGGAAAGATGATGGCCTTCACTGTATTTGTAATCAAAGTCCTTCTTGTTCACCTCCATCATATGTTAAACCTGGGCTTTGATGAATAGTCACAGTGACCATCTTGTTGTTTTTTGACTCTCCTGCAGCCCACCCACCCCCCAAACACCAAAGCATTGAATCCTGATAAACCTCAAACCATCAGGGTCATAAGTCACTTTAAATCAATCAAAAGTTCCTGACAATTATTCACTTCCCTGCCAAAGTGGTGCAAGAAAAACTTTCGAAGAGATCTAGCTCTTTGAAGCTCCTGCAGAATGAGACGCCAGGTTCATTGTCCTCAGGTAAAGATGGTTTTGCAAATGTTCTCATCATTTACAGGAAGGTTTTCATAAAACCTGACCCCATGTTTTATCCCAATGATTAGAAATGCATGCAGCTTCCAGGGGTTTGAAGTTTGGCTACCCAAGGCTGCAAAATTATTCTCAGTTCAATCAGAGCCCGAGAGCAGGGAGTAAAAGTAAGGTGGTGCTGCCACTTGGTGGCAGGTGTGAAGTGGCAGCAGAATGCACTTAAGGAGCAGAATGGTGTGAGAACTATACAGCGTTAACCAAGAAGTCTTGAGTTTGAATCCTACCAGGAGCAAAGTAGGCCAGATAAAGTAAAAGTTGGGGGGAAATGAATCATTTCAATAAGTCTAATAAATATTTTCATGGAATTATCTCAGAATTCAACCTCTATAATCTGTGGTTGAGATATTCTATTCATGAGCAAGTATTTATAAGCAAATGGGATCAATATTAATACAAAATTTAACTATTCTTTTGGTCCCTTCCTAAGATAAACCCTTAAAACTATAAGCTTCAAAGAAGAATAAGATGTATATGTGTGTGTAATTAATTTCAAATGAAATTAACCCAAATTGAATTTAATTCTAATTAGATTAGTGAGAATGTGCTGAATGCAAATATGTGTAATTCGACAAATTATGCTTTAATTTTAATTAACTATTTTAATTAAATCTAACCAATGCATCCCCTTAAATGAATGCAATTTTAATTTGATTTGGTTTGTGAATTAAAATTATTATGATTTATTAAGGTCATGCTAATAGGAAACCCTGTCTGCAGCAGGTAGAATAAGGCACAACGAGCTCTTGGGAACCCAAAGAATATTAATTGGAATTGCAGCTCCCTGGATTCTCTGTATTTCATTCCAGGAACTATGCATAACAGCAATATCCTATTTTCATTGCATCTTTAAGAGCTATGATTTCATGGGGGAGGGGGGATGAGATTAAAGTTATTTCTCAAACAAGAAATGCAATGTGTATGAAGTTAGACCAAGATTAGAAGGCTGCTACTTTGTCCCTTCTTTAGGCTAAGTATATCCAACACCACCATTCTTCATAGAATTAAGCCCCCAAAATCTCACTCTGTTTGTCATAACAGAATAACAGGGTTGGAAGGGACCTTGAAGGTCTTCTAGTCAACCCCCCTGATCAAGCAGGAGACCCTACACCATTTCTGACAGATGGCAGTCCAGTCTCTTCTTAAAAACCTGCAGTGATGGAGCATCCACAACTTATGGAGGCAAGTTGTTCCACTGGTTAATTTTTCGATCATGAAATTTCTCCTTAGTTCTAGGTTGCTTCTCTCCTTGCTTAGTTTCCATCCATTGCTTCTTGTTCTGCCTTTAGGTGCTTTGGAGAATAGTGTGATGACCCAGGGCGGGATACAAAATAAACACAGTCACAAAAACAGGTGAAGCCCCTTTTATTCCTTCACTTTGCTTCAAAGCTCCAAATATCCTTGACTGGAGACAAAAAACTCCCCCACAAGCAGTTACGAAAAGGAAGAAATGCCGTTTAAACTAAAAATGCCTATAAATTAGAAAGAGGAAAAATAACACAAACCACACTGAAACAATTCAGGGAACCAGGCAAGATAAGGGTTTGAAGATGTCCACAGATATCGGAACACCCACTGGGAAGGACGCCAAACACAGAGAGGAATGACACACTAGAGATATTTCCACGCTTTGTTTCCAGCACTGGCCCATACACATGTCTGTCCTTTTATCTTGTTCTCACATTTGCAGCCCATGAAGAGGATCAAGCCAACCTCAGGGAGCTCCAAACTCATAATTTTAAACCCCATGTTTCTCTGGGAGAAAATAAAAACTGATTTGAAAAAAAAAATTTAAAAAGCCGAACATCCAATGGCAGCTGAGACAGGGAGCTATGAATCAGAACATCCTTCACACTGAATTTCTGCTTCTGACATGGATTCAATAGATAGCCTAGTTGTTTTAATTTTTATATAACGTCCCCGATCAAAGTCTTAACCAACTCCACCTTCCAAAACGTAGTGCTAGATTCTCCTTGAAAGTGATGTGGAATGGTTGTCTATCCATCTCCACCTATAGCAAGCAAGAAGTGCTTGCTGCCAACTATTTTAAAAAATAAAAATTTCATATTTTACACAGAAAAGCTCCTCGTTGTTATGGTAATAAGGAGAAAAAGGAAATTATTCGAGATTTTTATGGGCAACTATATAAACAAGAGAATATTGATGAGGAAAAAGTCAAACATTAGACATTAGAATGCTAACTTACTGAAGATACTTAAAGAGACTGAAGAAATGCTAGAAAGCAATATAACAATGATGGAATTAAATGAAGCACTTAAGAAACAAAATAATGGGAAAGCACCAGGTCCAGATGGGCTTCCGGCAGAATTCTATAAAACATTTCAAGAATCCTTGAGCATCCCATTGTTAGAAGTTATGAATGAAGTTGTGTCAAAGAAGATGATACCCAAAACATGGTCAGAGGCTTATATTACACTTATTCCAAAAGAAGAGGCTGACCCACTGCAAATTAAGAACTATAGACTTATTTCTTTATTGAATGCAGACTATAAAATTTTTGCTTCAATTTTAGCAGAAAGACTTTAAAAATACTTAAATAATTGTATCCACCCAGATCAAAATGGATTTCTGCAAAGAGACAAATCAGAGACAATATGAGAGTAATCTTGGATACTTTGGAATACTATGAGGCTCATCCTGAAAAGCAAATGGCTTTGATATTCCTAGATGCTCAAAAGGCATTTGATAACGTGAACTGGAGATTTATGTTATTACTATTGGAACAGATGGGTTTTGCCAGAAAATTTATTCAAGCAATAGAAGCCATATACAATAAACAGACAGCAAAGGTAATGATGGAGGGAGAACTTACAGACTTTATTAATATAAGAAAAGGCACAAGACAAGGATGTCCCCTATCTCCTTTGCTATTTGTGTTGACTTTGGAAGTGTTGAATAGAAATATTAGGGATGATAAAAGCATAAAAGGAATGAAAATTAAAAAGGAAGAATTCAAACTACAAGCTTTTGCTGATGACTTAGCTTTTATTCTGGAAGATCCGCTAGAAACAGCTCCAAAGTTATTGGAAAAGATAGAGACATATGGTGAGATGGCTGGTTTGAAAATAAATAAAGATAAAACAAAGATTTTGACAAATAACATGCTACTGAGACAAAGAGAACTGGCAGACCTTTTGAAAATCCAAGTTACGAATAAGGTTAAGTATCTGGGGATATATTTGACAGCAAGATGTAGCACATTAAAAGAGAATAATTATATTAAACTTAAACAACAGATAGCTACAGACTTGAATAAATGGGAAAACTTGCAATTGTCATTAATAGGGAGAATTTCAACAATTAAGATGAATATTTTACCCAGAATTCTAGTTCTGTTTCAAACAATACCAATTAGGCTTGGAAAAGACTATTTTGAAGATTTACGGTAAATAAAATCATGTTGAAGTTTATATGGCAAGGTAAAAAAGTGAGAATAAAGCTAAAGCTTTTGCAAGACGTGAGAATTAGAGGAGGTTTTGGCCTGCCTAATTGGGAATTGTATTATCAAGCTGCAAGTTTGATGTGGGTCAAAGAATGGATAACATTAAGAAAGCATAGGTTGTTGACATTAGAAGGGCATGATTTGCTGTTGGGTTGGCATGCTTTTTTATGGTATAAGGGAACTAAAACACAGGGTTATTTTAGAAGACATTATATACAGGAGTCTTTGTGGTTAAACTGGGAGAAGATAAAAAGACAATGTTATTTGAAAATTCCAGTTTGGTTATCGACTACCGAAGCATTTTCCTATCCTATAATTTATAAGAAGGAACAAACAGTTAGATATGGGGAACTATTGGATGAAAAGGGTGAACTTAAATCGATTCAAAACTTAGAGGAACAAGGTATAAGGATAAATTGGTTTTCATATGCACAAATACATTCAAGGTATGATGAAGATTCTAAAACGGAGGGATTCTATGATAAACAGACTGATTTAGATAAGATCTTGATGGTTACTGATGAGAAGGTGATTAAAAAATTATATGGTTATTTACTGGGAATTAAATTAGAGGAAGAACAAGTTAAAGAAACTATGATTGTTTGGGGGAAGAATTTTGGATATGGGATTGATTTAGAGAAATGGCAAAAATAGTGGTCTCAAAATTATAAAATGACAATGTCAACAGCATATAAAGAAAACTTGTATAAGATGTTTTACAGGTGGCACTTTCCCCAGACAAGAAAAGCAAGAATGTTTAAGAACAAATCTGAAAAATGCTGGAAATGTCATCAGATACCTGGCTCATATTACCATATGTGGTGGACTTGTGAGAACGCTAGAAAATATTGGACTAAAATTCGCATGTGGTTGGAAAAAATGACAAAGAAACACATAGACTTGAAAACAGAGATCTTTTTATTGGGAATCTTACCTGATACATATAGTAAAGATTTGAAATACCTGATTGTAAATGTATTAACAGCGGCTAGGATTGTATTTGCTAAAAACTGGAAGAATGAGAAAATGCCATTACAGGAAGAAATTATTAAGAAAATATTGGAATGTGCTGAGATGAGTAGATTGACATTTGAAATTAGAGAGCAAGAGGATAAACAATTTTATGAAATTTGGGATCTTTTTTATCAATGGCTAGATGATAAAATACGATAATAGAATATTTAGAATATTAGACAGTAAGGAATATCTTTATTTTTTCTCTGTCTTTGTTATTTGACACTATATTTATAAAGTGTTTTTAGGATTGATTTGGTATGATTATATGATTTGTTACAGAATAAACTGTCTAAAGTATTGTTAGCTCATAAAGCATGAATGATTAAAAGTATAGTCAAAAGTTTCTTTTTTTTTTTTAATAGCGATATTAGGATATATAAGTTTGGATTGAAAATATAAGTTGTTATGTAACATAATTGTAATTGAGACTACAAAATGAATGCACAAAACTGATGAACCAACCGACACGCTGAATGTACATATGAGAGTTGATGTTTTAATGTTTTGTTTGTCTTGTTTGTTTGTAGAAAATCAATAAAATGCTTTTTAAAAAAAATAAAAAAAAATAAAAATTTCATAGTTTTACACAGAAAAGCTAGCATGCAACTAAGCAAATTAAGCTACATATGTAGGCATCGTCTTCCAAACTGTAAATTTTGGAAAGCAACTATTAATTCATGTGTTGCAAGTATTCAGAAATCAAGATTATTTTTGTTCTGACAGGTCCAATTATATTCCAGTTGCAATTAAAGCTTTTGAGGCAACGAAGTGGCTATATTAGAGTCACTAAATTTGCACGTACAATTATTTTGAACCATTGGGGGCAGCTGAGCTCACAGCTTTAAGGGTCCCCATTGCTGATGGTGTGCAGTGATGGCCACCATGCAGGAGCTGTTGAGTTCACCTGGGTCTTCCCCAAGAGACTCCTGCTGGCTCTCTAGGAGGAGTCCGACCATCACCTCTTTCTTCAATTTTTGCTCAGTGCCTGCAACAGTTCCTTGACTGTGTCAGGATTCCGGTGATCGCCCTAATTAAGTCATAAGCCTCAAACTGAGCTTCAAAAAACTTCAAAAGATTTATTAGGAGTGACATGCCAGCATGACCTGTATGGAGCCAACTCTGAGACACATAATTTACAATCACCTATGACCCTGTCTTCCCACACACCCCTGGGTGTATCGTAATTCAGCTTCTCCATCGAAACACGTTCATGGGTTGGGTGTCATCACTCACTCTCTTCAATAAAGGATTTTGGAGGGCATAATACCCAGTTGCCTAAGTTACAATCTTAGTGAGATAACCTTAGAATGTACTTCTGATTTTATTTGCCGTATGCTCCTTCAGGTCTTTCCCCTATCTTTGTCATGTCAACTTGGAAACAGGCATAGGAATGTCTTACAAGTTGACAGGCTGTTGCTTTCGCAAACCCTGCCTTCTCCTCATTGATTCATACCTGTTTCTTAGAAGTCCAACCAAAGGTAGGCAAAGATTCACCTGTCTGTCACATGAGGCCAACTCAGCCAACTACAACCCGAGGCCTAAAATGGCAGGTTTATACATCACCTTAGCAAAATGGCAGATTTGACAGCTGGTTTACCTCAATATAAAAAGGTGATAGTCATCTGTCATCACGGAGCTCCGATGTTGTTTCCACAGCCCACGTTCTTCTTTTGGAAAGATGACCTTGAAGCCAGCCACCAGTCAGCATCTGACATTTGGCAACTGCCATGGGTTTTTCCTTCACCTTGTCATCAGAAATTTTCAGAGGAAATTAAAAAGGAGTGGGAAGCAAACACGCTTCTGTCTGCAAATTCCTGGAGATGAATTGTGTGCGAAAGGAAGGAGATTTGACAAGGATATGAAGCCATCTCCATGCTGAGTGGCAATCAACAAATTAAAAGGCAGCCATTGATTGTGGCTTGGCAAAATGTCTATTGGCATCAGCTGCTTTGCGATCAAGAGACGGGGCCGGTTCAGCATCGTACGAAGGAGGGCAAACAAAACCCTTTTGGAACTTTCAGTCCTGCCACGTTTTCAGAAAAATATGCACGCTTACCCTGCACATTGCAAAGGAGAACAGAACGATCTCATATTAGCAACAGGATGGCTGCTTCTCCAGGGTCCAAACAGAATAACAGAGTTGGAAGGGACCTTGGAGGTCATCTAGTCCAGTAATCGCCAATCAGTGGGCCGGAGACCATGGGTGGTCTGTGAGAAAATTTTGGTGGTCTGCAGAGAAACGCCCCCCCCCCCAAAGCAATTAATCCAGGCTCTGTGGGAACACAAGGCTGTGCCACCCACATGGCCCACGGGAACACAAGGCTTGCATTACTTGCATTGTGAACAGCACGAGGTAGTGAGGGGAGGGGGGAAAGGAAGGAGGGGGGGACTTGCCCCCCTCATCCTACGTGCCTGGCCACCGGGCTGCTTCTTTCCACTTCTTTCTTCTTCTGCTTTTGACTGCATGCAAGGAAGGCAGCAGAAGTCTTTCTTTCTCTCCCCCAAACTCTGCCAGACATGAGTCTTTGGGACCCTGCTCCAAGAGGCTGCAAAGACTCATTTCTGGTGGAGTTTGGGGAAGAGAAAGAAAGACTTCTGCAGCTTCTGCTGCTTTCCTTGCATGAAGCCAAAAGTCTCTCTCCCCACCCCACCCCTGAGAACGGAGTTGGAGACGGTATCTTGCGATCCCAAATAAAGAATGATCGATCGGTAGGAAAATGGGGTGGGGGATTTTCCTGCTCAAGCAGGAGGCCCTATACCACTCTGAACAATTTCTTCTTAAAAGCCTTTAGTGATGGAGCATCCACACCTTCTGGAGGCAAGCTGTTCCACTGGTTAATTGTTCTCATTGTTAGGAAGTTTCTCAATCACAAGCAGCAGTTATTAAATATCAAAAGCATCCCTGGGAGAAAATGGTCAGAAAACTTTAATGAAAAGAAGGACTAGGGGGTGACATGATAGCTGTGTTCCAATATCTCAGGGGCTGCCCCAAAGAAGAGGCAGTCAAGCTATTCTCCAAAGCCCCTGAAGGCAGGAGAAGAAGCAAGGGAGGGAAACTAATCAAGGAGAGAAGTAACTTAGCACGAGGGAGGAATTTCCTGACAGTGAGAACAATTAACCAGTGGAACAACTGGCCTCCAGAAGGTGTGGATGCTCCAACACTGGGAGTTCTTAAGAAGAGATTGGACAACCATTTGTCTGAAGTGGTCAAGGGTTTTCTGCCTAAGCAGAGGGTTGGACTAGAAGACCTCTAAGGTCCTTTCTAACTCTGTTATTCTATTCTATTCTTCTCTACTCTGTTCTATTACATTCCACTCCACCCCACTCCACTCTACTCTACTCTATTCCTCCACAACTGGATGTTTCCACACACCAGACTGACTTTGCATGAGACCAAAAGTCAGGCTAGATGACTTTCTAGATTTGTCCCCAGACTCTTTTATTCTTCTCTGTCATTTCAGTCCATGAGGTGAGGACACCAGAAGTAGGAGAGCCCTTTGATCACCTCTGTGTCACTCACTCCTCTTGAGACAAGATGAGTGGTCTATAAATTCTATAAACAAATACACACAAATGTGTCACGCTGGTTTGTTCCAACCACCCAGCCACCTGCATGGCTGTTCAGTTGAGGGAATGCTCCCTTTGAACCATGATTTTGTAGGCAGAAATTACTGTTTTGGAACACAATATTATTGGATTGATTCTGAATAGATGTTTCCCTGCTTTTGGCTAATGAAATGAAAGCTACTTAGAAGATTCAAGAGAAAATGGCATATAAACCCAGACTGATTATTGCTTTTGGAAGCGTCTTCCTCAATTTTTCTAAACCTCCCCAACCCCCTTCCCATCCTTCATTGATGCTGGAACATGAGTAGAAAATGACAAGCTACAACGAGCAGATGAGTATCTATTTATGCCGAAATAGAGAATGTACGAACAGTTATTTGGAGGACAAATGTATTTTGACAGGTATCTAATTTCATTCTGTTGATAAAAATCCATTTTGTCAAGTGTTCAAGCCCATTCTGTGGTTGATGGCCCCTTCCTTCATATTTTGTTGGAGGGGGTATGGATTTTTTTTGGTGGGGAGAGAAAAAATCAGCTCAAGTGCATTTATCAAATAAATTTACTATAATGTTTTTCCAGGTGTAATGTGCTTTTTTTAAAATAGGTCACAACTGGAAATTATTTAGTTATCTTGAAGAATGACATGAAAAAATGAAAGACAGAAACAATAATTACTAGCGACAAGGGATGGTCAACCAATTCAAGATATAAAATTCAGAAAATAATTGCTGTTTTTCTGAACTGACTTTGGTTCTCCTAAGTGGCTTCCCCCCATTGTCAAATTTCAAACATATATATATGCTTTCTACGTGGAAGTGTGGTGGTGGCATCTTGTGTGGCTCTCAGGGGTGTGGGTCTGGTGTCATTCTTCATGTTAGGTACTCGTCTGTTCATGAAGGCGGGTTTCCAAATGGCTGGTAGGCGGGAGGTATCATCTCGTTTATTCATGCTGTGTGGGCGTTTTTCTATCTCTATGGTTTCTCTGATGATTCTGCTGCTGAAGTGTTCGGTTTTGGTGATAGTTCTGGTATTTTTAAAGTCAATCTCATGTCCTGTGGCTTTGAGGTGTTGGACCAGGGAAGAGGTCGGTTCTTCCTTTTTGACTGAGTACTTTTGTTCTTCAATGCGTGCACTTATTCTTCTGTTAGTTTGTCCAATGTATGTGGTGGGGCAGGCAGTGCAAGGGATTTCGTATACTCCTTGATTTTCTAACTCGATTTTGTCCTTAGGATTTCTTAGGATGGTGGATATCTTTCAGAGAAGCCATAGAGATAGAAAAACGCCCACACAGCATGAATAAACGAGATGATACCTCCCGCCTACCAGCCATTTGGAAACTCGCCCTCATGAACAGACACGCACCTAACATGAAGAATGACACCAGACCCACACCCCTGAGAGCCACACAAGATGCCACCACCACACTTCCACGTAGAAAGCAGACTCACACGCACACAGAAGATGAGACACAACCACGGACCAGAAGCCGCACTGCAGCTGCATCACTACCCACTCCAAACCCCTCCAAGCCATACATGAAGCGAACTGACCCCCACCATGAAGATGCAGCACGATCACGAACTCAAAGCCAAACAGCAGGATCACAGCTCACCAGCTCAAATCCCCCAGCAACTAAGACTAACCTGAGCACAACCAAGCCCCCACCTGAACAGAACACGCCTCCAGCCAATCAGAACACAGTCAAACCCCCAACCAATGAGAACACACCCCCACCCAATCAGAACACAGCCAAGCCCCCACCCAATCAAGTCACACCCCCACTAGCAGTTAAAAGGAAGAAGCAGCTGCAAGCTCACATCACTCTGAGAAGCACAGAGCTGAAGACCAAGCTGGGTACTTACGTGTATGGCATTCAGCTTTGTTCGGGTATTTTCCCACGTCATGGTGGTTGTGCTTTTAAAGTTGTAGCAATGTTTCAGCAGAATCTCATCGACAGAAACCTGATGATGGCAGATGATTGGTCTGTAATTTCCTGGATCTATTTTTTTCCCCTCCCTTTTTTTGAAGATGGGGACCGCCTCAGTTCTTCTCCTTTATTTTAATTTTTAATTTTATTTTTATTACAAACATAATTTCTTCCATTTGACGACATGTCATCTGGTTGCAAATATTTTGTGCAATACAGTTAATGTTTACAATCATATTCATTACATAGTATTCTCTTGACTTATCTTATTATACTTATTAATATCACTATCTCTTTATCTTTCATTTTAGCTTATTTATTTCTATCAACAAAAAATATCTATTGTGCTTAACTAATCCATTAATTATATCTAGCTCTCATATTTTTTCCTCTAATTCTTGATAGAATAGTTCCCATTCCTTATAATATTCAGTTTGCTCTCTCTCTCTTTAATTCCAAGTGTTAATCTATTCATTTCTGCACATTCTAATATTTTCCTAATCATATTCTCTTCAGCAGGAGTCTGCTCCTTTTTCCAATTTTGAGCAAATAAAATTCTTGCTGCAGTTATCACATGTTATACGTTTGCTGTACTGTAACTTTCAGGTAAGATCCCCAACAGGAATATTTCTGATTTTAAGTCAATATGTTGTTGTATCGTTTCCTCTAGCCATGAGCATATTTTTTTCCAATATTTTTCAGCTTCATTACTTGTTCACCACATATGGTAATATGTGTCAGGTGTTTGTTGGCATTTCCAGCATTACACTGATTTATCTTCACTCTTTTCCAATCCTCTGGTAATTCCAGGATCTTTGAAAGATACAATCCAATGGTTCTGAGATGACATCTGCCAGCTCCTTCCGATGCCATCCATCAGATCCCGGTGAAACCAAAATGAGGACACCCTCTGTTATGCCCCTGATGGAGACTGACTCTGAGGGAGAGGGGGAACAGCCGACAGGGAGTGGTGTGACTCCAGAGGTTGTGGAGGAGACTGGGGAAGGGCAGAGGCTGGCTGGGCAGTCAGAGGAAGAACCAGGCCCATTCCCTCTTCATCCTAGGATATGCAGGGAGGAGCAGAGAAGGAAGCAACTTGGCTTATGAGAAGGAAGCGGCCATGATCCCCCTCATTGGTTGCAGCTGGGGATAATAGTATATAAGAGAGACAGTTAAAACACAGCTTTGCCAGAAGCAAAGCGTGTTTTATTTTGGGCTGAAGTTATCTTGGTTGGTGTCCTTCCAACAGATTGTGCCTTGTTATCTCCTTGAAGTTGGTAAATACTTATCCTAATCCATTGTGGAATTTCCTTCATTGTAGTTTATTTTGGTTTTTTATTTCACCTGTATCTGCTCATTAAGTTTGGACTGTGTTGCTTTCTTTTGAAGACTATTTTTGAATACATTTTATCTCCCACTGAGAATTATTGAACAGTGGGGCCAAGTTAGAGGCATTCAAACACATTTATTTACATTTTGGATTTTGTTACATTTGTGTTATGCCCTGAGTCATCACACTCTCATTTCTTATAGCAGAAAAAACTTCCCTCCAGCATTCAAGAAGTAGGCCACTGAAATTTGGCAGCTGAATTGGAGAAGAAGAAGCCCACACCTCATCGAGTAGACACGATTATAGCCACAGCTATAGAAAAACATGAGAGAAATTCCCATGCTCTAGCGTGGAACTATTGTACCAATCCGCAATATCAATAATGCTCTAAGGATAATCTGTCTTGCAACAGTAAGCATGAACGGGGAAACAGAAGATCGATAGCGCATTTATATTAAGCAATTTTCTATATAAATCAATAACACATTTATATTTAATAATCTTTTTGTATTGGGCAATTTTCTATCTATAATGGAACAATAAAAGAAGTATTGTATCAGACTTGGCATTGGTCTAATATTTAGCTTACTGAATAGCCTTCTTTATTGATCCCAAAAGCAGGTTGGACACACTGTTTGGAGACTAAATCTGTTAACTAGAGGTAGGTGTTTTCCCTGGGGATGTAGTCCTTGACTTACAACTGTCCATTTAGTGACCAAATTTTCAACAGCCTTGAAGAAAAAGGGATTTATGACTGTTTTTCATGCAATCATTGAAGCACACCCACCCCGGTCCTATGATCAAAATTCAGATGTTGGCAACTGGCTCATATTTACGATGGTCGTCATGTCCCCGGGACATGCGATTCCCTTTTCTGACAAGCAAATGCCATGGGGAAGTCAGATTTACCTCATAGCTCTGTTTTTAACTTAACCACTGCTGGTGATTCACTTAATAACAGTGACAAGCATGGTCATAAAAATGGGACAAAACCCACGGACAACTGTCTCACTTAGCAACAGAAATGTTGGGCTCAGTTGTAGTTGTAAATGCAGGATTAGCTATAATGGAATGGTCGTCTTAAATTGTAGGAAGAGAGAATCCATCCGAATGTTAGGAAAAACTTTCGAATGATGGTTTGATAGAGTTTCTGAAGGACAGAGTAAGACATCCTTGGATGGACGCCTTGAAAGCAGATGTGATGTTGGATCACATCAACGACTCCTTCTACGTCTAGGTTTCTCATATTCCCTCTCTCCTCTTGGATGAGATTCTCATGTTGAAACCATCTTCAGCCTTCTTGCCTGTTGGGAGAAGGTCTTGAAGCAAGCAAACAATGACCATCAACAGAAGGAACATGTCTGTAGAAATTGTCGCTCTTTTCTGGTCCCAGTTGGTCATTTGTTTTGTACTGTCCATGGTTACCTTGGATAAGCTACATAAATTTGGACTGATAAATAAAGCAATGCATCAATAATCTCATAGAAGAATTTTATTGGCAGGTAGGTCTGTGGAGCTCTGATTGCTAGCTTTTGCTTGACCAGGGAGTGGTCAATGCCTTTTCCAGGACTTCGTGCATTTGAGTTCTCCTTGGCCATTCCAGTTGTGTTCCCCCCTCCACCCCCCCATCCCCAATTTCTCAGAATAGACTGGGATGCCAGTTTCATTCCCATCCAGCTATTTTGTGCCTTCTCAGCATCTTTCCCTCCTCTTGGCTTAGTTTCCACCTTGTTAGCAAGTTTCTACTTGAGCCTTCATCGACACATTAAAATGGCAACCCATTAATGCAAACTATAATGAGAATCCATTAAGGTGACTATAAACATTCCACACCCTGCACTTTGAGAGGACCATGAAAAGATCTTGGCCTTCTTCTTTATGACTCTTTGAAAAATGTTGCCCTTTTCTCCACTCCCTAGTCTTCACCCAAAGCTAGACACCCCTGATTCCTCTAACTCTATCTTCTAAGGCAGGGGTCTCCAACCTTGGCTCCTGGAAGCCTGGCGGACTTCAACTCCCAGAATTCCACAGCCAGCTGTGGAACTCTGGGAGTTGAAGTCCGCCAGGCTTCCAGGAGCCAAGGTTGGAGACCCCTGTTCTAAGGGTTTCATTTCCAGGATCCCAGTCTTCCTCACTTTGCATCCAGATATGACCTCAGCTCCTCCTGGTTGGGCATTCTGGAGCACTCCCCTGTAGAAACTGCCAACCCTGAACCTTAATGGGAATGAGAGGAATGGAGATTCCATCTTAACATGCACTCTTTCGTGTTCCTTGACATGAGAGGCCTTTGGTGCTCTCTGAGCTCGGTGGCTTTCTTGCAGAAGATTCATTACCCAACTAGGTAAGGTCACTAGTGTACCAAGGACACCATCCCACTCCTCCTACTCCTACTCCTCCATTCTAGCTGAAAATGTTACCTAGTTGGGTCATGAAATGTCTGCAGGAAAACAACCAAACTCAGATTGCACTAAGAACCCTAAAGTCATCCTTGTCCTCCTCAAAACCCACTCCTTTCTAGCATTGATGATGTTACCTAATTGGGTCATGAAAAATACGTCAACAACCAAGCTCAGAGACCACTGAGGGCCACTCTTTTCAACCCTGAGCCTCCCTTTTGTTAGTTCCTTGGCAATCTGAACATCTGTGCACCAGGTTAATCAACATCCCTCCAAAGCCATGGATCAGATTTTATCACCCTACTGAGTCCTTAAAAAAGCAAAGGGAGATGTGTCTGCCTTATTTTCTTCCAGTCCTTCTGATTCATGTAGCGCTAGCTTCCTTTTTTATTTCCCAAAGGATCTAAACCACAGAGTTCTTCTGCCCCAAAGCACCCCGCTTGGTCATTTTTATTCCCGCCATAAGTCATCATTTTCTTTATCGGGTTAGAGTGAGGAGAACAACTTGATTTTCCCCATGAGGTTTGTGCAGCAACAGATTCTCCCCAGGATGAACTCACCAAAGATCTCCAGAACATAAGCACCTCCACAAAGCTGTTTTTTCCTCCAAATTGCAGAAAAGGGCACTTAGCCAGAGAAAACACAAGCAACTTTTCACTTTTGCCTCCTTTCTAAAAGAAAACAACAACTGAGACTCTTTGGGAGAAAAAAACTCAAGTTGTCATGGAATTAAACACTGGCGGTACTTTTTTTTTCTTTTTTTTAATAGTCTTTCATTGTTGAAAGTTTCCAGCCGTGCTCAATTACTCAGTGGTGGATGAGCCCATTTGCTGGAGTGAAGGGTCATTCGGCTCAGCCAACCTGAGCTCTGCTAATTGCTCCAGGTAGCAAGTGTCAATGGCATCATCAGATTCTGTTCCAAAAATTGTATCTCAAAGAGTCCTCGACTTATGACGACAAAAGGAACTAGAATTTCCATTGCTAAGCAAGCCAGTTGTTAAGGGAATTGTGGTCGCATTTTGGTGGTGGTTGTTGAATGAATCACAGTGGTGAATCTTGTGGCCAATAACCCTGGTTTCACCTCCATCAAGGTTCCGGAACACAACGCTGTTTTCCTGCTACTTAACAGAATCACGGAGTTGGAAGGCACCTTGGAGGCTTCCAGTCCAACCCCCTGCTCAAACAGGAGACCTGAGACCATATCAGACAAATCTCTTCTTAAAAACTTCCAGTGATGGGGAAGGAATGGACAAAGGAAAGGAGATCAGGTTGCAGACAGCTCACCATGGGGAACATCAGAGGTGAGATTCTACCAGTTCGCACCTATTCTCTAATATTCTAAGCAGTTCAGAGAACCGGTTGTTAGAAGAAATTACTGGGCTAATCCTGTAAGGAAGGCAGGAAGGAACATTCTGGTGTTGCTTACAGAAACTGCCTCTCCGTTAACCCTTATGACATTCTTGGAAGGACTAGATTACCTGTCTCAGGAACCTCTCTGGAGTTTTTTTCTCCTCCTTTGCTGATACTTTGCTTGTGTGGAGGGACCATTCAAAGTTACAGTGGCACTGAAAAAAGTGACTTATGACCGTTTTTCACACTTACGACTGTTGCAGCATCCCTACAATCATGAGAGGCCAGGTGAGGAGATGTGTGCCTCGATGTGAGTGATGTTGAGTTGGCCACACCCAGCCAATAATATGATCACCAAGCCATGCCCACCAACTAAGCCACACCCATAGAACCGGTTGTTAAACAATTTGAATCCCACCCCTGGGGAACATCTACCTTTGGGGCCACTAGGAATCCACAAATTGATGGCACAAAATCTATCAATCCACCAGTCTGCCTGTCTGTAGGCTTGTGTGGACTATTTCTCTCCCTTTGTTTACTCCAGACTCTGCAAACTATGGTTACAAGTTGTTGGAAACAAAGTCCGTATTGCAAAAAAATTGCTGACATGATGGTCTCATTTACCATCCCAGTTTGTGCAAGCCTCCTTCGGTAAACCTTAAGGGGACACTTCTCTTTGCAAGCTGTTTGCCTTCTTAGCAACTGCTCAGGTAACCACAGAGACAGAGAGATTTGCAAATATCCAATCAAATGCATCCAACCTGAACTGAAAACTAGGAGTTTGTGTTTCTTTTCTTTGGGTGAAGTGGATTTTTGTTCCTCCAAGCTGGAGGATTAGCTGAGGAACAGGACACGGAGGGGATTATTATTACTTTTTATTATTATTATTATTATTATTATTATTTGCATTCTACTCTTAGTAAGTAGAAAGACAGAGCATTGAGGGACAAGAAGCAAAGGGTGGAAACTTATCAATGAGAGAAGCAACCTAGAACTAAGAGAAATTTCTTGACAGTGAGAACGATTAACCATTGGAACAACTTGCCTCCAGAAGGTGTGGATGCTCCATCACTGAAGAAAAGAACGAAAAGACTGGACAGCCATTTGTCTGAAATCTTAGAGGGCCTCCTGCTTGAGGCTGGACTAGAAGACCTCCAAGATCCCTTCCAATTCTGTTTTTCTTGTTTCTGGTGTCTTCTCAGAATCTCAAGGTCTACCGAAGTGAAACAAGCTTATGGCAGCATCCCACTGTCTTATGAACAATGGGGAGTGGGAATGGTGTGGTGAGTTTTAGAGATGTTCAGAGGGAGATTTTTAATGGCCCAATCCAGAGATTTGATCTGATATCTTCTGGCTATCAAAGTCCCCCTAAAATATTACACTCCTGGCGTATATAGGTGAGGAGACAAGAAGTTAACAGATCACAGATAATCAGAGTTGGAAGGGACCTTACAGGTCATCTAGTCCAACCCCCTGTCCAAGCAGGAGGTCCATCACCATTTCTGACAGATGGCAATCCAATCTCTTCTTGAAAGCCTCAAGTGATGGCGCTCCCACAACTTCCAAGGGCAACTTCTGTTCCATGGGTTGATTGTTCTCACTGTCAGAAAGTTTCTCCTTGTTTCCAGGTTGAATCTCTCCTTGGTCAGTTTCCATCCATTATTCCTTGTCTGGCCTTTGGGTCTTTGGAGAATAGCTTGTCCCCCTCCTCTCTCTGGGGCAGCCCCTCCAATATTGGAAGATGCTCTCCTGTCTCCCCTGGTCCTTCTCTTCCCTAGACTAGCCATGCCCAGTTCCTGTAACTGTTCTTCATATGCCTTAGTCCCCAGTCCCCTAATCATCCTGGTTGCTCTTCTCTGTTGATTTGTTGTGGAATTGTTGAGATAGATAACCTGAGGACATGTTCACCAAAGGGCCCGATTCTTGACAGCGATAGGGTCAACAGTTTGGCTTCCTATCTTATCACCTCTTGGGAAAAAACATTTCCACACAATCTCTCGGTTGGTGGAGTGATAAATAACTTGTGTTCTTTATGGTGCTCTATAAGAAACAATTCATTACAATGAAATGGACTTCCTGTCATTAGCCCAATCTCTCTGAGTTTAATGCTGCATCCTGCAGACCAGCAAATCCTTGCTTGATAACGGATGTTACAGATCACTTTTTATATTGATGGCGCATCCTGAAACGGAAGAGAAAATTGATATATAACATCTTTAGGCTTTTCCACTGACGTACAATATTTACTCTTGGCAAATAAACCTGTTGGGGGGGGGGAGAAGGAGGAGGAGGAGGTGGTTAATGCCTCCAACTCATGGGAA
Organism: Hydrophis major; assembly: GCA_033807585.1. Classification (NCBI taxonomy): domain Eukaryota; kingdom Metazoa; phylum Chordata; class Lepidosauria; order Squamata; family Elapidae; genus Hydrophis; species Hydrophis major. The sequence goes on along the minus strand of CM066334.1, from coordinate 40,268,811 downwards.
GATAGCAGTTCATGGCCCATGATGCACCTTGCCCTTTGAGATGCCTCCTGTTCTTCCCTTAGAGTCACATACCTGAACATGCAAGAAGTGTCAAAGGAGCCTTGCACCATCTGGGTGCGAATTTATGTGTTGTGACAACAACTGCAACTTAATAGTAACTCAGAATGCCACAGACGCTTTCTCTATATGCTTTTAATTGGCAAATTAGGGGAAGCTGACACGACCTGATAGCAAGCCCTGTTTAATGTACCTCAATGCAATTTGGAATTGCAATTTGCAATTTAGAAGTTAATGTTGAGGAGAAGAAGGGGTTCAAAAAATGTCCAGATTTCAGGCACTGTTGCATGATCTGAGCCTTGAGTCTTGAGGGGGGCTGTTCATTTGCATAAAAAGGGTGGGTCCTTGATCAAGCAGCTATGGCCGCCATCTTGACTTCTTGGGCAGCCCTCCATTGTGGATCCTCATTGCCAATTAGGGCAACCATCTTTTTTTTAATGTCCCCTTTCCCTGCAGATGTTTCATGGATGAGCTCATGCAACCTTGGCCATCTCAAGACGTGTGGACTTCAACTCCCAGAATTCCCCAACCAGAATGGCTCTTTGAAGGATTTCACCTTGGGCTGCCTCTAGCAGAGATGAATGGCCCACTTGAAGAAAGCACACACAAACACAGCACAGGTGTCATCAGAAGACTTCAGGAAGAGCCACCAAGAGCAGAGGCCTTCTTCATCTTCCAGGAGTCATGTCTGACCATATCGGTCTACAACGGGGGTCTTCAAACTTGACAGCTTTAAGACTCGTGGACTTCAACTCCCAGAATTCCTCCTCCAGTCATGTTAGCTCAGAAATTCTGGGAGTTGAAGTCTACGAGTCTTAAACCTGCCAAGTTCGAAGACCCTTGGTCTACAATGAAGGATCTTCCCAAATTCATTCATTGCAGTTCTAGCCTTTCCATGGCTTCTACAAGGTGGTCTTTTTTGATCCTCAAAACATCCCTGTCAGGTAGATTCAGCTGAGAAAGAGAGAAGAACACTAGCATATGTTCACCTTGTTGACTGAGGAGTCATTTGAAGTCAAGGTGAAGAGCTGATATTGAACTTTGACAATTCAGGTTCAAAGCTTTCTCAATTGCCAAGTTCACCTGACCACCTCTAATCAATCTTACAGTCTCAGTTCCAACCTACCTCACAGGTTTGTTGTGAGGATAAAATAAAGGGGGATTCAATGCATGGATTGAGCTTTCCACCAGCTTTAGAGAAGGAAGTCTGCTTGTCTGTAGTGCTACCTTCATTCAGCTATTTTATCTTTTCCCCTTTTCTCCAGAGAACAAGACAAACAAAAGTGAGAAAATATTGGTTATTTGACAGAGAAGGAGCATATAATCTAAAGCTCCCATTGAGGCATTGAATTGTGGCTTCTACCTCACAGTGGCACATAAATAGGTGAGAAAAATATTGGAGATGGAAGAGAAAATGGTTTTTTTCAAGATACAAAATACCTCTCATAGGCTTCTGGATTTTTGAGCAGTGAAAATGGCCCTGCGGTTTCACTATGATTGAACGAAGATGGGCAACATCTTCAGGATGAATGATTGACAGCTCACTTGATTTCCAAAATCTGGATCTGGTAGACATTAGATCTCTCCTCCTTCCCCAGGATGGTGGAAAAGCGCTGTGGGCATTTGCTGAATCAATACCCCCAGATTTGTTCAAAAGGTGCCAAAAAACAGGGGATGGCTAAGAAACAAAGGCACAGGTCTTCGCTATTTACTAAGTGGATGATTTAGCACTTTCACATCAAGGAGGAGATAGAGAAGGCAAAAAAGAAATAAGAAAACAACACCTCATTTCTCCCAAAGGAGAGCAAAAAAATAAAATGTCACTGCATGTGTGTTTGTGTTTATGGGGAAAACAGGTGTTTTTTTAATCCCCTCAATTCAAGATGTTGCTTTCCAAGAAGCAAGCATGAATTTATTCAAAGTAGAATGATAGAACTGTAGACTGGGAAGGGATCCCTGGCATCATCTAGATTGGCCCTCTGCAATGTGTGGGAACACTAGTTAGGTGAGAGATGGCTTAATTAAACAATATGGTCAATGATAGGAGTTGGGTTGGCCTTTCTTCACTTCACTTCAAACTTCTCATAATATCCATGGAGGAACCAACAGACAGGGTCACGTCCCACCATGGTGGACATCAATCAAGTCAACCAAGTCACATTGGTCATAAGACACTTCTTTGATCACCCTGACTTATTCCTCAGTTGCAGGAAAGAAGACTGAAGCATGGAAGGGAAAATGTCTCGGACAGAATGTTTCTGAGCAAAGACTGGGAAGGAGAGAGAGAATTTGAGGCACCAGGGAACTGTTACTCCATCTGTTACTCCAGACCTCTCGTCATGGCAGGAGGAGATAAGACAAGACCTCAGGTCCTCGGCCCGTCTGAGGCATCCGTTCACCCAAAACTATATCCATTGTTAAATAACCCATAATTACCTTTCCAAATTCTGTTTTACCCTTCTCCTTTTCCCTTCTGCAACTCCACCCCAGACTTTTATCAATTGTAAGCAACTTTGGAAGACTTTTGGGATTGAAGAATGGAATAATAATGCTTCACTTTTATCTATCTATCTGTCTATCTATCATATATCCATCTATTTCTGCCTTCTCTGTCTCTATCTCTATCTATCTGTGTCTGTCTATCTGTCTATCTATCCATCTCTATCTCTGTCTGTCTTCTTTCTGTCTCTGTCTCTCTATCTCTATATCTATCTCTGTCTATCTATCTATCACCCATTATGTATCTATCTATCATCTATCCACCTCTATCTCTATCTCTGTCTGTCTGTCTCGATCTCTGTTTATCTATCTATCTATCTATCTATCTATCTATCTATCTATCTATCTATCTATCTATCTATCTATCTATCTATCTATCTATCTATCATCTCAGTATAATACAAATTTCAGTGTCCAGAAGCAGCAAATCAATGGATCCCAGTTGCTGCCCTGAAGATGGAAGATCAAGGACTGGTAGTCTTCAAACCATGCTTGGTATTGCTCAGAGCCATAGAAAGAACCTCCTGGTGTTATCATCTCTTCTGGCTCCGATGCACCAGTTCCAGAAGCAGGAGGGATTTTTCACTTTTGCCTGAAGAACATGAGCTATTTATCATAGATAAACATCTCGGGTGACCTCTGTGTCTGCACAAGGTGGAATGCACCCTCAGATTAAGAGTTGGAGTTCCTCTTCCCCCCTTGTGATTTTGGCACCCTGGAGCATGGACCGGCCCTCGGGTCACCAGGTTTAAACCTTCCTCCACCCTCTCCCGCCCCCACTCCCAGCTGTAGTAGCTGCTGTGCAACCGAGTCATAACCCTGCTGGGGAGGTGGAAGCTTGTGCAGTCTGGTTTGAGAAGGGATGAATGAAGGCATGCCGGGTCTAATTCATCAAGACCCATTAGACCGAATATTGGATTTCCTGCAGTGCCTGATGGAGGGAAAGAGCTTAATTATTTTCAGGAGGGCCCAATCATTTCACCCTGTATCTCCAAAAGGTTCCCACAGCACCTGCCGTCTAATTCGATTGGAATGGATTTCACCTGTCATTTCTAATGCTCTTTTTGTCCTTGGCCCTGGGATTTATCTTCCTCCATTCCTTCCTTCCTTCCTTCCTTTTTGGTCTCCCTGCATAAAAAAGAAAATATCTTATAATAAAGTAACCTGGGTGATGACTGCTGGTCTCCTACAAAAAAGCCCTGCTGTGGGTTGTCTCATTAAAAATGATGGATCAGGTTGGCAAGAGCCAAGAAAATTAATGTTCCTGGGGCCTTTCTTAGAAATAAATCCCTCCCCAAGTTTCTTCCATTACCAGAAGTCTTTTACTAGTCGATCCATTCACTAACATCTTGTTCTGATATCACAAAACACAAAACATCCCCTTTTGTAGCTCCAGCAGCCAAAAAGACCTTGGCAGTAGAGTTCCAGCCTGAACTCCTAGTTGTAGTTACAATTCTCTGGAGGAAAAAAATGGCCACCCTGAGTTCCTTGGAGGAAGTAGGTAGATCCTACGGAAGAAAAACATTCCCTTCAATGATTCCACCACTGCTGATTCATGTAATTTTCTGCTGATGAGCAAAAAACCAATGTCTACCGTGTTTCTCCGAAAATAAGACCCTGTCTTATATATTATTATTATTTTGGCCATCAAAAAAGGCACCAGGTCTTATTTTCAGGGACGTCATCCACTGACTAACCTTACTTGTTGTTCTGACCCAAACCTTGTTCCAGGAAACAGAAGTAACAGCAAAACCTTTTAATGATTCTTTACAAATTCCGTTCCTTCCCGGTTAAAAGGCTCTTTCAAACTAATTGTCTCTGATAAAAACGAGCCTTGCCAAGGCGGTGCAAGGCTGCCAAGAACACTACATAAAGTTACTAAGAAATATTTCAAACACAAAGAGTCTCCAAAAACCAACCAAGATATTCCGAACACCCACAAGACTTGAGTGCAAAAACTTATTTGCTTCCTGCAAAGAATTCTGGTTTCTCAGCTGGCTTTTATCCCTTATGGGAGGGTCCATTACCTTGCAGCTTTACTCCCAAGTCACCTGTGTTGCTGCAGGTGCTCTTTCCTTCTAGTAGCCCTGGGTGCACACGCACTGGGCACAGGCTCCTCAGGAACCTCTTCATCACTACTGCCAGCCTCTACAATCCCTGAAATCCACTCCCTGAGGGTCCTGGCCCCATCCCTGCATCCCACGCAGGCCCCTCATCTGAGTCCTCGCTCTCCGAGACCTCAGCCGTCTGCACCTGCTGCCAGTGAACCACAGCACTTGTGTGCGCATCATCTCCAGCCTCCCTTTCGCTGCTAGTAACAGCTAAGAACTCTGGATCGATCCGGAGCTTTGTTATCAGCTACAGAGGCCTTCAGAAAGCCTTGCCAGCTACAGAAGAAATGGGCTGGCAAGGCAGGTGTCGGGATATGTGAGGCCTGGCTACAACTGTCCAAAGGTAAGTAGTAGGGCAGCTCCACCCTCACCCCGCATCCCCACTCCAGTTTAATTTTTACCTGTGCACTCTGGAGTGGGCGGGGTCTTAATTGGGGCTTATATTGGGGGGTAGGGAGCATGTGTAAAAATCAAGCTAGGACTTACTTTCAGCGTAGGTCATATTTTCGGGGAAACAGGCTAATCTCCATTTTTAGTTCAGAATTTTGGTGGGTTGCCTTTCGGGACACAAGACAAGGCCACCTGCCAGAGGGAGTCCAATCAATCAGTCCTTCATGCTTTGTGATTTCTACATCTTTCCAAAGCTTGGTAGGATGAGGGAGGGAGAGAGGCAGAGAATTAGGGCTGGCAGAGTAGTAAATTGTGTGGCCTCCCACAATGGCTTTGTCTTCCCTGGAGCAAGCTCCCCCTGATTCATGAGTTATCAAAGAAAATCGTTCAGCCTTTCTTGTTGTATTTAAGGAAGATATAATTTGGGATGGACAGATTGAGAGAGAGGAGCAGCAAAGAGATAGCAGTGGAAAGGGCTTAAAGCAGAATATACACGGCCCAGGGAGTCAACTGAGAAAGGAGAAAGTCAGGCTAGAGATATAAAATAACTGATATTTTGCTCCTTAAGTGGCACTTTGTCCACAGGATTTTTTTACTAGATGAGTTTTTGCTTCTAGCAACAACAACACATTTAAGTTCCCAGAAGCTCAGAATAAAGAAATACACAAACAAATTGGACATTAAAATAGTCATCACTGCTTAGCAGAAATCTGCTCTCCTTAAAGATGTGAAATTAATTTCCAATGGAAGCATCTGTTTTCTTCTTGTGTGAAAAGGCCATTGGTTCTTCCCTCTGGACATCCTTGCTTAGCTAAAAGGTCTTCTCCTACCTCATCCATCTTCCTCTTAGGCCAACAGCGTATTTACAATCTCTTGCCATACAGCAATGGAAAACACTAATACAAAATCTAACAATGTAAGTGGAACTTGAATGAAATTGGAAGAACTTTGGGCTATTCTGCATTCAGCAAACAGCCGAGAGGCTTTGGGACTATCCTGAATTATTCCTCTCCCTTTGCAAGGTTTCCTTCTTGCCCTTTGAAGCCATCCCATAATGGTAGGGTTGTTTAAAACAGGGATCTCCAACCTTAACAACTCTAAGACTTGTGGACTTCAACTCCCAGAGTTCCTCCTCCAGTCATGTGAGCTCAGGAATTCTGGGAGTTGAAGTCCACAAGTCTTAAAGTTGCTAAGATTGGAGACCCCTGGTCTAAAACATTTTCTGGACCACTATCCCTTGAAAACAGGCCTCTGATGAGGAAAAAAAGGATGCAAATTTGTGATTTGATGTCTCCATATGCTAGTTAACATTAGACTTAAAGATAATTGAAGGTAGGGTTAGGGTTGCTCCAGGAGAAATGATGGCTCAGTTTGAGATCAGCCCAACCACAAAGGGTTGGCAAAGCCACCCTAGGTATCCTTGTGGCATGAGCATCTTTGTTTTGCCTATGAAAAGAGGGTATTCAGTGTCTTTTCTTTGTTATTTGCTTGGCTGAGAAGAGGTCCCATCTCCAGGGAAGCCCAGGCCATCGATGGAAACACGTTGATGCCATTGTGATCCTCAACTCCTAGGGACAAATTGAGACATTCTCTGTTAGTCTCCCAGCAATGTTCATCTTCGGAAAGGTTGCCTTGGAAACCAATTTATCAAAGAGCCATGATGCTCTCACAGAGCAGAAGAAAATTGTTTTTGACAAGGGAGGTGTGACACACAAGGAAGCATCAGGTGCCCCGCAAAAAAGAAAGGGCACTGTGATTATTTTTTTCCTGGAAAAAACAAAGGCAAGAGTGTGGGTCCTCAGTCCTTCCCAATCTGGATTTCCAGGACATTGGGGTTATTCAGGATTCTTCGTCTTCCATGTATCTACTGCAGCTGCTATTCTTGCTGGAGCTTAGACTACAGTCCTTTCTCCTTCAGATCAAAAGCTGGATAGGAATGAGACCTTCTCCATTCCCGGGTGTAACTGTAGAATTTTCTTCTTTTTGTTCCATCATTCATTGCATCTTTTCTGGATCTGATGAGTATTCCGCAAATACTCCACACTGGCTAGGAACAAGGAACGATGCCTTCTATCATCTCAGTAATTTTGGGGAACGAATTGGAGTTGCCAAAGAAGGAGACTCAAACAATTGAAGAGCCAGGCGGTTGGTGGGGCCTGAGAAGAAGGCATTCATCTAGGAGTGTTGGGTCAATGTAGGGCAAGGTCACAGTTTAGTGAGGATGACTTGGTTTTCCATTCCTAAGTGGAATCCTTACAAACTCCGGACTAGCTGTTGGGTAGACAACATTGAAACCCACAAACCATTGGCTTGAATCAGGCCGTGACTGGGATACTCCTGGATCACTCAAAATGCTGATCCACTTAGCTACTGGGCAAACATTTAACTATGAGCCAGCCATGTGCTGCAGCTGCCAAAAAAGCCAACACAGTTCTAGGCTGCTTCAACAGAGGGACAGAATCATGATCACGTGGAATATTAATACCACTTTTATAATGGTTTGATAAGACCACACTTGGAATACTGCATCCAGTTTTGGTCACCATGATGTAAAAGAGATGTTGAGACTCCAGAGAGAGTGCAGAGAAGAGCAACAAAGAGGATTAGGAGATATGCTAAAACATATAAAGAATGGTTGCTGGAATTGGGTATGTCTAGTTTGATTAAAAGAAGGACCAGGGAAGATATGATAGCAATCTTCCAATATCTCAAGGGCTGCCCCAAAGAAGAGGGAGTCAAGCTATTTTCCAAAGCACTTCAAGGCAGGACAAGAAACAGTGGATGGAAGCTGATCAAGGAGAAAAGCAACTTAAAACCGAGGAGAAATTTCCTGACATTGAGAACAACTAATCAATGGAACAAGTTGCCTCCAGAAGTTGTGAATACTTCAACATTGGAGGTTTTTAAGACGAGGTCAGACAAGTGGTTTGGCTGCACGCAATGATATTGGATTTTCTGAGTAGTGGGATAGCAGGTTTCCTGAGCAAGGAGTTGGACTAGAAGACCTCCAAGGCCTCTTCCAATTCTGTTATTCTCGTAGCAGGTTCTGGACGGAAATGAGCTCAGCCTCCTGCAAGGAGAAGCCAACTCTCTAGCTCAGGGGTCTCCAACCTTGGCTCCTGGAAGCCTGGCGGACTTCAACTCCCAGAATTCCACAGCCAGCTTTGCTGGCTGTGGAACTCTGGGAGTTGAAGTCCGCCAGGCTTCCAGGAGCCAAGGTTGGAGACCCCTGCTCTAGCTCAAGAGTTTCAACCTCCCCCCTCCCCGTTGTGAGAACAATAGCAGAGAGACTCTGAACATGTCCATAATGTGTGCACCCTCCTCGCTGAACTGCAAATGCAGAATGCATGTTCTCCTGAGCAGTGGCCGCCAACCGGTGGGCCAGGGGCCACTGGTGGTCCATGAGAAAATTTTGGTGGTCCTCAGAGAAATGTCACCCACCCCCCCAAAGCAATTAATCCAGGCTGCACGGAAACACAAGGCTTGTATTGCTTGCATTGTACACAACACGAGGTAGTGAGGGGAGAGGGGAGAGGGCAGGGGGGGAGCTTGCCCCACTCACCCCATGCACCTCACCTGGCCACCAGGCTGCTTCTTTCCGCTTCTTTCTTCTGCTGCTTTTGACTGCACGCAAGAAAAGCAGCCAAAGTCTTTCTTTCTCTCCCCCAAACTCCACTAGAAATGAGTCTTTGGGACCCTGCAAGGCCTCCTGCTCCAAGAGGCTGCGCCAGTACGACAAGTCTCACAAAGATTCGTTTCTGGTGGAGTTTGGGGGAGAGAAAGAAAGATTTCTGCTGCTTCTGCTGTTTTCCTTGCATGAAGCCAAAAGTCTCTCCTTCTTTCCCTCCCTCCCTCTCTCTCTCTCTTTCTTTCTGAGAACAGAGCTGGAGATGGTATCCTGTGATCCCAAATAAACAATGATCGATCGGTAGGAAAACGGGGCTGGAAATTTTCCTGGAGACTTTTTGGGGGGATTTTCCCAGGGTCTCTGGTTCGTGGTATTTAAAATTAGGAGTTTGGTGGTCCCTGTGGTCCAAAAGGTTGGTGACCCCTGCTCCTGAGCATGCATCAACAGCAGCTTCTGGAATCAAAGGGCTGTAACTCCATGGGTGGCTTCCGGTGTTCAGGGTAAAAGCTGAGTATTGCTGGGGGTTGTTAAACAGCAGGGGGGAGGGGAAGCAAAAAAAAAAAAAGCAGGGAAAGAGATCAACTCTGCTTCTCCTCTCCCACTTAAAAAGCATCTCCTGCTGCAGCCCATGGTCTGCTGCAAGTCACTTGGATGGTAGCCAGATGCCTTTCATGCATAATTTATGTCCCCTCTGCAGCATTTCCCTGGCAGGGCTGGCGCTGAAAAGTTAATAAGAGAAATGGCTCTTCAGTTCCCTGACAACTGTTGGGCTGGGGAGGGGGGCTGAAAAGGGTTCGGTGGGGGGGGGGGGAATCCTCTAGGCAAACTTTCTCCTTTCCCTCCCCCACCACTTCCTTGCAGATCCTTTTGCAGCTTACGAGGACTTCCTGCTGCATGCCTGCCCTTTGGTAGGTTGGGGCCTTGGTCCCACTCCAGGGTTTAGAAGCAAGGAGAGGAAACCGTCCCAGGCTCCTTTCTCCAACTGGACAAGGAAGAAAAGGGGCACCGGGATGGGAGGGGAGTTAACTTTTAGCATTCCGTGTTTGAACATTCCATATTCTTGTTTTTGTGATGTTGTAAGCCACTTGGAGTTGCTTGATGGTGAGATAGGTGGCATATAAATAAAAGGCAAGGAGGGAGGGGAGGAGAAGGAACAGGAGAGAGAAGAGGGGAGAGGGAGGGAAGAGGAGAGAAAGCGAAGAGAATTGGAAGAGAAGAAGGAGAGAGAAGAGAAGAGAAGAGAAGAGAAGAGAAGAGAAGAGAAGAGAAGAGAAGAGAAGAGAAGAAGGGAAGGGAAGGGAAGGGAAGGGAAGGGAAGGGAAGGGAAGGGAAGGGAAGGGAAGGGAAGGGAAGGGAAGGGAAGGGAAGGGAAGAGAAAAATTCTTCCAGCCAGAAGCTCTAGCCTGGCCTCTCTGAAGTTTCCATGGAGGCTATCATGCTAAATCTCTCTCGTTTGCAAGGCCAATCCAACTGCCACAGGAACTCGACTGGAAGTGAGCAGGGTTTTTTTATCAGTGTCTTCCTAATTAATCCAATTCCTTGGGAAGGGGTAAGCTTTGTTCTTGGAAAATATTGCACTTCATAGCAAAAGCCAAAACCATCTTGATGTTCCTGAGGTTAGTACATGGATAGGAGGTACCAACCCCAGGACTGTTGAGGAAAAAAAAAAAACAGAAGGCCATGGAAAGCTCCAAACTCTGTCAAGGACCTTGGAGTTCTCATCTCAAATGACCTAAGTGCTCGAGCCCACTGTAACTACATAGCCAAAAAGGCATTAAGAGTTGTTAATCTAATCCTACGTAGCTTTTTCTCTGGTAATATCACACTACTAACTAGAGCATACAAAATATTTGCTAGACCAACACTTGAATACAGCTCATCAGTCTGGAACCCACATTACATATCTGATATTAGCACAGTTGAGAAAGTCCAGAAATATTTCACAAGAAGAGTTCTCCACTCCTCTACTCATTGCAGAATATCTTATGCCAACAGACTTCAAATTCTAGACCTAGGAAACCTTGAATTATGCTGTCTTCGGTCTGATCTAAGTATGGTATATAAAATCATACATTGCAATGTCCTACCTGTCAGTGAATACTTCAGCTTCAACCATAACAACACAAGAGCAAACAGTAGATACAAACTCAAGGTTAGTCACACCAAACTTGATTGCAGGAAATACGACTTCAGCAACAGAGTGGTCAATGTCTGGAATCCTCTACCTGACTCTGTGGTTTCTTCCCCAAACCCCAAAAACTTTAACCTATTGACCTCACTCCTTTCCTAAGAGATCTGTAGGGGGCGTGCATAAGCACACTGTCCCTGTCCTATTGTTTCTTTTTATTATTCTTATATGTATCCATTTCATATATTCATAACCATGTTTATATTTATACCTATTATCTTATAATCGCTTGACAAAATAAAATAAATAAATAAAATTCTCCGTTGCTTCCGCTTATGACACTGATCCAAAGATTTAGGACAGGCAAAAGAATTTCTTTACGTCATACATAATTAACCAGTGGAATTCATTACCATAAAATGGGATGTGGCTGCTAACTTGGAAGGCTTTTAAAGAGGATTAGATCCAGTTCTGGAAGACAGATCTAGCAAGGCAATCAGTCATGAAGGCTCAATATTATCTCCAGATTAGGAGCAACCCACCTCCAAACATTATTTCCAGAGGAACAATATCGGGAGAAAGAGAGAGAAATATTTCCATTTTATTTTATTTTAAAACAGTCTCTCTCTCTCTCTTTCTCTCTCTCCTCCTGCTTGTGAGCACTGCAGAGAATCTGGTTGACTTCCTCCGGTTGGAATATTGAACTTAGACGTCCCAAAGGGGCTCTTCAAAAGGCAACTGGAATTTCTTTGCTTTTTTTTCCTTGAAGACATTTCACTTCTCATTTAAGAAGCTTCTTTGCTTCTGGATGAGGAGCAAAATGTTTTCAAAGTTAAAAAAAAAAACGGGGCAGCTTTATTCTGTTCATGCTTCCTGACACCCTTTCTAATGACCCAGGGGAAGAATGGTTTGGAATAAGAGAGGTTCGCTAGCTGTTCCAAACAAGGAGCTAAATTAGTACTTTGTACTACGTGAACTTTCTAGTTTGTTTGCATTCATTTAGAGCACCACAAGGGTTGATTTCCCAGGGATCGCATTTCTCAAAACAGAACCAAGCTTTGTGTTTAAAAATCCAAGGAGAACATTGTATGCATGTGTAGACACACATGCCTGGGTGGGGGATTGGGGGGAGAATAATTTTAGGGGAGCTCAACGTGATTTATATATTTGGTTTTCTTTTTCATTTGCTTGGTTTAATCAAGCGATCGTCCCTCCTAATGCTTTAAGTTAATTGCACTAAGTTTTGGCGCTCTTCAATAACCGAAGAGCTGTTTCTGTTATGGCTGTTTCCATGGGGATCTTCCTTCCCAAAAGAATGGGTATATTTGCGGTTCATTTCCAAACGTTACTTTCTCACCTAGACTCAGGAAATTAATTTGAGGGGCTGTGAGGAGAAATGGATGTAAAGTTTCTAATGGGGCAGAGGCGCCTTTATTGTAGATGTTCTCAATACGCACATTTATTCACCAGAAAGAAACTCTCACCAAGGAGGCTGATTAAATAAATATTAAAAATGCCTAGCAGGAACAGTGTTTTTAATCCAACAATTCCTGCTTGAAGGCATTTCACTGTTGTAGGGATTGTGTTTTTCAAGGGACAAATAGTGTGGTATATTGTCCAGCTATGGGATAAAACAGAGCTCTTTAAACTTGGTGACTTTAAGACTTGTGGACTTCAACTCCCAGAATTCCCCAGCCAGCCAAGCTAAAACAACTAAAAGGCCTTCACATTCAGCCTCATGTGCCTTGAAGAAAGTTGTGGGGAGGAGAAAGTATTGGGGGAGGAGCGAAAAGGCCAGGAGGAGAAAGGAAGGGAGGACACCTCACCCAGGACCCCAAACCCTAAAAGCACCCCATAATATTCAGGAAAAAAAGGCGGTCAAAGCTTTGAATCAGAGATTCAATTAAAAACCAAACCAATGGATTGCATTAAAAAAGAGCTTTCCAAATTCAGCTTCTCAAGGCTGGACGTGGCTTTTGTCAGAGTATATTCATGAACTGGAATAGAGCATGGTAACAAGGTTAGACAATGAATAGGCATAGCGACTAAGTCAGCCAATGAGGACTATTTGGAAACTGAAACTAGAAGTAGCCTAGGTGTGGCTCTATGTTAAGTTCTGCAGCTCTGAAGCGATGTTAAGCTGTGAGTCTGTCTATTGAAAATGAAACTGCTTCTCTGGTCTTGCTTGCCTGCTGAACTAAAGTAAAAGAGAAACTAACTGGCTTGCTTGCTGAAGACTGGAGCTCTGCTCTGAACTTGCAACGTGTTTCTGTCTGAGTTTGCTCCATGTTGGAGAACTCTACAACTAGTTTGTAAAATCTACTTATTATGTTTATAAAGAACATTGTGTTCATTGAAGCATCAGCCATCTTTGTTTATTTTTCTGGTGCTGAGTTATCACTGCAAAAAACTCTGAACAATTTTATTTCATTTCATTGCAATTAAAGTTCCCACAGATGGATGGGAAGAGATGTTGTGGTGTCCAACAAGCACCCTATTTGCACCTTGTTTCTCCTTAGGCTGCCATGGATGCCACTGTTGCAAGGTTTAAACACAATCCTCCCCCCCCCTCAAAAAATAAACAACCCATCTTCACCCACTGTTCAGAAATCGGAGGTAGAGAATATGAACTTGCTACAGGATGGTGAATATCCTGAATATTCTATTACAAGACTCAAAGCACAAGCAAATTCTAGTTTGAGAAGGGTTTACATCATCTACCTCTCCAGAATCAAGCTGGCAGGAAGAAACCAGGAAAGAGAAAGGCTCAAACTACATTATTTGCAGGAGAGATAATGGGCTCCCTTTTCTTTGGGCAAACTTAGCTGCTCTTAGTGGCAACACCACAATGGATTCTTTGTAGACAGAAGCTGTCCACTCTTATAGGACTTGGGGAGGTGGGAGGTTTCTTGCTTTGATGATTGTGAGGTCTTCCTCCAGCTCTGTTTCCCAGGGAGAAGTGAAACAGGGTGAGCCAGAGAGAGAGAAAGTAGAACATAGCATCATAGGTCTGTGGAGATTCTCAGTCATCCAGATCATGGTTGTTCCCAAAGATAATTCTTGAAGAGGCAACTGGACTTGTGTTTTTTGTAGAAGACTTTCTGCTTCTCATCCCAGAAGATTCTAAGGAGCTAAATGTCTTCAAGGAAACACAAAGTCCAGTTGCTATTTGAAGAAGCACTTTTGGGATAAAAATCATATGGCTGGAAGAGACTTTGGAGGTCTTGGACTGAAAGGTCTGGCAGTTGAAGTCCACAAGCCTTGAAGTTGCCCAGTCTGGAAAGATCAATTTCTTGCTGCAGCCACCTGGAATTGTAACTTGGCCATGGAGAGGCCAAGTTCCCTCCTACTCAGCTGTTGCGGGATGGATGGGGAGATGATAACAAGATGAAGCCAAGGCAGGCATTCTCCTTTCCTGAGGGTGCTCCATGTCCAGAGGGAAACGAAACCACACTTGCCTTCTCACAGCAAGCAGGAAGGTGATGGCCACAATATCTCTCAGATGCCTTCACTGCAGAGGTGGTATTCAGCCAGTTCTGGAGAACCACCGGTAGTGGGAATTTTGAGTAGTTCAGAGAACTGGCAAATCCCACCTCTGACTGGCCCCGCCAACCCCATCTCTTCTCTGCTTCCCCTTGAGTCCCAGCTGATTGGCTGGGTCTCCTTTGGTTGCCCTGCACAGGAGAACGGAGCTGGAAAGCAGGTTAGTGGGGTGGGGAGGGAAGGGGGATTTTGCAGCAACCTTCCCTTGCCACGTCCACCAAGCAACGCCCACCAAGCAATGCCCACAGAACTGGTAGTAAAAAAAATTTGAACCCCACCACTGCTTCTGTCCAAAGAAGTCCTGTGTGGGACCTCATGTCCAAAGCTCCCTGGCCCATCTTCCCAGCAGCCATCTCTCCCCAGCCAGGGCCTGCTTGATGGACAAAGAAAAGGTCCATCAAGCTGGACAGTCAAGGGCTAACTAAGGAGCTCAAGATCCTTGCTTCCTCCCCAAAGATCCAAGAAAGCTGGAGAGAGAAGCATCTGAAATGCAAAAGGAAGCCAAAATGGAAAAGGACCATGCTGGGGAGTTAGAAATAGAAACTGCAAAGCATCCTTCGGCGGGTCCAGCAAATATCTGCAAGGTGAGATCCTCAAATGAGAATAGCAACTGAGATTGGAGGTTGAAATTTGAGACGATCCACACAGATGCTTACAGCGTATGTATTTGGTTCGCACAGGACAACGTACAAACGCAGAGCGGAGGTTTTGCGACACGGAAAGGTGCAACTAAGGCAGAAGGTTGTGGAGAGAAGGGGGCCTCAAAGAAAAGTCAGTAAGGTCACCTGGGGAGGAGGCAGAATTGCTTCATTTTCTTTCATTTCTGTCTCCCTCTGATATGCATCTGTAGCAGCAGGTGGAAATAATAATAATAATAAAAAGGAAGTATGGTTATTCCTTGGGGCATCAGCTTCAGGCAGAAGTCTTCCTTCCTCATGTAAATTGCCCTCATATTTTATTTTTTCCCCACCTGCTGAAATACTACAGGACTCAGGTCAGCCTCTGCTTTTATGAACCTTGCAGATTGATTTTCCAGCGATATCTCCCCGACTCCACGATCAGAGTTCATCAATATAAATTATAGAGTGATTTATTTCATGGGTTGCCTTGAGCAATATAAATTCCACAACTTTGATGCAATTTATGGTAAACTTCCTATAAATCCTGGGGGATGGGTGGGGGGAGGGGGGAATTGCACGGGATATGCAAACCCCGAGAAACTGGCGGAAGCCAGGATGGAAGGAGAAAAAAAGCCATGATACAGAGAGAGAAACAAGGAAGGAGGAGGAGAACTAAACAAAAAAATAACTGTCTGTAAAAGAAAACGGGTCCCCTTTTCTCTGAAGCAAAAATTGCAAATGATATTGGAGAGTACAACTGTAAAGGAATCAAATAAATAAACAATTAACAGAAGCAAATGGCAAAGATTATTCAGCCAAAATTATTCTTGTACTCCGTTGCAGATAGATTCTTCTAGAAATGGATGTAAACTAATCAAGGAGAGAAGCAACCTGGAACTAAGGAGGGATTTCCTAACAGTGAGAACAATTAATCAATGGAGCAACTTATCTCCAGAGGTTGTGGGGTCTGGAGAGATTGGACCATCCTTGGCCTGAAATGGTAGAAGTCTATGAGATTCTCCGTCTTCCAGGTCCTGGTTGTCCCGAAGGTACTTTTTCAGGAGGCAGCTGGACTTTCTGGTTTTCCCTTTTGAAGATGTTTCTCTTCTCATCCAAGAAGCATCTTCAGCTCTGAAAGGGTGGTGGGGAAGGGAAGGATTTATACTCCTTGCAGACAGCTGGTCATTTGCATCCTTTTAGAGGGTCATCGAGGCCACTTGGGGGTTTATCTGTGTCTTTAGGTAGTGGTGTAAATGGTTTCTGTAGTCTGAAATGGTATAAATTCTCCTGCTTGAGAAGAGGGTTGGACTAAAAGATCTCCAAGATCCCTTCCAACTCTGTTACTGGGCTATTCTGAACTAGGCTCACAGTTAGAAGACATGCGTGCAAAGGAGCTTCCAACCCAGCTTCCCTTGAGGCAGAAACCCCTCCACTGCCACCATTGCTATTGCGAGTAAAATATTCAAGCAAGTGAAACGTTTTGGTAAAATTAGGGTAAACACAACCTGTTTTATGCCAGGCACATAAAAAGCGGTGGTGGGAGTGTGGGCTTAGGTTGTGATCCTGGGTGCCATCTTTTCCTTTGTTCATCCCACCCAGTTAATGCGGAAAGACAAGAGGAAATCTACTTTTGATAATAGCATTACGGGGGTTTTTTTCGTTGCAAAGGGAAGAAGACAACGAATAAGAAAGCATCCTGAAAAAATTGCAACATTGCAGAGAGCTCCACAGAAGGGGGTTTGTTTGTTTATTTATTTATTTCATGTATATGGCACTCTTCTCACTATCAAGCAACTTCCGGGCACCTTGTGGTGTCATAAATAATATATGTAATTAAGAAGATATAAATATTAAAGCATCAAGCATTAAAAGGAGAACATTAACAACAAAATAGATGAAAGGATCAATGCATGCACGGACGGAGGTGGGATTTTATCTCATCACCCGAATGGAACACCCCCATGTGGAGTTGGGATACAAGATCCAGGAAAGACTTTTAACCTTGTCAGATTTTGACCTTGCCAGATTCAGGCAGGTTCAGGGGAGGAGGAGGAATAAACCCTATGGTGGAAAATGAACCCCAAAGGAGGCAAGCTCTTGGGTCCAGGAGGCCATGAGGGGAGAACAAGGGGGAACCAAGAGACTTGGAAGGGCTAAACTTTGAAAGACTTGCATTTGTAACTCACGACGGATGCTGGTCTGGGGAAACTTTTCACAAGGCTGTTGATCAAAACTGACAATGACACGGTGCAGCAAAATGTAGAAACATTTCGCTTTTGAAACTTGGAGTGGAGCAGGAGTTGCATTTCCCTGTTGTAAAAAATAAATGTGTAATGGTGTTTTTTTTTTTTAATGTTATGTCTTCTCAAGCTCCTATTTAGTTGTGCCAGTATTCTGCCCTAAAGAACATCTTTTGTGTTCTCTGAATGTTCAAATTGGAGTTGTGAAATGAAGATGGGATTCGGTTGATCTAATTTGGACAGCTAACTTGATACAGGAACTGGCCTTGTTTGGCTTGGATGCATGGATCAATCCAAACTCAATCACTGGATTCATTAAAACCCCACTGGGTTCCATTTGATGTCCAAATTAAAAGCTGGCCTTTCTCTAATTCCTGTTACTTAGACCATTACTAGCCTTAAAACAATTGCAGCGGCCTATCTATAAAAGAGAGACAGAAATATTGAAACTGAGCCCAATAAATTCAGTCATTCCCTTCCTCTTTTTCATCTTTCCTTTTTCCTTTTCCTCTTTCCTCCCTTCCCTCTTCTTCCTTCCTCCTTTCCTCCCTCCCTTGCTCCTTCCCTCAGCCTTTATCTTCCTTCCTTCACTCCCTTTCTTTTTCTTTGCTAAACAGTGTCATCCCTAAGAATGAATAATAGCCGACAGTTTGCTAAACGCTATGAATAACCTCCCTCTCATTATTTTAATACAAAGTTTGATGTGTAATTAATCCTGGGTCTTCACATGCACACACTTGATTAATTGCACACAGGTGTCGTGACATGCATTGGAAGTGCAGTTGTGTTCATTTACTCAGCAGTTCCATCTTAATCTGGGAGAGGTCAGCAAGCGGGATAAGAATTAGCTAAAACCACATTCTTCCTGGGTGATCCTTGAGTGATGGAACAGCCCATCAAAGAAGGGAAACATCTCTTCCCAGATTGTATTCCATCAGCAAGAGAGAATAGGAGGAAGGATTTGAGGATATTAGTGGCTAAGGGCTGCTCTGAGGGACTTCAGAGTCTTGGAGAAGCTTCCCATCAGGAACAATTTAGGACCAACTTAGGATATAAATCATTCTTGCAGTCAATAAAAAATCCATTTCTTCCCTTTATTCCTATGTTAACCAATATCTATGGAGATTCTCAATTATCCAGGTCATGATTCTCCCCAAGGTGTTTTTCCAAAAAATCCAACTGGACTTGCTTGGGCTTTTTTCCCTTTAAAAATGTTTCTCTTCTCATCCAAGAAGCTTCTTCAGAACTATGTTAACCAATGTTCTGTGCATCCTTGTATCTTTATTTTATTTTAATTATGTATTTATTTTGTCAAGTGATTATAAGATAACAGGTATAAGTATAAGCATGGTTATGAATACATGAAATGGATATGAATAAAAAAGAAACAATAGGACAGGGACGGTAGGCAAGATTGGTGCACTTATGCACACCTCCTACAGACCTCTTAGGAAAGGGATGATGTCAATAGTAGACAGTCTAAGGTTAAAGTTTTTGGGGTTTGGGGAAGAAACCACAGAATCAGGTAGAGTATTCCAGACATTGACCACTGTTGCTGAAGTCCTATTTCCTGCAATCAAGTTTGGTGTGACTAACCTTGAGTTAGTATCTATTGTGTGCTCTTGTATTGTTATGATTGAAGTATTCATTGACAGGTAGGACATTGCAATGTATAATTTTATGTACTATCTTAGATCGGATCAAAGGCATCGTAGTTCTAGGTTGTCTAGGTCTAGAATTTCATCTTCCCATGTTCTATCCAATCCATTGCTTTTACAGAATTAATCTACCCACCCCCCACCCCACCCCCCAAAAAAAACAGATTTACTGATTCCAGCAGAACGAGAGGTAAGTAAGATAAGGCTAGGAACAGTCTGTGTCAACCGCTTAGCTGCACCCAATGATAGCACTATAAAACTGAGGTGGCCCACATAAGATGGGTGTTGACTGGCAGCCGAGTGACTCCAGAGCTTGTTTGACTCATGGAGGGGAATTCTACGCTGACTCTGATCCCAGCTGTAAACATTTCTTTTTTCTTTCTGTTTTTTCAATTTGATTTCCAACGTGGCAGTTCAGCAGACATGCAGACTTGAGATGCCTTCAAGGAAGAATACATTTCAGTCTCGAAGTTCAACTATTTGCATAATTCCCATCCTGGGGGGAAAGCAGGGCCTTGTGATAAGGCTGCTCGTCATTCTCTCAGTTATTATCAACTTCTTCTGGGCTACGAGGCAGGAATGTTCCTAAGGTTTGCCTTGGTGAACACGAGACACTCCTGCCTGCAGTAAGCAGATTTAAGTGGAAAGAATGAAGTCAGTTGTAGCAGCATTTCTAGACCTGTGGTTTTCTGTTCAGGGTGTTCTTTGTGGGTGTCTCTCTCTCTCTCTCTCTCTCTCTCTCTTTCTCTTGGCAGGCTCTGTAATATTTCAGTGGCTGCATCACAAGAAGGGGTTGCCATGGCAATGGAGCAGCATCCCTGCAGCCTCTACTTGGCAACCTCTACCCATTCTAGCACATCAGAGAACCCGGCAGGTTCCTGCCTCCGTTGGTGCTTGCTCAGAGACCATTATCAAACCAACTGTGACAACAGACATGGGTGGGAACTAGGGGTGATTCATCGCCAAGTTTTCAAACCAAGATGCCAAGGATCCATCTCTCCCATTATACAGTTTTCCTCCCATTTCTATCCCCACCCTTCAATTTGATCCTTGGCTTTTCCTTCATTGAACTGTGGTTGCCATGGCTGCAAATCTTCATTGACAGCAAGGCTGACCTGGTCAAAAGGAAAAACAAATGTTCTAGAGGTGATTCCCCATGAGTTGGCCTCCTTTTTTCCTTTTTCTTAAAATATGGCGTTCAAACAAAGCAGCAGCTGATCTCCTGGCGGTCGCTCCGGTACCACCTTGTCTTTTCTTGGCAATGCTACGCATGTCATCCCTTCTTCTGGGATGTTTTTCAAGGGGCCAACATCCTCGGTTGCTTCCAAGAAAGCTAAGCAGGGGCTGATTGAGTTAGAGCAGCAGAGGATGCCAGAGTGGTGGGCTGGACTGGGAAGTTAAATAAAAGAGCATTAAATAAATCAAAGACGAAGCACTTTGATATTGTCTGGAGTTGTTCCTTTTTATTTTAAGATAATAGGTTGCCTTATGTTGAAAGCTAAGGATTTAGGATTGGGTATATCTCTGTCTCCTCAGAAGCCAAACACAGCTGGCCCTGGTTTCTACTTAGGTGAGAAACTATACCAGAAAATCCCACAAATGCAGCTGTTTCACAGTTACAGAGACTTCCCCCAGAAATAATGCTTCGACTGATTTCTAGTTATTTCAATGGCATTTTAACTCACATTGTTTTACTTTTTTTGAAGGATTGTCTTGAAATTGTCTATTATTTGTATGGTATGGTTATTGTTTTACATTTTATTGGTAGATTTTTATTTCATGTGCTTTTCTAGTATGTTATATCCCGTGCAGCCCCTACAGCTTCAATTGTCAAGTGGTTTTGGAATTTTAATCAATTGAGACATAAATCAGTAATAAATAAAAGGAGACTAGGCTGGGAAGTCAAGATCACATCCCTAAGAAAATCAAGGTAAACTCTTCCATCTTGTTAGCAAGGAGATGGTTGGCTATCCAGTTGAGTAGGTGTCAAGGCTGACTCGAAGGACATCTTCTTCAGATTCTTGAACAATTTCTCTTCCAAACTCCACACCATTGTACACACAAACATTCCACTATCAAGTGTCATTGTTGACACAACAGTCTTGTCAACCAAATTATAGCTCACATCAGTATTTCCGATGGTATCGTGGAAGAAGCTCCATATTTTAGCAACAAGGATCCCTTCTGTGGTTGGTTCATTGTCTTACTGAAAGCCTTCAAGGTTTGTTCCAAGAATCAGCCAGAAATAAAGTAAGTTGGAGGAGCAGGGGGAACTCAAAGACACCTTTAAATGTACAGCATTGTTGAAACTGTACTCTATCAATGTCTCTTTCAGCATTCTGTTGCTTTTTCACTGATGGAAGTACAAGTTTCAGATTTGAAAGAATCGTGCTGCAAAATTTAACACAAGGTCATGATCGGCGTTGTGTTTCCTCAAACCAACAACTTCTGCATTCTCTCTCCCCTTCAATCAGCGTTTTTCAAACCTGACAACTTTTAAGATTTCAAGTCGAGATCCAGACATCTTAAAATCGTCACATTTGAAAAACTCTGCCCTAAATAATTAAAATTGCATTGCAATAAACTGAATGCCCAGCAGATGGCAAAGAAAACAGCAAAAGGAAATGAAGTTGGTCTGGAGGCTTCAGAAAATTTTGAGATTTTCCTACTTAGGTGCCCTTACAAATCGTTTCACAAAGAATTCTGGGAGTTGAAGTCCACAAGACTTAAAGTTGCCAAGTTTGGAGACCTCTGCTCTAGAAGAACAGACAACATCTTGGGCTGAAGAATTGTGTTCTCTTGCCCTGACCCATTTTAGAGAACACAAGTGGAATATGAGTCATATGGTCTGTCATAGGTAATTGGGATTATCTTCTCAGCATTTCCATCTTGTGAGGTCCTTGATACTCTCTGAGCTTGGTTATTTTCTTGCAGACATTTCGTTACCCAACTAGATGATGTCATCAATGCTAATGTTGTTAGTAGTTTGGTAATGAAACGTCTGCAAGAAAACATTCAAGCTCAGAGAGCAGCAAGGACCCCATAATTCAACCTTGAATAACAAACATTTTCTCTTCTGTCAGTACAACTATCTTGATTATGGCACAGCCCGTGAAGTTTCAAACTTAAAAAAGGATTCAACTGGGCAACATTAAAAACCCATGCGTGCTCCGCTGTTGGAAAAAGTTTAAAGACTCTACATTCAGGTTCATCTTTGTTCAAGGCAAGCATTGCTATTATTCACAGAAGAGATATTGCTAAAGAAGGACAACAGATAAAACTTAGCAACAATAAATCAATAATACGACTAGGATGTGGAATAAAAAGTCCTACAATTAAAGTACATTAGGGAATTTGACAAATGCATATAGCCTTGGGATTTCCTGGTGCATCCATCTTTCTTAATTTTACCTTTTCCTTCCCGCCCTCTCAAAATTACCCAGTTCTAATTTAGTGAAGCAGATGAAACGTCAGCTTCCCTCCACCCCCCAGATCAGATGGAGTGGAGAAGGAAAACCTTAACAAAAGAATCCTAATTCAGATGCAGATGTGGAGGCTGGAAGTGTTTTTAACCTGAATTGTTCGGCCCAAAAATACTGTTGGAAATAAAAGAGAATTGATGAGGGGACACGATTGCTTCTTCAGCGGACATTCTTCTGGGGCAATACTTCCATTGCTCTTATTCTAATCATTAATTAAGATGATTATTGTCAGTGGGTTGGGCATCTCTGACAGGATCTACAAAGCAGGTTCTAAATATGCTCATCAATTAGAAGCAGAGCCCATCATTACGAAGGGATAATGAGTGAATTTATTTCTCCTTCGGAATAATGTTGCTGTTATCTCTCCTTTAAAGACTCCATTTGGCCCACAGGATCCTTCCTCCTCCTCCACCCACTCTACACTGAGCATGCCATCAGCTGGCACAAGGCTGGCATCAAGTCCTTGACTTGGAGAGAAAAGAAGGGCCCCGTAAAGGTTCCGAGGAACCCAACATCTGGACCTTGATATGGGTCTTCTCTGTGCACCTTCAGCCAATGTATTTTTTTCATTCTTCATTGCCTTTCTTGACTTATTGTTTAGGTTGTGGTGAGTACATGTCAGGAGGAAACATACACACACACACAATTATATACAACACTTCTAGTGGGATATGGCAGTGGCCTCATAACTGGATGTTCAATTCAATTATCCAGGAGATCACCTCAGGCGTTGCTTCATGCAAATCTTCTAGAGCAACGGTCTTCCAACTTGGCAAGTTTAAGACTTGTGGACTTCAACTCCCAGAATTCCTGCGCTAACATGACTGGAAGAGGAATTCTAGGAGTTGAAGTCCACAAATCTTAAAGTTGTCAAGCTTGAAGGCCTCTGTCCTAGGAAATTAGAAAATGCACATTTGGGCTCTTTTGCACAATATGTTTAATAGTCTTCTGCAGTCAGGACATTAAGGCTAAGATTGAAAATCAGGCTGGTCAGATGCTACATCTTTTCTAGCCTGCTGTACGGAGCAGAGGGTTGGTCTCCGATAGAAAGTCACTTGCAAGAGACTAGAAGCATTTGAAATGTGGATTTACAAGATGGCTGTTACGTATAAGCTGGGTTGACAGAATCAGAAAGGAGAAGGGGATTAGCCACCTGGGAAAGCCAAGAGAAATCATCGAAACCATAAAAAAGCGAAAGTTAAAATATTCTGGACATGCGATGCGACACCCGGAAAAATACAGCATCCTTCACTTAATCCTCACAAGGAAAGATTGAAGGCAGATGAGGTCCAGGCAGAAGAAGAACATTGTGGCTTCAAACTCTAAGGGACTGCTTTGGACAAAACTCAGCAGCCCTTTTTTCGTGTGGCTGTTGATCAAAATAGGATGGTGGATATGGCAGAAGAAGGAGGAGGAGGGGGAGGAGGAGGAGGAGGAGGAGGAGGAGGAGGAGGAGGAGGAGGAGGAGGAGGAGGAGGAGGAGGAGGAGGAGGAGGAGGAGGAGGAGGAGGAGGAGGAGGAGGTGGTAGTGGTAGTGGTAGTGGTAGTGGTAGTAGTTGTTGTTGTTAATAGTTTGCATATCAGAACCACAATCGCAACAAGGGGAATCTTTCCATCCCCATGGATACAGAGCAGGGGAACTTCTTCCAATCTCTCATCTAATTCTGTTCGGTTTCATCCAGAACAGAATTAGATGGTCCTGCACCCGATGCAGAGATGGGCCAGGACCATCTGGGAGTTGGGTGCTGCCTTCGGAGCCTCCGAAGTCTGGCAGCAGCGAGGCAGAAGACCCAGGGAAGCCTGTTCCCAGTGCGCATATGCACTGAGCTGCTAGAAGGCAAGAGCAACTGAGACAAAAGGGGTGACTCGAAAGTAAGGCTTGGAGGTGATTGCCCCTCCCATATGATATAAAGGACAGGCAAAGGTGATGAAACCTTTGCAGGAAGCAAAGTCGTTCATTCTGTTCGGATTAATCCTTGAAACTCTGTATGGACTTTGTACTTTGGTTGGTTTTTTCATAGTTCATTTGGCACTCTAGTTGTTGGCAGCAATTCAAAGGAAAGAAAGGTGGGTGCTTATCTCAAGGGACTGTTTGGGACTCATTACTGGCTGGGAATGAAGATAATTCCCAGCATTGAAATAAAACAAGAGTTGTTTTAACTAAGCATGTGCTTAATTACGGTCTTAGGAAACCGTGGTCAGAACACTTCCTTTCCAATTCCCCTCCCCTCCTGCCTGCCCCAGCCTTCCCTCTTGCTCCAAGCACTTTCCAATTCCATGAGGAGTGGGGCAGAGGCTGCAACATCAGCACCCAATGAAACTGCCCCGAGAACTGGATCAGAATCGCAACTGCCTCCTTTGCCTGGTGCCAGAGGAGCCTGGTCTCGCCTGCCCTCTTTCGCCAACCTGTTCCACCTCCTCCAAGTTGAGTCTCCCATCAATTAAGCGGGGGAGGCATGGAGGAACGAGAGCATCTGGCAGGTTTCTACTTCCCTACCATTTAAGGATCACGCCCAGCCCTCCATCAGTCAATCAATAATTAGTTTCATGCAATGTTTCTCAACCTGGGCCATTTGAAGGCGGGTAGATTTCGTCTCCCTGTCCGTTCATCAGCTAATGGGGACTATGAAGGAGGAGGAGAACAGCTCTGAGCAGCTGATCTTGGAATGAAGGGTGGCTCTCAAGGAAGTATGATGAATGGATGATTTCCTTCTCTGCCAAAACAGGCATATCTCTTCCTTTCATTGGCAATAGGAGATACGACATTCCCAGATATTCTGTGCTCAGGCCATCCATCCACATATCCCTCCTATATCGTGTCTTTACATCCAATGCAATTGCAGGCTGCATTTAACACAAGTTCTGTCTAAAACCCAAGGAATTTATGTCAGATTGTGTTACGGGTTGATTAGCCACTTGGACTCTACAAAGGCATGACTTTTCTTTGATCTTGTCCATCTAGCCACTCCCACCCAAGTTTGCATGGTCTGGATGCAGGATGAAATTATAACAGATATGGAAAATGCCAAGTTAAAGGCCCGTAACTATCCATGGTTTTCTACTTCTACTCCCTCCCGTTCTACTGCTCTTATTTTGTCCAAATACTAAAAGAACAAGGTTGGAAAAAATAATCAGATTGGCATCCTAGTGTAGAAGAAACTCCTATGCTACAAAGAAGAAGAGGGAGGGAGTCAAGCTATTCTCCAAAGCCCCAGAGGGCAGGACAAGAAACAACGGATGGACGCTAATCAGGGAGAGAAGCAACCTAGAATTAAGGAGGAATTTCCTGGCAGTCAGAACAATTAACCAGGGGAACTGCTTGCCTCCAGAAGTTGTGGGCGCCCCATCACTGGAGGTTTTTAAGAAGAGATTAAACAACCAGCTGTCTGAAATAGCATAGGGTTTCCTACTTGAGCAGAGCGTTGGATTAGAAGATCTCTAAAGCCAGTGGTGGGATTCAAAGAACTCCCGGCTCTGTGGGTGTGGCTTGGTGGGCGTGGCGTGGGAAGGATACTCCCCATTCTCTCCTCACCCCACTAACCTGCTTTCCAGCTCCATTCTCCTGTACAGGGCAACAAAAGAAGACCCAGCCAATCAGCTGGGACTCAGGAGGCAGAGAATAGATGGGGTTGGCAGGGCCAGTCAGAGGTGGTATTCCAAACTACTCAATATTTCTGCTACTGGTTGTCCGAACTACTCAAAATTTCTACTACTGGTTCTCCAGAACTGGTCAGAATCTGCTGAATGCTACCTCTGTCTAAGATCCCTTCCAACTCCGATATTCTCTTATTCTGTTGTCCCAAAGGTGTTTTTGTTTTTTTTCTTTTTCCTAAGAGGCAACCGGACCTTCTGGTTTTTCTTATTCTGTTCTGTTCAAATAGCTGATAAGTTATCTTGTGGTAAGATGGGAAACCCATACATTTTACAAATAAATAAATAAGTAGTTATCCCCTGGACTAGCTAGCCAAGACACGGTCCAACAGAAGTCGCACAGAAATAAAGGAAAGCAAACTTATGCAGGTCTACCACTTCTTCTCCAACCTATAGCTTACCCCAGGTTTCTTCTTGCAGCCTGGGGGAACAAGCAGATTGATGAAAACAAGGGAGTTGATGCTTTGTTCTTTCCTGGAGCAGGTGGGACTATCAATTTACCTCCCCCTTGGATCTCAAGACCTTCCCTCCATGAAGCCTCCTGGGCTGGCCGTTGTCTGGATCCGCTTCAGTGGAAAAAAACAAACTCAGGCCCACATAAGCACAGGAAGTCAGGAAGTCAAATCTCTGCCTACTCAAGAGCAGGAATGTTGAAGCAGCAGGGTTTCCACCGAGAGCAGGCAAGGAATCTCCTTCAACCCTTGCCTTACCTGAGATGCCGCAATCCACCTCCAGGCTTGGTTGTCATGGCACAGAGCAGAGTCTCAGCGGTGTGTCATGAACTGGCTCTTGGCAGATTGCAGAAACGGACTGGAGAGAGAGCAAATATCAATGGCCCACCTCAAGGGACAGCCAGAAGGGGATTAAATTTACACCTGGGAGGAAGTCACAGCTACTCTACGAGTCCCAGAAGTTGCTGCCTGCCAATCCAGCGGCCCACAGATCCAAAAGTCTGCCGTCATATTTGGGGTTTTATCTTTTGCATCCATTGAAGCCCAAACCTGGTTTTAAGGGCAGGTTCCAACACGTAGCTGATCATTGGTTGTATTGCTGACACCTGGCATTCATCCAGCCCACATGTAAACTGTGGTGATGTCACGGAAATTTCAAACCAGTTCCAGTTTTCCTCTCTAGAAAATATGAAATATTCATAAGCTGTGATATATATGAGATTATATATATATATATTACACAAGAGCAGTGCAGAGGGGAAGAAAATGAGGGAGAGAGGAGGGGGAGAGAGAGTGGAAGATGAGCTAATGTGGAAGCTGAATTTCTTTGGCAGAGAATATATTTTATCATCCCTCAGGGTGGAAAGAATCTTACAATCCTAAAACAAGCACAGAAAAACCTAACATTCCACACTTAAAACATTCTTTAAAAAAAAAAATAGAACTCCTGATTACTCCGATATCTGCTGTCATTATTGGGGGGGAGGGGAGAATTCATTATAAATTTCAGCTCATTTGTAGTACTGCCTCATTTGGGGAAATGGATTTTGGATTTCACGATTTTCATGAATTATGATATGACTTTTGTTTTTTCCTGCATTTTACTGCGTAATTAATTTCTGCAAGCCACCCAAACCCTGTTAGATGTCAGACAGCAGACAAATCTCGTCCATAAACAAAGACAAGCAAGAAGGCAGAAGGATTTTTACCCAGAAAATGAATTCTGGTGAGTTTGTATGGAAGGATAAGGGATCAGTTTCTCTCACAGGTGCAAGAAATGTCCTCCCTCTTGGTGCAGTCTTAAAAGTGTTGCTTTTTCCTCCCCTTGCAGGAACACTTTTCTGCTTGCAAATTTTAAGAGACTTGAGAACGGACAAAGGAAAGGAGTGCTTCTTTGCTGTTTTAATTTTGGAAAATGCCCCAAGGCTTCACATACCTCTGAAAGCCTCTGGCAACATCTCTTTACATTTAAGGTTGTACTAAATAAGATTTCCTTCTTGAAAAGGACAGCCCTTTATTCCTAGGTGACCGCATGCAAATGCCCAGACCAAATGGGCCAAAGTATCAATGACAGGCTAAGGTGGTTTCCTTCATTGTAAAAAAAAAAATGTTAAAATACATTTTTTACAGATTTGAAATGAAATGAAATGAAATGAGGGAGGGAGAAAAGAAAGGGAAGGGAAGGGAAGGGAGGGAGGAGGGAGGGAGGGAAGGAAGGAAGGAAGGAAGGAAGGAAGGAAGGAAGGAAGGAAGGAAGGAAGGAAGGAAGGAAGGAAAAAATGGGAGGGAGGAAAGGCAGGATGGTTCAGTTTTCTTTACACCAGTTATAAATGCCTCTTTCTCTCTCTCTCTCTGTCTCTCTCATCCCTTCTCCTGCTATGCTAACCATCAGACCCATAAATCCCAAGTTATTTATTTCTCTTTTCAACAACCACCCTATCAAGCACTTCCAGTCACTAAGATTATTTCCAAAAGGCACCACAACATTTGAACATCAGCCTGGTCCAACCAACTTGGCTTCATTGCAGCACCCTGGACCGATCCAATCTCCTGCAACCTTGATTTTTCCAGATTTTTTGGGGGGGGCGGGGGGGGGGGCGGGACTACAGCACCTGTGTTGGGCTTGATGGGAGCTGGAGAGCAACTGGCCTGGAAAGGCAATAAAAAGCAGCCTGAACCTCCCAGGCATGAAAGGAGAATTGGAGCAGGCCAAGTCGTTCCCCTTCCCAAAGGCCGAAGGCTTGCAAGCAAAGGGAATTTGCAGTGCAAATAACTTCTTGCGTAGTGACACGCTTGTCCATTGTCTTCCCTGGTTGGCTTTTTAACCCCAAAGGAGATTGTTCTATCGGAATTGCCTGATTTTAAGGAATGTGAGCCTTTAAGGTTCCTTATCAGGCATGAGTCTTTTTTTATTCCCCTAATAATGAGGATGATGATATGTGTGTATGTGTGTGTTTAGCATGCCCAAAAGGTAAGCCTTTTTCATGATGGAATCTCAACCTTAAGAAATGCTGCTTACATTTCGCTTTCGGGAGGGGTGAGGCTAGAAGCCCCTAAGGGAGTAAACCAAAGGTCTCCAAACTTGGCAACTTCGAGACTGGTGGATTTCAACTCCCAGAATTCTCCAGCCAGCTATGCTGGCTGGAGAATTCTAGAAGTTGAAGTCCACCAGTCTTAAAGTTGTCAAGTTTGGGGACCCCTGCAGTAAACTTTGCCTGTGGCTAGCAAAGGGGGAGGGCTGCCTTTCCATAAAAATGTGTAAATTTGGGGGGGGGGGAGAGAAGAGGTGCTTCTATGGAATTCCTCTTGGAAGACCCTCTGGCTACGTTCCTTGGCAAATATTCTCCCTTCCCCTGGAAGGAGGCAAGAAAAAGGGCTGGTTTCCCTCCTCCATCTGGAGATCTTTCCACTCTGGAGATGCAGACCCAGATACAGAAACCAAAATAGAAGCTCTTGGGAGACAAAAAAAACCAGCTGGGTTGCTTGGGAAGACAAGCCAAGAAAGCTGCTCTTCTCCCTTCCAAAGACCACGCCCAGGAGGCAATCTCAGCCATCATTACTTGCCCCCTCCCCTTCCCCCCCCCAGGGGGTTCCCAACCCTCTCCTAGGTCAGGTGAGTTTCATTTAGCAACAACCCGGGCAGGTAAAGCACCCCAATGTGTCACCATCGGAAACCTCCCACTGGGGAGGGTGTGTGAGGGAAGGAATGTGCAACCTACAGAGTATATAAGAGTTTTCCAGCTAGGGCAGACCAGGGGAAGCCTACGGAGGAGCAGAGGAGGAGAAGAAGGCCAGAAGAGAAGGAAGGAGAAGACTTGGAAAAGATGGCTTGGCTCAAGCTCACCATGCCCTTCTTCCTGCTGGGGGCTCTGCTGGTTTGGCCGGCTTTCTGCCAACAGCCCCCCTGCGAGGTGGTCCGGAAGACGGTGCCACAGGGCTCCTTCCGTCTGGACGTGGAGCCCCGCGATTATATGCCCAATAACATCTATACAGGTATGTGCATATTTCACATCTGCGGCCTCTCTATCTGCCTAGCCTTTCGTCCTTTGGCATGCAAAGTCCTCTCGCCGTTATTTCACCCTCTCAGTATCCACCTTACGATTCAGTATCTCAGGTGATCGATTGGATGTTTTTCATCATATTCCCTGGTAGGAGTAGTGAATCCTTCCTTCCTTCCTTCCTTCCTTCCTTCCTTCCTTCCTTCCTTCCTTCCTTCCTTCCTTCCTTCCTTCCTTCCTTCCTGCTTAGAGAGGACTGTGAAGCAGTATATAAGTCTATTGCTATCTTCCTTCCTTCCTTCCTTCCTTCCTTCCTTCCTTCCTTCCTTCCTTCCTTCCTTCCTTCCTTCCTTCCTTCCTTCCTTCCTTCCTTCCTGCTTAGAGAGGACTGTGAAGCAGTATATAAGTCTATTGCTATCTTCCTTCCTTCCTTCCTTCCTTCCTTCCTTCCTTCCTTCCTTCCTTCCTGCTTAGAGAGGACTGTGAAGCAGTATATAAGTCTATTGCTATCTTTCTTCCTTCCTTCCTTCCTTCCTTCCTTCCTTCCTTCCTTCCTTCCTTCCTTCCTTCCTTCCTTCCTTCCTTCCTTCCTTCCTACCTTCCTACCTACTGGAGCTTTTTAAGAAGAGATTGGACACCTATTTGTCTGGGATGGTCTGGGGTCCCTTCAAACTCTGTGATTCTATTATGCTGTTTTCCTTCCTTCCTTTCTTCCACCCTCCCTTCCTTCCTTCCTTCCTTCAATTCCCATTTCCTTCCTTCTTCTCCAGCAGCTCCTCAGAGAATTCCTAGAAGCATCATTCCAATTTAAAAAAAAAAAAAGAAGAAGAAGAAGAAAAAGAAGAACCTTTCCAGAATTTAGCCTGCCCCAAGTGGCGTTTGAGGCTTGCGGTGCCTCGGGGAGCGGAGGGGAAGGAGATCCCAGAGGTCTTCTAGTCTAACCCCCTGCTCAACCACACCGGACAAATGGCTGTCCGGTTTCTTCTTAAAAGCCTCCAGTGATGGAGTATCCACGATTTCCGAAGGCAACTGAGTTGATTTTTCTCACGGTCAGGAACGTTAACCTGGGGGCAGGATAGGCAAGGCCTTTCCAGCAAGTGCAGAATTCATTGTACGATCTGTAAAAGGAGAAATTACAGCGTGGCAGGTTTCTGGAGGTAAAGAAGAACAGCTCCTGGTCTAGAAAAGGGCAAAAAAAATTGGTTAGCTATTAGAGAGGACAAGTGTACATTGCTAGTTCCATTCCAAAGCACCCTTCTTCTCCCTCAGAAGAGAGCTGGAAGATTGGGATAGTAAGGAGAGGGAGGTTCCCAAAGAGCACTGAGGCAGGTTGGCTGGCTTATGCCCCTATTGCAGAACTGAACACTGAGGCCAACTACGAGGCGCTCGGCCTGTTCTTGGTTCTCATGGGTGTTTCCCCCATTTCACAACTCGCCCTTTAATGCCAGCCACGCTTGGTCGAAACGCAACCTGGGCTGAGCCCCACCTTGTGAGTCAGAGGTAGCCCACAGAGGAATGCTGGAGATCCAAGGACAGGTTGGATTCCTTAGGCCGCCTGGAATTTTCCTTCCCCCGAATAAAAACTCTTTCTGCTTCCTCCTTTCCTTGGCAGTATCGATCTCTGGTGCAGAAAACGCCTCTTCTGTGATCTTGCAAACTGTGCCTTCGGACAACAGCGGTGAGGGGCTGTGGGAAGAGGAGAAGCGGCTGGTCCGTTGCGGCCCCTTGGAGACCATCGTGCAGAAAAACATCTCAGGGTCTGCCATCCGGACCCGCTGGATTTCCTCAAGCAACCTCAACATTGGATCAGCAGAAATAAGGTGAGGGTCCTGGAGAGGGGGAAGGGGGGGCGAAGGAGACCGTGGGCTTCACATGCTCAGATGCTCTGTCTTTAAAGGAGTCAGGAGGCACATAAATACATTTCCGCACACCTTTTTTTTTTTAGTTTTTGCCATAATCCTGTGAGGAAAGTGAGACTGAAAGACAGAAGTCCCAAGGGCCAAGGCTAAAACACCGAGACCGATTTTTCAGCCCCAAGTGCTTAATAAAACTTTCACATGGCAGGGAAGCATATCTTACAAGAGCCAGAAGCTGAAGACAGGCCCATCACCTCTTCGGACTGTTCTTGTCAGCTTCTCAAGGCCGGCCATTCTGGTCATTCAGCATCTTCAATGATCTACTGGGTGTTTTTCATCCAGTCCCCTGGCAGGGGTGGTGAATCAATCCTTCCTTTTTTCCTCAATCTCCATTCTTTCCTTCCTTCCTTCCTTCCCTCCCTCCTTCAATTCCCATTT
The DNA here is from genome assembly GCA_033807585.1 of Hydrophis major. Classification (NCBI taxonomy): domain Eukaryota; kingdom Metazoa; phylum Chordata; class Lepidosauria; order Squamata; family Elapidae; genus Hydrophis; species Hydrophis major. Next base: position 40,236,561 of record CM066334.1, on the reverse strand, counting down.
CCTTCCTTCCATTCCTATCTCCTTCCCTCCCTCCATCCCTCTTTCCCTCCCTCCTTCCTCCTTCCTCCTTCCTCGTTCCTATGTTTCTCCTTCCTTACTTCTTCATTCTCTATTCCTTCCTTCCATTCCCATCTCCTTCCCTCCCTCTTTCCCTCCCTCCTTCCTCATTCCTATGTTTCTCCTTCCTTCCTCATTCTTTATTCCTTTCTTCCATTCCCATCTCCTTCCCTCCCTCCCCTTTTCTCCTCTCCTTCCTCCCTTCCTCATTCCTATATCTCTCCTTCCTTCCTTCCTTCCTTCCTTCCTTCCTTCCTTCCTTCCTTCCTTCCTTCTTTCCTTCTATCCATCCATCCATCCAAGACTAGCTTAAACCACCTGCCAGCTATGGAATTGTTCCCTTCCTCTTATGATTAATCAGCATTTTAATGCCGTGGTTCTGATCACCAGGAAATATCTTGTACGAATCCTACAAATAACTGAACATTGGTCAGAATCAAGCTTGCCCTCCTAAACCATTCTGCCTCATTCTGGTACCATGTTAGGAAGCCAGACATTTGAACATGAAGTTAAACGGTGCTTCTTGCTTTCCTAAATTCTGCACAAAAAGAAAATTTTAAAAAGGAATTGACTTCCTGTGGAAGTTTCCAGCTTCTCTCCTTTTCTCAAACCATGTCCTTTTCTGCTTGTCTGTTTTCAAACAGAGCCTTCATCACTTTTGCCAACGGAACTACCCTGCTCCAGACCAGGACTCTGGCAAAAGGTAATTTTAGTATGTTCCTGGGAAAAACAGCTTGGGAATATTTGGCAACAATGGTTTGGTTTGGTTTGGGGGGTGGGGGGGGCATGATTCAAAGCACTGAGCAAAGCTAGAATGTAGTTCAGTGGAAGCAAACCGAACATGACGGCGGCTGTAAGCCGCATCCTCTTAGCATCCGGCCTCAAACTCCAGAGATGCTCAGGAGGGTAGACAAAAGATGTGCCCACTTGCTGTCCCTTCCCTGAGAAAGCTTGGGAGGCAGGTGCATTTTTAAAAGGCCATCAAAATAGTCACAATGGCAGGAGTAAGGTTGCAACTGAAGCTCCAGAGCGCCGAAAAACCCGACAGAGCTTCCATCTCCCCTCAAACGGATGCCCCTTGTGAGGGTTTTCTCAAGCTGCTTGGGTTGGCATGACAGGAACCCCTTCCTCCATCAGCAAAAGGGCTCATCTAACCTTGCTTCCGTTTTTCCTTCCAGACGGGGTCAGCTCAATGTCATCGTCTTCTGTCTCCCAGCCAACCAGCAGCACCGGCAATCCGACTCTTCTGAACCACCCTAGTGATGGTCACCGCCACATCAACTCCACCTCCTTCCACCATAATTTAGCACTTTCCCATCAATCCACCAAAGGTCCACACAGTTCAGTCTCGGTGACCCAAGCCAGCTCGTGCCTTCTCATCATGCTGCAGCTTCTTTCCATCTCTCTGGGATACAAGCTCCTGGCTTAAGCTCTGGCCCCAGGTTATCAGGAGCACCTGTCCATGTTTGCGTACCACCAGAATTTGAGAACTAATGGACTGATTTTCTTGGGAACCAAATATCCCTCCTGCAAAATCCCCCTTCCTTCCCCAGCCCCCTTCCCAATCTCTCTTTTCCACTGAACTCAGAGGCCAATACCAGAACCCGTTTCGGCGTCTCTCTTGCCTCAATCCAAAGAGAAATGTCCTACTGCAGGGGTATCAAACTCGATTGCATTGAGGGCTGCATCAGCATTGATTTGATCTCAGGGGGGCCAGGGTGGACGTGGCCAGCTCAACGTCACTTGTGTTGGGGTTGCCTGTAGTGGCCCAAGTGCTCTGCCAGCGAAAATGGACTCCTGAGCTCTGCTTCCGGCTGCGACAGCTTCCTGCAACGAAACGGAGCTTGGGAGGGCCACACGTGGCCTTCCCGAGCTCCGTTTCCAGCTGCAACAGCTTCCAACCCTCTGCCAGTGAAAACGGAGCTTGGGGGAGCCATGTGCAGCCCTGATGAGCTCCCTTTTTGCTGGCAGAGTTGCCACGGGCTGGTCCTTCACTGTTTCCAGGGTGGTCCTGCGGGCCGGATCTAAGCACTTCATGGGATGGATCCAACCCACAGGCCTTGAGTTTGACACCCCTATCCTACTGTATGGTAATTGGTGGAAGGAGGGGAAATCCAGCCTCTGTTGTGTTTGCAAGAGTCTGTGGCTTCAAAACATAGCAATGAACTCAAAGGTCAACCAATGGCTGCCCCAATTCAGCTGCCCTGGGACAGGGGGTCTATTCACCTAACACTAAGACCGTTCTGGGACCAAAAAATGCTAAGAGGCAGCTGTTGTTTTAAATGCGTATGACTACAATCTAGGCAAAAACGCTCTTTAAAAAGTAAGACCTCTCCCCTCCAGAGCTTCCTCTTGCAAAAGAGTGTCTCTCTTCTCCATTGAAAGGAGAATTCCAGGGTTTGATTTCGGGGAGGGATGGGAGGCACACGAGGGCATTCGAGGCCTGGATAATCATACTCAAGGGGTGAAATCACTGTCACAAACTGGAACCGATATTCTTCCCCCCACCAGCAGTCCTGCAAAGATGCTGACCGAAGCATTTTGTAACAGACCAAATCCACATAATTTACAGTGGCCAAGATTGGAAACCTTGGCCTACACAACTGCTCGAAGGCTTTTCCTGGAACGGCTGTGCTTGACTGCCAACCGAAATACACATTTGAAAAATTCTCAAGCTAAATTGTCTCTCTTTTCATCTCTGGTCCAACCGACCATCTGGACTTCACAACTCTTGAGACTGGAAAGATTCCCTCTCTTTTTTTTTCCCTCCCCTTTTTGCTATTTAAATCCCCTGCTGGTAAGGCATTCTCCTGTGTTTAAAAAGAAAACGGTCTTTTTCTTTTCTCAAAAATAACTTGGGGAGCTGCTCGCTGCTACTATTACTACTATGTGTCCAAAGTCTGTCTTGAGATTTTTTTTTTAAAAAAAAAAAATGGAGGAGGTAAGAAGAAACAGAAGAGAAGAAGGATTTTGGAAGCTCTGAGTCCTGATGTTGGACTTTCAAAAGTTCTGTGCGTGTTACTGAATTGGTTTGCTGTTGTTGTACATACTGTATCTTTTGGGAAACGTATTTTGAAACTCCACCGTGCTTTCCGAAGCCAATAAAATATATTCATAAGATCTGGTGCAATTATAGTCTCTGGTGTTGGGAGGTTCGGGGAGTGATGGTACGACCAACTTCAGTCTCTAGAGCAGTGTTTCTCAGCAGTGGCAACTCAAAGCTGTGTGGACTTCAACTCCCATAATTCCCACACCAGAAAAGGAGACCGAGGGTTAGCCAGAACTTGAGACCTTCTCTAGCTGAACATTGGGTCCTCCAAAGCTTAAGTTCTCATCTTATTTACAACCCAGTGCAGTGTTTTCCAACCTTGCAACTTTTTAAGATGTGTGGACTTCAATTCCCAGAATTCCCCAGCCAGCACAGCTGGCTGGGGAATTCTGGGAGTTGAAATCCACATAATTTACAATGGCCAAGATTGGAAACCTTGGCCTACACCTAATTCCCACCTGATGATCTCCAATTGTGTTAGCCTACACTTCTCATGAGCCACCCTCCAAGTAACCTAAACACCTACAGAGCAAGAGTCCCCATATTTGGCAATTTTAAGACTTGTGGACTTCAACTCCCAGAACTGAAATCCGCAAGTCTTAAAGTTGCCAAGTTTGGAGAACTCTGACCTACAGAATCCTGGTTCCAAAAGTCCAACCAAACCAGTTGGTTAGAAAAAGAATGCATCTGGAGCCCGATTTCATCTACACTGTCGATTTCTCAAGGTCACGAAGAAAAACAATCAGAACTAACGAATTCTCTCCCCCTTCACCCCACATCCCTTTTGAATTATTCCTCTGTTCAAATGCACAGAAATGACTTTCAATGGCTTTTCTTTCTCCCTGGAGGCTGCTCCCTGCTTTTTTCCTTTTTTCCTTTTTTTTTGCTAATGACTCTGGCAAGCCAGTTTCAGCCAGAATCCCTGGCCCACCCACTCCATGTTGACATGCATCTAATCTTGCCGAATAACAACCGTATTTTATTGCCTGGCCAAACACAGGATCCATTTTAATGAAGGCTTCCAGAACTGCAATGACTTGCGGGACGCAAATTAACCCCAAATGCCCTTGCTTTCATGTCAGCAGCTCATCAGTGGAGAGGAAGCTCCGGGACACAAAGGAGTTTTTCTGCTTCTGAAACTGAACCTGGATATCATTCATTTTAATTCTGCCACTGCGTAGAACAAACGGGCAGAAAACTGGCATCCATGAACAACCAACTAGCAGTCCGAAGGCCTGATGAAAACGCTTTAATTTTGCAACCTATGGACAGACTTAACCATAGTTTGAAATTGGGACCACCCGAGACCAAGTCCAGTGCCAAAATGCTGGAGAATGTCTAGAGGCCAGTCACTCTGGCCAATTAGACTTCAACAGGCAAGTAGACATAACCAATGTCTATAGGCTATGCAAAAGAGACACTCAACAAGCCAAAAAGGGGACAAAAAGACCAAGGCAATGGTCCAAACCAAGATGAATCAGATGAACCTAGATTAACCCCGAGATTAATATCAAGGAACAATCAAATAACAATAACAATTAAATAACAATCAAGTCACCCCCCAAATGAGAAACTGCCAAACAAGCCAACAGTAAACAGCGCAACCAAATAACCTCTAAAACCACCCAACTATCACTGACAGGGCAAACCACTAGAATATAAACTCAGAGCAAATCCCACTCCCTTCTAGCACTGATTATGGTTACCTAGTTGGGTAATGAAACATCTGCAAGAAAATACCCAAGCTCAGAGACCACCAAGGACCCCACAGCCTTCGTCCTCCTTCTCCTCTTCCTCCTCTTTGCAAATCCCACTCCTTTCTAATACTGATGATGTTACCTAGTTGGGTAATGAAACGTCTGCAAGAAAACAACCAAGTTCAGACCATACCAAGGACCCCTAATTCTCCCATCCTGTGCAACATTTCCTTTGAAGCAATTGCCTTGATTTGGAGAGCGCTAGCATTCAAACCACCATGCCTGAGATAAGGGCTTCTCAAGATTGGCCACTGTTAAAGGTGTGGACTTCAAGTCCCAGAATTCCCTAGCTTTTGCAAACAACAAAACACTTCTTTGTTCGATGCTCTTGATTGTACATGGAAGTTAGTCTTTAAGGGGCTCTAACGTCCCATTTTTTGGACCATCTCCTGCCACAAAGCATAATGATAACCCCCTTCCACGATCAGCCCATCCCTGCCCAGAGGATTAGCTGCTGAATCACCTCAGCCACAAATTTGTCCAATCAAGTTTTTAAAACTTTTAATACGTCTTTCAGTAAACAAGGCCACCTCTCCAAGAGTCTTTGACTGCAACGAGAAACTTTTCCCCTGTTTTGCTCCTAGTCTAATTTGGAAATTGTTCTCTGGCTGGGATTTGCCTTTGCTCTTTTCTGCTACTTGTCCAAGGTCCACTCTGCAAAACATTGATAAGGATTGTAAATAGTTTGAGAAATACATTTGGAAAGAGCAGAGGTAGAGTTTAGAGGAGGCGGTCTGACGGTTTGGCTTCCAATTTTCATATGCAACGTTTTTTGATGGATGCCAGAGGGGCTGTAGAACATCACCCCAGAAGTTACCACTAAGTTCCTCAGTCTGGGCCACTTTAAGACCTGGACTTCAACTCCCAGAATTCCCCAGTCGGCATGGCCGGCTGTGGAGTTCTGGGAGTTGAAGTCCATGTGTCTTAAGGTGGCCAAGTCTGAAAAACACTGTGCTAGAGCTTATTTCCCATCATCCTTTAACCGCCTTTGGCCGTGCTGGCTGGGGAATTCTGGGAAATGCCTTTCAACACGCCAAAAAGGCTTCCGATTGGGCCAGGCTGTTTTGTTCTAAACCGTGTGCCCCTGTGTGAAATGCAAGTCAGAAACACCTCGTTGGGGGAACCAAATCGACCCCTTCTGCTCCAAACGATCCCTGCCAAAAGCAGCAGCCTGACCTAATACCCATAATATCTTGTCTGAAGCACTATGTTTGATTTGGGAGGCCTTCTTCATAGTCAGCTGGCTCCAATTAGTCACTCGCCAGTGAACTGAACATCAACAACTATGGCTTTTGCAAGCACCCCGGCACTAAGAACCCAAATGTGCAGCAGCCAAGATAACAAAACACGAACAGCCTGTTTCTCTTGCCATATTTCATCTTGTTGTCGCTTTGCTCGGGAAACGTCCCTGGGTGCTGCAATTGAAGAGCCCATTTTTCAAAGACTCGACGAAACAGACAAGTTAGCAGAAGACGCACGTCGTCCCAAAACTCTGCAAAGGGCCTCCGTGCTGGGGTTCGCACTGGGTTGCCGTTCTTTTCATGCGTTAGCTTTCATGCTGCTCCTTTCCTTCCCTGACCTTCTCTCTCTCTCTCTCTCTCTCTCTCTCTCTTTCCCCCCCCCCTCCCTGATTTATATTTCTCCAGGCGAGCGCTCATGAATGTGACTTTTTCCCAGAAAGCAAGACATAAATGTTTAAATCCTTCCTTTTCTATTTATAGCGTTCAGGCATGAATTATGGGAAGCCATAAGTGGGCCGAGTTCCCCTTGCTTGGCGCACACGATCGGAATGGAGGCCAGGGGTGTTGTGTATCTTAAGACGACAAAGAGTGATCAAAGGACAGGGAGGGCAAGAACCCGGAACGGTGGCCAGAAGATCAATGCCCACAGAGATGGCTTCTCCAGGTTGGTCATTCCACCTCCTTCTTTGGCTCCATGGATGGTGGGTGGCCAATGCATCAAAACTGGCCCTTCTCTAGCATAGCCTAAGTAAGCGTCTGCTCCTTTGCCCTCCAAAATTTATTTATTTTATTTCATTTATTTAGTTTGTCAAGCATGTATGAGAAAACAAGCATGAACATAACATATACACATATACGTATAAACAGATATAAGTATATATAAAATAAATGAGTAGAAATAAATGGGAACAGAAGGGAAGGGACGGTAGGCACACTGGTGCACTTATGCAAACCCTCTTACAGACCTCTTAGGAATGGGGTAAGATCCACAGTAGACAGTTTAAGGTAAAAGTGTTTGGGGGTTTGTAACCACAGAGTCAGGGAGTGAGTTCTAGGCGCTGACCATTCTATTGCTGAAGTCGGATTTTCTGCAATCGAGTTTGGAGCGGTTTACTTTGAGTTTGTATCTATTGTTTGCACGTGTGTTGTTGTGGTTGAAGCTGACAAATAGGAGGCTGTAGCAGACAATTTTGTGTGCTAAGCTTAGGTCAGACAGTAGGCAGCATAGTTCTAGGTTGTCCAGGTCCAAAATTTTAAGCCTGGTAGCATAAGGTGTTCTACTACGAGTGGAGGAGTGGAGGACTCTTCTCATGACACACCTCTGGACTTGATCAATTGTATTAATGCGTGCTGCTAATCCAGATCTCACCAACCGAAGAGCCTCCCATTCTGGAAAGAAACATTACCAACCAGTCTTCATGAACCAAACCCACTGAGTCTGGATGCAGCTGTGATCCACCAAAGGGTGGGCAGACCCTTTGTAAAAGGCTCTTGTAAAAGAAGTATAAGAAGGGATGGTTGCTTCATGCTGCTTGACATCAATGGGACGCAAATCCAGCCACTTCTTTTGGAGCAGAATTTGGGGAGGGGGTATAATGAGGCTATCAGCACTTCAGAGAAGCAGTAGCATGGATGGAGGTCTTGTCTATGTGGTGGAGACTGTGGGAGAAGGAACACCAGTCTGTCTTCCTTAAGCATGGCTGCATTTGCACAACACACTGGATCTGCTTCCAGCATTAACTCGGTTTCTGCATGCTTACTGACACACACACACACACCCAAAAAAAAAGGCAATAAGCAAGGTTAATACCAACCAATTAGTCTTTGTACACACGGTCATTTTAAGGGAATTGACTTATTGATTTGTTTTCTCTTAAGGAGGAGATGCACAGAGAGTAAGCCCTGATTTGTTTACCCAAGTAAGAGAAGGTTCTTGTGAGCACGCACTGGGTTTAAATCATATCCCACATTAGTTGTAGTTCTATTGTGTGTCTGCCCCCACTGGCTTTCTGCTCACAGATCAAAATCAGAGACCGCATGTTTGCAGCTCAGAGTTCCAACAAAGTGAGCAATCACAGCTTTTGAGCAGATAGAAGAAGAATTTGTAGAAGAGCTTCAGGGATGGGGCAAAGAAGGAGTAAGTGATAAGTCTTGAGAAAGAGGGAAGAATGAGAAAGAAGGTCAAAGTAACCCTGCCTTGGTTTCATTTAGCAGCAGGTAAAGCAGAGAGAAACTTGAACAGGCTACCAAGATTATGCCATCCCTTCAAACCAGAGAAGGCCAAGGAACTGGCAGAGCAAGGATTGCAAGAATCTATTCTGTATTGGGGCAAGGAAAGATAACAGTTGGAACACCTAACCAAGTTTTTCTTGGCTCCATTTATACCCCAAAGAGACGGGCTTATGAGGAGTTTCTTTCTCCTGCATCCCAAGCCTGGTCACCACCATATAAAAAAGATATTGAGACTCTAGAAAGAGTGCAGAGAAGAGCAACAAGAATGGTTAGGAGACTGAGGGCTAAAATATACAATTGCAGGATTTGGGTATTTAATTAGAAGGAAGACTAGGTGTTACATGACAGCAGTGTATTCCAGTGTTTGAGGGGGGCTGCCACAATGAACAGGGAGGCCAACTTATTTTCCAAAGTACTAGAAGGCAGGACAAGAAGCAACAGATGGACACTAACCAAGGAGAGAAACAACCTGGAATGGAGGAGACATTTCCTGACAGTGAGGACAATCAATCCGTGAAGGACGTGGCTCCAGAAGTTGTGGGTATTTTCATCACTGGAGGTTTTAAAGAAGAGACTGGAAAAGCTTTTGTCTGAAATGGTATAAGATTTCCTGCTTGAACAAGAGGTTGGACGAGAAGACCTCCAAGGTCCCTTCCGACTTTGTTATTCCATGTTCTATATTCTAATTCTCCCTTTAGTGGTTCCCTCCATCCAGGGGTAGGATTCAAATGTTTAACAACCGGTTCCGTGGGTGTGGCTTAGGTGGTGGACATGGTTTGGTGGTCATGTTATTGGCTGGGCGTAGCCAACTCAATATCACTCACATCGAGGCACGCATCTCCTCGCCTGGCCTCTCGTAACTGTGGGGACGCTGCAACAGTCGTAAGTGTGAAAAACGGTCATAAGTCACTTTTTTCAGTGCCATTGTAACTTTGAATGGTCCCTCCACACAAGCAAAGTACCAGAAAAGGAGGGGAACAAAACTCCAGAGACGTTCCTGAGACAGGAAGTCTAGTCCTGCCAAGAATGTAATAAGGGTTAATGGGGAGGCAGTTTCTGTAAGCAACACCAGAATGTTTCCTTCCTTACAGGATTAGGCCAGTTATTCTTTCTAACAGCCGGCTCTCCGAACCGCTTAGAATGTTAACAACCGGTTCTAGTGAATAGGTGTGAACCGGTAGAATCCCACCCCTGCCCCCATCCTTTCCTGTGTCCAAAGTCTGCTCTAGAGGGGACCTGTCAACATGCCAAGATACCCAGGGATTGCTCCCAGCCTTTTTTCCCGACTGCTGCTTGTAGTTCTGCCTTTGCAGAGGAGCCTCCTGCAAAGCTACCTCCTGGTATGCAGGGGTGGGTGCGGGCGAAAATAACCATGCCCCTCAATCTGCAGTGTGCGCCTTCAACCAAGACTCATCCCCAACACTGCTGGTTTGTGCTAATGTAGAATTCACTGCTGCCAGATGGGAATGAGAAGCGGGATTCATTACTTGCTTTCTAAACCACAGGAAGCTGCTCGATTTCAGGCATGGAGTGGCAGCGATTCCCCACCCTCCTCGAGCCAAAGGAGCAAAATGAATGAACGAGTTTCCCTCCAGAGGTTCGGCCTCTTTCTCACCATGGAGAGTGTGACCAGAAAGGTAAACAGCGAAGCCGAATTGCAAAATCTAGGTCAACCCTAACACACAAGCACACAGCTCCTAGACTGGCTAGATCCCAGGATTGCCAGCTGCTAATCCTCTTCCTCTGCTGTTTCTCCTCCTTGCTCAATTCCCTCTCCCGAGTTGCTCAAACGTGGCTTCAAACCCTTCCTCCACCCTCATCCTCCCATCATGAAGATCCATCTCTCTCTCTTTCTTCACCAACAATCACTCCTACCCCAAGAAACACACATCATCACTGGGATTCAGCCGAGTTGCAACACGCTCCCAAGCTGGGAAGGAGGAAGGTTCAGAAATGGGGATTCTCAGAGTTGGCTTTCAGCCTAGCTCAAACATCTAGTCCAGGGGTCCCCAAACTTGGCAATTTTAAGACTTGTGGACTTCAACTTGAAGTCCACAAGTTGAAGTCCACAAGTCTTAAAGTTGCCAACTTTGGAGACCTCTGGTCTAGTAGGTTTCCCCTGAGTGGATTCTGGGTGTGTGTCCATGAAGTTACTGTAGATTCTATATAATCGTTAATCAATGAGAGGTTTTTTTTGGGGGGGGGGGTTGTTTCCAGGTGTTTGAGCAAATGGGGCCTTTAGTTTTAACTTCAACTTGGAATTGAAGAAGACCGTTGTCTCTAATGGTTGGAACAGGGTCCTAGACGCCTTCATCCAGGAGTTTCTCCAGGACTTGGGAGTGAGACCAGTCTGGTTGCTCAACATTCCCTTCTTTCTGCATTAGCCCAACAGGTTCTTCTGCTTTTTCAAGCATGTGGCTTCCCTTGGTCGGAAAGGCAGAATGGAATGGGCAACTCGCCACAACAAATTCACTGTGGGACAATTCAAAATTCAATTTAATTACTTAAAATAATCCAAAGGTTATTTTGATTTTTTTGTCATTCACGTTTCATTTCGTCCTTCCTTCTGCATCCTTTCTTTAATGATTTTATTCCGTCATTTCTCCAATATCAGTATCATTCTCATCCCATGGTGAATGGCCCCATGGTGAGTTCTCCTAAACCCAGACAGAACTCCCTATCCATCTTTCTATTTTTTTAATCTTGTGTCTTCATGAAGGGGTCTCTGGCTAACGTTAAAGAGGGTTTTTTATCATCCACTCGGCTGCCCAATACTCCACAATCCTCCACTATGTCCTTGGGCCCTCATGATACTGCTTGTGTTGCAAATCACTTTCTGTGATGGGCAGCCATATAAATGTGATTAATAAGTAACATTCAAGACTGTAACAAGGGCATGGAAATAAACAACCAGAATGAAATTCTTCCGCATAGTCCCTGGAATAAATCAATTATTATTTTGTAAGTGTCTACTTTCACTGGCCAAAGAAGAACCAACAACCGGTTCCTGGCCATTTGCAGACAGCATCAGTCCCAATTATACCACAGACTGCCTTTTCCAGTTCCAGCCCTGCTTGCTTTAACATCAAGCTTTCTCGGTACAGCATGTTCTTTAAAAGTGCAAACATGTCTGTGTCATTTATCTCCCATTCCCCTTCAGCGACTTGATAAAAATCATTTTTCTTTGAGGGGTGGAGGGATAAAGGAGAGGTGAATGTGAGCTCCTGACAAAATTAAATTGTTGATCTCCAACTGGAACTTTTCTCAGATTCTAGTCCTCCAGTGGATGTTGACAACAGTTATCATTGCTTACCATCGTGAATTCTGGCTTGAGATGGAAAAGATAGAAATGTCGACATGGTGAGGAATTCCCCAGCTGGAAGCACCCAACTGATAACAGCACAAAAGATAAGCCTTTTGTTGTGAGCTTGATTGTCTTGATGGGCCTCCAGGTGCACCTTCAAGCCCAAAGAGATCCATCCTAAAATTTTCAAGAGCCACCTGCTTCTTGCTTGCAATGCAGATGTAAAAGAGGGAGGTGATGGGGCCAAAAGGCTGGTCGCCACTTTGCTTCCTTCTCTCAAAGTATTCCAAGCTGGTGGGGTGATTCCTAGGATATGTTCCCAAAAGCCCACCCATCCACAACTTATATTTCAGTCCTGTCCCCGAGGAGAATCTGCTCTGAGTAGTGACTCACATACCTCTTGATGGCATATCATTAACGGGGACCACGCAGCCCTGCCACATCAGAACGCCAAGAATGAAATAAAAAATGAAAATGAAGATACAAGGGAAACAGGGGAAGAAGCCTGGGGTAAGGGAAGGAGAAAAGAGAGCATTAACTTCCAACTCTTTTCAGCGCAGCAGAATGAAAGTAGTCCAATTATCACCTTGACTTTTTACTTGTGCATACTTGCTATAGAGTAGCCATCTCCATGACAACCAACTAATCAGCAAATCCCAAAGTCATAATTTCACTGTTTTTCTCTCTAGAGCATGACGTTTAGAAGAAGATCCCAAGTAAAAGCAAAATTGGGCATATTGTTTTCTTTAATTACAGCAGTTCCCTTGGATGTCCCTGCTGGCTCCTTCGGTTTTCCTGTCCGCTCCTCCAAGCCTGGGGTGTATCGTTTTGTCCAATGGTCCTGAATGAGAGGTTCTTGTCTTCTTCGGACCCAAAGATCTTCGCAAGGCCAACCCCAATAAAAGGAGATGAATTTCATGAAAACTGGGGGGAGGGGGGGGTATTGCCCCTCAGATGACCCAGTAGACTTTCCACCAAGTGATCCTTTTATGCCATGAGCATAAAAATACCTGTTTAACCACCTACTTTTTTCAACAGAAGGGGTGGCTGAGGTTGTCCTTTCTAAAGAAAACAGCTGATGTGTGGTTGCGCTTTCAGGTTGGTCATGAGGCTGGAAATCGAGGGACTTGGGTTCGAGTGACTGGGACTTGAGAGCATCTTGTGCACAATGAACACCAAAATAGGCATGAGACTGAGAGAAAGAGGAAGACGGAGGAGAAGGAAATATTTAGAAGACTTGTTCGGGGACGCCTCAAAAACAAGCCACCAAGATTATGCTCGACCCTGTTGTAGACTATCCACATGTTCTTGTCTGGCCAACGATGATCCAGAGCTTCAGCACAGACAGAATGAACCTCGCCAAGCTTTTTTTAATTTGACCGATAACTTGTCACTGTAGGCAAAAATGAAACTTCCAAGGTTTATTATTTCCATCTCCAGTGCCTTGGTGTGCCCAATCTGTTGTTTGAGGAAACTGCCCAATGGTAGGACTGGTCCAGTTCTCTTCCAACTGTGGTGGCTCAGTGGCTAGAATGCAGTATTGCAAGGAAACTCTGCCCATTGCCAGGAGTTCGATCCTGACCGGTCAAAGTTGACAAAAGTTTCCATCCTTCTGAGTTTGGTAAAATTGTTGGGGGCAATAGGCAGACACTGTAAACGTCTCAGAGAGTGCTGTAAAGCATTATGGAATGGTATATAAGTCTAAGTGCCATTGTTATTGCTATTTGTGGCTTTCAGATTTAAAGGATACTCCCTGTCACTTCTTCTAGAGTAGACCATTTTGCTAACAATGCCACAAGAGATCCTTAGACTGAGGGAGATTCCTTTTTCCAATCCAAAACTAGCTCAGTTCTAGGTAACTGGTCAGTCTCTATGAGCTAACTAAGTTCCTCCATGAATCTCCTTCAGTTGGTGGTGCCTAGCATTCCTCGCGATATTCCTCGCTTTCTCAGAAGAGATTATGGAGCGGGATTTTTTCCAAGGCCAATACTGGGTGCCTGAGATATAGACGAACTATTCATCTGAGGGAGAAATATCGAAGAGTATTTTTCCTTCCTCCAAGTTTGAAAAGGAACACGCGCTTGGTTTTCTTATGTTCTGGTTGCCTAGGAAACTGCCAAACGCTGTGAAGAAGGTTGCATGTCCTAACCCTTTCCTGGCTACAGAAAATAAATGCAGATACAGTGGTCTAATGTAAAGCTGATTTTATAATCTTTCCATACGAAGCAATGAAGGCCCATCAGGAATAAACAACTTCTTGTAGCACCCCATCTAATCATTCATATTCGTCTGTTGGCGTTGCTAGCGTAATAAACCTCTTCTTGGTGCACGCAGAATGCTCCGACAGCACCAAGGCGCATGATCCTATCCCGAGAAGGAAGCCCTTGACAATGTGCAGAAAACCCAAACGCTATCTCCTTTTTCAAACATTTCAGCCCAAAGATGAGTCAAGCAGGGCTCCTTAAAACTCTTCGTGTTGAACGGGAGGATTGGCACGCAGCAGGAATTCAGCCAACCTTAGCTAATTCCCAAATTTAAGATAAAAGTTGTCTCTTGCCCAGCGTTGGGAGACCAGGAGATATGCTGAATTAACTGCTGGAGGCGGGGAAGGCATCACCAGAAATCACGCACCTTAAGACCAGTTCTTTTTGCAGTCAGATCTTGGTCACATGAGGGTTGATGGGCTTATTTAACCAGCCCCGGGGCAGAGTTTCTCCTATCAGCTGAGCTCCTGAAAGGAAGATGGAGGACAAGATTGTTTTCCTATCCCGCACTATCACTTTTGCAGCTGCCCACAAACTGAGCAGGTAAGGGTTACCAAAAGGCCCACAATGGGTGCGGAAGAACTGAACCTTGAGAAGGTAGCACACAGGCTACCTCTGGCTTGGTTTCTCGGCCCCCATCCAAACTGCCCAGGGCTGGAGTTGGGCGAAGAACCACTGGAGAGATGAAAGGCAAACCTCAACCAACCTTTTATCAAAGGATAGGAATGTCCAACTCTTTAGAACGTAGAAGAGAAGGGTTGGGAAAGGACATTGGAGGTCTTCTCGGGGATCCTATACCATTTATATTTAACTATCTCCTTCACAAACTTCGGAGAAGAGGTCCACTGTGACATTCATTTTGTCAAAGCGAATGGGTTTTATGTCCCATTCTTCCCCTTGCCTTTCTCCTCCAGTTCCTGTTGGAGGGCTACAGCACATCTACATGAAACCAAGGGTCTTCTTCTGGGACCTTATAGGCTGATGAAGCTTCCAATGGATTATGGTGTATGCCAACGTATTCAATTCATTTCAGTCGTGAAGTTGTGACTTAGTCCTTAAAGGGAGACGAGATACGTGGGTTTGGAGCAATGAAATTAACCAACCTAAAGACCTGGTTTTGTAATCAAGCCTGATGGGGATCTTGATAGTGTAGGTGGGTCCATCGTTTGGCTGATTAACTGTTGAGAATGTGCTGTTACTTATTTATGCCATTTGTGATTCTGTTGTGTTGTGGTTATGCTCTTTTTAAACATTGTCAGCCACCGTAGTCTCGTAGTGTCCTGTGCTTGAGATGGGAGCCCTTGTACATTCAAAAAAATAATCCATATTTTCCTCCACCTGCTTCGTGCAGATGTTTAAGAGTCATGCCTCAATCATCAGCAGTTCGCTCCATGGACAAAATTGGTGGTTTTCCAATTGGGGCAGAACATTAAACGCCATGTTTTTGTTGAGATTTAGCTGACAATGTTGTACAAGCCTAGATGTTGTGACTGGTGAATGAAAGGCTTCTGACTTAGGTTGATATGCAAACCCACCCAAAAGTGACTTAAGTCAGTAACTTAGAAACAATCAAATCAGGACTGAATACATTGACTGATATAGTCAAGAGGGATGAAGAAAGTCAATGAAAGGAATAAATTATCTTGGGCAGGGATGTCCAACCTTGGCCGCTTTAAGACTGTGGACTTCAATCTCTAGAATTCCCCCCAGCCAGAATGTATTGTGGCAGGTGTTTCCAACATTGGCTACAAAGACGTGTAGACTTCAATTCCCAGAATTCCCCAGCCAGCTGTTCTGACATTGTGGGCACCTCTGCTCCTATAAAATACCTTGAATGGAACATTATGTGCAGAGAGAGCTTTAAGAAAAAGCAGAAAGAAGGCAAAAGAAAGGAAGAGCTACCTCTAAGTCAGCATGAAACTGAGGAACAGTTGCCAAATGATGGTGTCTTTAAAGGGCAAGGAAATATGTATGTTCATCGGTTCGTGCTTGCTATTAAGGGCACAGGAGCTGGGACCAGTAATAAAACGATATTAGCCTCTTGGGTGGTAAGAAATAAGGAATATTTGTCCAATGAAGGAAAATGCAAGACAATCCCAACTAAAGTTTAACACAGAGAGAGAGAGGCTCACCCTATTCAGAAGACAACTCTCAAGCAGGAGAAATCTGGAAGAACAGAGAGACTTCCAGAAAGGGTTTTCAGATGAACAGGCCTGTCCAGAATCTGTTCTAGATATATAAAATATACCTCATAGGGACACAGGTAGGACGAGAGATCCAGCTTGCAGTAGTGTTATCCAAACAGTCTTCACCTATAATAGAGAAGAACATAAATTATTTGCAAAGTAGGACCGTTCAGATTAACTGAGCGAGGAAATAAAACTAGGTGGGGAGATCCCAAACACCTGAAAGGAAATAAGCTACGGGGAAACTTAATGCACAACTTGCAAGAAGGTCTCTAAGGCAGGGGTCTCCAACCTTGGCAACCTGAAGACTTGAAGCAAACTGGCTGAGGAATTCTGGGAGTTGAAATCCACAAGCCTTCAAGTGGCCAAGGTTGGAGACCCCTGATCTCAGGTGAGCTCTTTGTCCCCTCCTAAATTCCAAATCTTTTTATTTATTTATTTCAAATGTCCACAGAGACACCTGCAAGTATCCCAGTAGGTCAGTGTTTCTCCACCTGAGCAATTTTAAGATGCGTGGGCTTCAACTGGCCAGGGAATTCTGGGGAGTTGAAGTCCAACCAAGTTGCTGAAGAAACACTGGGTGAATCTGAAATTCTACGTTCTTCTGTCCACCCGCCGGTCAATAACATTTCCAGAAAGGGATCATCTTCAGTACTTAAAAGTATTACTGGCTTGGCTTTGGGGTCAGGATTAGATCTCTCACTGCACCTTCTCTCTTTCTAATTGTCTATGGAGATTCTCCACCATCCAGGTCCTGGTTGTCCCAAAAGTGCTTTTTTCAAGAGGCAACTGGCCTTTCTGGTTTTCCTTTGAAGACATTTCGCTTCTCCTCCAAGAAGCTTCTTCAGCTCTGACTGGATGGTGGGGAAGGGAAGGATTTATGCTCCTTGCAGACAGCTGGTCATTTGCATCCTTTTTAGAGAGCCACTGAGGCCACTTGGAGAACCCTCAACAGAGGGGGAGGGGTACATCTATCTCCACTCCACAACACAGTTCTTTCAACAATTCCAAGAAGGCTCCATACCCACTTGCACCACTTAGATGATCTTGTGGACATAGACAAAGGTCCAAGTGGCCTCAACCACTCTCTAAAAAGAATGCAAATGACCAGCCGTCTGCAAGTATAAATCCTTCTCCACCATCCAGCCAGAGCTGAAGAAGCTTCTTGGATGAGAAGCGAAACGTCTTCAAAGACGAACCAGGGCGTCCAAGTTGCCTCTTGTAGAAATCAAAAAGCATCTTTGGCTTCCCTCTTTCTACTGAAACGTGGCTTGTCTTGTCTTCCTCAGTTTATTCTTTCTCCTCCTCTCCTCCTCCTCACTGTCTTTCAGCAAACATCTGAGCAAAGATGAAAACGGGATCACCTTTGGGAAATGCAATCACACCCACGGGCACAATTATCAAGGTGCTGGACACAGTTGAGGACCGGAACAGAGGACAGCTTGGCCTTTTGGGGGCATGAATCCCTGAACCCATTTCCCTGGTGGGCAGTTGCGGGGGGGGGAGGTGAGGGAGACAGGTCTGGCTTGGGAACCGGGCAATTCCTCTATTCCATCTCTTGCCACCGCCTGGCTTCTTCGACGTTCTGCTTCCACCTTGAGGTGCAAAAGCAGGATTGCAGCTAACAACTGACACGCATTTTCTTTTCTCTTCCTTTCTCTGCCACACAGTGACGGTCACTATACGTGGAAAGGTGAGTAGAGGTTTTCTATTTCTCCACCTTTTGAGAAGCTGAAGGATGGGGCAAGACTCCATCTCTCATTGAATTGGCTCCAGCATCCTTTGGTTCAGCCCCTTTATTGGCATCCTTGGGCCGCTTCCTTCGATTTTCCAGCCGCAGCCTTTTCGCCACTTGAGGTCTTTCCCCCACCTACGCCGGGCACCGAGGAAATTTGCATTCCCCCTCCCCTCCACTAAGAACTGGCATCTAGTGGTACGTGGCAGCAACTATGGTGGTTCTGCCATGCCCTCTTTTGGAAGCTCCCTGGCGGAAGCATTATCATCATTCTCACAGCAAAGGAAGTTCTTTGCAAGCCTACTTGTTTCCATTCGGGGAAATTTTAAAAAAAGCCAGCCAAAGTGGGAGAAAGGAACATAATGAGGACTTTAAATGCTCCAACCGGAAGATGAACAAGGGGAAGTGGGAATAAAAATGGAAGAGAGTTGGGGAGAAGGCACACAGCCAGCTGCGTGGCTAAGACGCAGTCCCCGTGGGGTGGCTCACGGCCTCTGAGAGACGCTCCCTTCCCAGTTACTTTGGGGTTGGGGGTTGTGCATTTTGGTTTCCCCGTAGATCTTTTTCTTTCTGTTAAAAGACCGTTTTCCCCTGCAGATTGACCCCATCAGTGGCATGCTGATGAACATTTTCAAGCTGCACGAATACATGGAGGTAACTTTCATTTGTATCCCGCATTTATTATTATTATATTTACAAATTATTATTATTATTATTATTATTATTATTATTATTATTATTATTATTATTATTGTTGTTGTTGTTGTTGTTGTTGTTGTTGTTGTTGTTGTTGTTGTTTTGTTGTTATTGTTGTTGTTGTTGTTTTGTTGTTATTGTTGTTGTTGTTGTTTTGTTGTTATTGTTGTTGTTATTGTTGTTGTTGTTGTTGTTATTATTATTATTATTATTATTATTATTATTATTATTATTATTATTATTATTATTTTTACCCAGCAAACGTATACAATGCGCCTTCCTCCTCTTATTTTTCCCCACGACAACAATCTTGCGAGGTGGGTTGGGTTGAGTGGGGGGGACTGGCCTGAAGTCAGCCAGCTGGCTTTCATGGGCTGGGTCAGGACTTGAACTCGGGACCTCCCACTTTCTAGCCTGGTGCTTTAACCACTTACGCTAACATGATTCGGTGCCGGAATGAAATCTCTGTTTGCACGCTTAGCATTTGCTAAGGGGACAGGGGTTCCCCTGGATGCAGGAGCATCTGTTTTATAATATTTGGAACAGACTCTCCTGCTCGAGCAGGGGGTTGGACTAGATGACCTCTAAGGTCTCTTCCAACGCTTATTATTCTATGATCTATGATTTCCTGGGGGGGGGGGGACAGGCTTTAAAAAGAGTTGGCTTGGGGGGAAATCGACAAGCAAAACATGAATCCGACAGCCAGGCTTTTGTTTTTCTCCTTTCCCCATCTCCAGGTAGTCCTTGACTTACAGCAGTTCATTTAGTGACCATTCAAAGTTAACGGCTCCATAAAAAGTGACTTGTGACCGTTTTTCCAGATTTATGACCATTGCAGTATCCCCATCATCACATGATTCAGACGCTTGGCCGCTTGTTCATATTTATGACCGTTGCTATTTTCCTGTGTCATGGGATCCCCTTTTGCGTCCTTCGGGGAAGCCAACGGGGAAGCCAGATTCACTTAACAATGGGGTTCCTAACTGCAGTGATTCACTTAACGACTGTGGAAAGAGAGGTCGTAAAAGGGGGCAAACTCTCACTTAACAAATGTCTCACTTGACAACAGAAATTTTTGGGGCTCCACTGTGGTCGAGGACTATCTGAATTAATATTCCGGGCACCAATTTCTTTATCTTTATCTCACCTGTATTATTTTTAGCACTTAATGCCTCTTGAACATGGAAAATGTCCACCTTGGGGAAAACAAAAGGCCACTTTTTTATGCTTTTGTCCTCAGATGGCCATCTTCGAGCCTCTTGATCACAAGAACCTGGACGTGGATGTGGACTATTTTGCCAATGTTACAAGGTAGTAGCTGGGGAAAGATGGAGCGGGGTTCTGACCCAGCTTTCCTGTCCTGCCCCTGTTGGAGTCTGACTCCAAGGGAAAGGAGGAACAGCTGACAGGGAGGAGTGTGGCCCAGTGGCTGTGGAGGAAACTGGGGAAGGGCACAGGCTGGCTGGGCATTCAGAGGAAGACCCAGGGTCACTCCCTCTTCATCCTAGGGCACGTAGGAAGGAACAGAGAAGGGAGCAACGTGGGTTATGGGGGAAGAAAAGGTCCTGATTCCCTTCAATAGCTGCAGCTGGGAAAGCAGGATATAAAGGGCATTTGCGCACAGCACCTTGCTGGAAGCAAAAGCGTGCATTATCTTTGTTTGTCACGTCTTATCTGGGTTCTGGCGTCCTCCCAACTGTGTGTGTTTCGTTATCTTTTGAGTTCTGCAATTCGTTCTCCTGCCCTGTCTCATTCATTGCTGCAGCGTGGTTTGTGTTGGTTTTTATTTATAATTTAGATGTACTTTGGGTTCAGACTGAATTTCTTCCCTTTAAAAACTGTTCTTGGGGAAGTTTTTTTCTCCAGCCAATGACAACTGGACATTGGGGGCCAAGTTGGAGGAATTAAAGGGACTTTACCTACTTTTGTGACTTTGTTGCTTTTGTGCCCACGCCCCTTTGGGTCATCATATCTCCAAACCCTCTAAAGCGAACTCAACAATTCCTTTAAGAGCCCCAGCAAAAAGTTTCTCTCTCAGGCTAAAAAGCTTCGGCCGGAAGATTAATAGCTGTCTGCCACACCTATTCACCTCCGCCCCTGCCTTTTATCCCCAGAACTAGGGTGGGGCTTCACAGCAGCGGTGACTCTTCCATCCCAAGGCCCGGCCCATAGATTTCCATTGCTCTCCTCTCCTCTGCCTTCTGCACATCCATGCATCAGGCACTGGGCCCGGCTGTTCCTCCTCTTCCTCATCAGGCACCTTCAGACCTGGGGTCTGTTGACTCTCCATCTGAGGGCTGACAAACAGCCCAGATTTTCTATCTCTCTCTCCCTCTCCCACACAGCTCCATTCCCTCTTCCCACCTGGAGCTTCCCCCTTGATGCTGGCCCTGACTCCCACACCTCCTCCTCCTCCTCCTGATCTGGGGCTGGCGGCCGACAGGCCACAAGTGGTAGCAAGCCGCTCACACCCACGGGATGCCATCTTTGGGAATAGTGGACCTGATGCCCGTGGCCAAAGAGTAGCCAAAAGCAACAGGGGGGGCACAGAGCAACTGAATAGCTTCTGAGCCCCCTTTTCTCCTCCATCCTTCTGCTCTTCTTCAGCTCGACGGAAAATCTGGCCGTGTACATCTGGAACAGCATGGAAAAAATCCTTCCCGCGGGGTGCCTCTATAAAGTGAAGATCTATGAATCGGAAAAAAACTTTGTTGTTTTTAAGGGCAAGTAACCCACCTCCCCTTGCCAATGAAAGATGGGGAGCCCAGGTGAGAATCCTGGAGTATTTGTAAGCATTCTTTGGATTTCTTGATGCTGCCTGGTTTGTTTTCTTGTAGATGTTTCATTACCTGATTAGGTAGCATCATCAGTGCAAGGAAGTGCGGGGTTCGAATTGAATTCTTTATTGTCATTGTACGTATATACACAGTATACAATGAAATTCACAATTTGCTCTGTTTATATATGGTAGCTTACCCTGCCCGTTTTGGTAGGTGTTTGCTTTTTCTCCTTGGTAGTTCTTTGCATACAGTATCTTTCCATTTGTCTGGAGTTCATCCCTGTTTATCTAGGGGTTGGTTGCTGGAGATGATGTGACCTTGTCTGTTTCTTTCTCGGCTTTTGAATAGGACGTAAATGTGCTTTATCTCTATGTGTCTATTAATCACTGATGAAGTCTTTTCTGTCTGACAGTCTGGCAACCCCCAAGAAGACCCCGCCAAGTTGAAGTTAATTGCTTCAAGGAACTTCAATAGCCGCTTTTGCTAACGCACATCTGTACATGTACCATGCTCATGCTCAACGGCTAGGTACAGAGCACTGGGACCTAGTAGGCTGCAAAGCATGGGGTGAGGTGAGGTGAAATACCCCTCTCATCTTTGTAAAATTCTGTCACAAACCTTCTGTAAGACGCCTGTCCCGCACATTTAATTGGATGGTCTTATAATGCCAGGATTATTAGCATGATAGCTTGATGGGCCAGAGCTTTTGCCGAGGGGTATTGGATAAACAAAACCGAACACCAACCACGTTAAGGGCAATGGAACTTATGAATTCCAAAGGAGTTGGGCAGTCAATCGATCAATCAATCAGAATAGAGCTGGAAGGGACCTTGGAGGTCTTCTCGTCCAACCCCTGACTCAAGCAGGAGACCCTATACCATTTCAGTGGCTGTCCAGTCTCCAAACCTCCAGTGATGGAGCACCCACAACGTCTAGAGACAAACTGTTCCACAGGTTAAGTGTTCTATCAGGCAATTTCTCCTTATTCCCAGGTTGCGTCTCTCTTTGATTCGTCTCCATCCATCGTTTCTTGTCCTGCCTTCCGGTGCTTTGGGAAATAAGTTGACCCCCCTCTTCTTTGAGGCAGCCCCTCAAATACTGGAATACTGCCATCATGCCACCCCTAGTCCTTCTTTTCTGTAGACTAGGCATGGGAGTGAGGGGAACAGTAGTGAGCTTAAGGCCAAAAGACCCCTTCCCCAGTGCTTCTGCAGATTTACTCCCCTAATGCGTTGTTTAGCCACACAGCTCTGCCTTATTACACAGACAGCCATGCTCACACATACACGCCCCATGTCCTGCCTTCCTTCCATGTTGATAACCATTGTCCAACGCTAGGAGGCTGACCAGCTCCTCTGCTAATGAGATTTTGTTCCATCTCAGCCTAAACGGAATGAAGTGAAGGGCACTTTTTTTTTGCCCCCTTGTAAAGCATACACAATAAAATGATTTTACAAAGCAAAATTGACCTCGCTTGCTTATCCGCCCATAAAAACAACTCTCGTCTCCCATTTGGCAGTGTGACTGATCTTCTCACGCCAGAGGAGGGGGAAATTACTCCGTCAACCCCACATCTGGGGGGGGGGGAATGAGTCTGCCTACCGAGATGAGGTGGACCAACGGTTGCTTTCGTGATGTGGAGACAATAACTTGGTCCTCAACACCAATGGGACCAAGGAGCTTGTAGTGGACTATATAGAAGGAACAGATCCGACATCCAGCCCTTACTTATCAGTGGAGACTGAGGGGAGCAAGTGGCCAGGTGTTACCCTAAAAGAGAATCTGACCTGGGGCGGCTCACATTGCAATCCTGGTCAAAGGGACCCAGCAGAGGTTATAACATCTGAGGCTTCTCAGAAAACAACAATTGAATGAAAAACTGTTGGTGACCTTCTACCGCTGCACCATAGAGAGTATCTTAACTTACTGCACCTCTGTATAGTTTGCCAATTGCACAGGGGCAGATAGGAAAGCACTCCAGAGGGTGAACGTCATTGCCCAGAGGATCATTGGCTGCCCTCTGCCCTCTTTGGAAGAGTTTTATAGCTCCCGCTGCCTTAAGAAAGTTCAAAACATCCTCAAAGATCCATCTCATCCTGGGCACCCTTTTTTTTTGACCTGTTACCATCTGGCAGACGGTACAGAATAAAAATAAAAACAAGGACAAATAGGCTGAAAAACAGCTTCTACCCAGGACAGTAACTCTATTGAATTCTACTGTATAGTGCAATATTAATGCAATATCAGGGGTTTTCAATTCAATGTGCAGAATGTGGAGGATGTGGGTTTGTGTTTATTTTCATAGTCATAATGTACCCTGAAGATGGTATTGAATTTCGTTGTACGAGGTGCAATGACAATAAAGTAGAGTAGAGTAGAGTAAAGTAAAAGTAAAGTACAAGTACAAGTACAAGTCAAGTAAAAGCAGCTTTGGCAGGACAAGCAGAGTGTATGGAAGCCATTGTGAACAGGGCAGGACTGGACTTCTGCATGCAAGGCTGCTGCCTTGGCCACTCAAAGAATACCCCCATAACTGCCAAGTGTAATGGGAAAGAGCTGGTCACCTGTGATGCTTTTTGAGGAAGGGGTGGCAGTGAGGACATGGGGTCAGGACTCCTAAGTTAATGACCCCAACACTTAAAACAGAATGTTTCACCATGGAACAATATATGTACAACACTGATAATCCTCCCAGCCATTTGGGCAAATGGAGGGATGGGTTTTGAGGAAGACTGATCTAAAATCCTGGCTGTCACATCTGTAACTAGGTACTCCTGCTTTGTCTAAAAGAAAACAATTCAAAATTCAGGTGCAAAATTCAGGCATTTAATGACAACTGGCCAAGGGAAATTAAATCCCAGTGGAAATCACATCCATCCATAATGTTTATACAACACTTGATGAGGGAGAGCTTACATATTCGATAATTCTCTTCTGAAGGCGGCTGCGTCAGGTCAAGGGTGACTCTTTGCACCCCCTTCCTCCCAAAATTAGTCGGCCCTGGCTGGCACATTGAAGAGCCACTGCCAGGAAGTCCAAGGATTGTTGCCTAGATTAGAAGTTAAAAATAAAAATCCAGACGGCAACAGGCAGACATCTTCCTACTGCTTCCGAAAAAAATCACTTGGATATGTAATCTAAGCAGCTGAAGATGTCCTTTTTAAAAACGGGGTAAAATCAGGACATCCAGACGAGCCCAAGATGAAACCGGGGAAAAAAAAAACTTGTTGAGGGATGTTTATTGGGTTTGTGGGAGAACCGAGAGCCGAACTTTGAAACTAATATTCTTGCATGAAATCCCGAGACCGCCATCTTGGGAAAGAGGGAAGTCACAAGGAGAATGGGACGAGAGAGGATGAGGAGGGTAGAGAGTGTCATTGACACCATGACCATGAATCTGGGCAAATTCCAGAAGACAGTGGAGAAGGTGGGCAGGGGGCCGGTGTGCTGTGGTCCAGGGGCTCACAAAGAATGGGACATGGCTTAGCCACGGAACAGCCAGGAGAACTTGCATTTAAAAAAAAGAGTATGGGAATGAGATTTACTGTAGTAATTGGCTCAATTACACAGCAAATAAGTTCCCCAACCTCTCCAGGGTTTTTTTTTTTTTTGAACTAGGTAGTCAAGAAAGGGAAATATACAGGAAGTCCTCGACTTACAGCAGTTCATTTAGTGACCAAAGTTACAATGGCACCGAAAAAATGTGACTTCTGAAAGTTACAACAGCACTAAAAAAAAATGAGTTTTTCACGCTTATGGCCAAAATTCAGACATGTGGCCTCTGACTCATATTTATGACGGTTGCGGAGTCCTGGGGTCACATGATCCCCTCTTGTGACCATTTGACCAGCAAAGTCCATGGGGAAGCCAGATTCACTTAACAACCGGGTTACTAATGTAACAACTACAATGATTCACTTACCAACCGTGGCAAGAAAGGTTCTAAAATGGGGAAAAATTCACTTCACAACAGAAATGTTGGGCTCCGTTATTGGTCGCAAGCCGAGGACTTCCTGCAAGCTGCCTGGGACCCGGCAAAGTCCCCCTCCTGTATTCAGAAAAAAAAAGAAGCCCTGGATCTTGGGATTTACACTCATCCTGGAGAAAAAGCAGAGACTTCCTCTTGCAACGGGAACGAAACAGGCATGGAGGAGGAATCGCTGTTTTGCTGAACTCTCGGATCGCACTGGAAGGCTTGCAGGGCAGGGAGGTTTGATGCCATCCAGCTGCATAAAACATCTGTTCCGTATCAACTCAGGTAGGTGGTGCTTTAGCAAACAGATCAAGGTTTACACTCACAAGTTCAATAATACATGGCTGGGGGGATGGAAGGATGATTGACAGACTGGCCGAGTTGGAGCTGTCCAATCACGGCCCAAAGGCCAGCCCAAGCTCACCCCAACTTCTCGGAAGGCGCTCCCTCTCCCTTGTAAACCACCACGTTCTTCTCGGTTTCGTGTACTTTGACCTTATAAAGGGCTCCGGCAGGAAGGCACTTCTGGAGGCTGTCCCAGATGAACACAGCAACGTTTTCAGTAGTACTGGAGGGGGCAGGGAAAAACTCTTTTGAGAATTAGTTGCGTTGCCTTGTTAGTGATATTTTTTTAATCACCTGCACCGTGGCTGCACCAGAGGGAAAAACCTCCTTCTGCAGCTATGGTGTTTCCTTCCCCGGATTCCTGCACAGTGAGTGTGCTGAGGTGGCTGGAATTCGAAATCCTAGCTTCAAAACACCTTCAAGATCGTTAGGTTGGGAATGTCTGAACCGGCAGAATGAAGCACACAATCAGTTGTGATTTCCCCCAACAGTGCAGAACATTGATTTGGAAAACAAAACCAAAAACAAGTTTCTAGACCTCCTTGCCACTGGCAGGGGAAATCCCTTTATCCAGCAGGGAGTCTTTCTGGCAGGTAGGGGTGGGGATTAGAGCAATCCTTTACAAGCTTCTCCCCTCCCCTCCTGATGTTACATTAAATGTCCCTGAATAATTTAGGCAATTCAGAGTCCTGTAAGAGAAGAGAAAAAACAACAACTCAAAAGGACTCTGTATCCCAAGTTCAAGATTGGAAAACAGGCCTAGGAATAGAGAATTTGCCTACCTGACAACCCCTGCAAAGTAAGGGATGTCTTTATCCAGATTCTTGTGATCAAGAGGTTCCATTATGGCTTGCTAGAAGGCAGAGATGGGAGAGGCATTTAGCTCCTTGAAAGACACTCACTCCAAAGGTAATCAGACTCGTTGAGCGACCTGCCTCACACAGCAGATAAATATTGGATGGCATGAGTCAAGAGCTCCTCCGGCATTTTTGCAGGGAAGTGAAATAAACCTGTAGCCTTTTCTTGAGTGTTTCCTACTTGGGTAAAAAAATTCCCCCTCTACAACCACCCGTGAGATCTTAAGAGACAAGAAAACAATCTATCTTGCTGCTTTCATTGGGAGGGTTATGATCTCCCCTTCTTGTCCTCTATCCACACATAGGAAGAAGCTAAAGTTGTCAAGCTGCACTCCCAGGGGATTCCCCAACTGCCTGGCCAAGACCCATGAAATCCACGCGCATGGCTCATCTCTGCTGGCAATCCCGGGGATGAAAAGAGCTTCCTTACCTCCATGTAGGCTTTGAGGTCTGTCAGGTTGATCACCATCCCTGTAAGAGGATTGATCTAAAAGAAAATACAAAAGGAAAGATTCAGAGTGTGGGTAATAGCTATGATTTGTTATATTTGTTAGTTCTGATAACACTTTTGCTGTTTAATAGAGAAAATAGGGATCTAGAGATGAGTTTATAGAAAGTGGAGTGAGATATGGAATGAAGAGATTTTTGGCTATATTTGAAAAGCTAATGTTAAGTTGTTACTATTAATTAAACTTACTGGGGAATGAAAGAGGCAGATTTATCTATTTGTTTCTTTTTCTGCACTTTAATATAAAAAATTAAAATGTTATTTCTTTATTCTGTAAATGTATTCATTTCACTTGTATAATACAATCCTTAATAAACTTATTGGGGAAAAAATAGAAAGAAAATACAAATGTTTAAAATCTGAAAAAAATTCACTTACCTCTCCTTGCACAGTCACTTCCACTAGAAGAAATGAAAAGGAGTAAGAAGGAAATATCAGATTGCGATGCTAATTTCACATTAAGATAATCAGCAAAAGAGATAAATACATTAATACACCAGATGGATAACTTCCACCAGGAGTTTAACAAAGCTTCCTGTTTTCCATTACACAGGTCGTTCTTGACTTACGACCACAAGTGATAACAAAATTTCTGTTGCCTCATTTTACGTCTTTTCTTGCCAGAGATGTTGTGAATCATCGCAATTGTTAAGTTAGTGGCACAGTTATAAAATAAATCTGGCTTCCTTATTGACTTTGCTTATCAGAAAATCACAAAAAGTAATCACATGATTATCATATCCATCATCATAAATACGATTAAAAGGATGCAAATGACCAACTGTCTGCAAGGAGTATAAATCCTTCCCTTCCCCACCATCCAGTCAGAGCTGAAGAAGCTTCTGGGATGAGAAGCAAAACATCTTCAAAATAAAAACCAGAAAGTCCAGTTGCCTCCTGAAAAAAGCACCTTTGGGACAACCAGGACCTAGAGGACTGAAAATCTCCATAGACAATTAACTAGTCAACATAACAAAATTGTTCAGGTAACACTTTTAGCAATTAATTGGCAATGGTTGTACTTTGCCATATGCCATTCATTACTGATGGTGTTTTGACAGCAATGAATAAAAGCTAGTGGGCTTCAGTAGGTGTGCAAAATGAAGAATTGCACATTCATGCACACATGAAGTCTGTCCCAGGAATGCAATTTTCATAGGATGAGTAAGCTTTCATCCCAAAGGTTCCTCACGCTGTGGATGATGGGGCATCAGGTTCCCCACACACACCCTGTTTCTCTTGGTGTTGGAGACGGAGGCCCTCCCTTCTCACCTTTATAGTTGTGGCCATGGCCATTGGGGTTGTTACATTTCCCAAAAAGTTTCCGGTTTTCTTCATCACTCAGGAATGGGCTGCAGAGAAGGCAGAAGGAAGAACTGTAGTCTGAAATGGTATAGGGTTTTCTGCCTAAGCAGGGGGTTGGACTAGAAGATCTCCAAGGTCCCTTCCAACTCTTATTCTATTCTATTCTCTATTCTATTCAACTATTCTATTCTCTCCTACTCTACTCTATTCTATTCTATTCTATTCTATTCTATTCTCTATTCTATTCTCTCCTATTCTATCTTCCAACTCTGTTATTCTATTATCTCCTGTTCTGTTCTATTCTATTCTATTCTATTCTATTCTATTCTATTCTATTCTATTCTATTCTATTCTATTCTATTCTATTCATAACCAGGGGTCTCTAACCTTGGCAACTTTATGACTGGTGGACTTCAACTCCCAGATTTCCTCAGCCAACTGGCTGATGAATTCTGGGAGTTGAAGTCCACCAGTCGTAAAGTTGCCAAGGTTGGAGACCCCGGGGTCTTAACAATTGTAGTCATGCCTGGTACAATGGTCTGGATCCCCTTGGAAGGATGGACACTCCACAGCATTGTCTCTGGCTGGGCTTCACCCACCGGACCGGCTGAGCTTCCCCAGAGACCCCACAAAGGGGTGCAAAGCAAGCCAGAGGGGCGGAAGAGGAGCTGGGCTGGCTTTCCAGAGGGTCCCAAGGCAGGACTGGATCCCTGCATGAGGAAGCTTAAGTCCAGGGAGATCCCAAGGCAGGGTAAGGAGGGATTTCCTGACCTGGAGGGGGGGGCACACCCTGCCTGTTTGAAGACTGCTGATGGAGGAGAGGGAGGGCCTGAAGCCCAGGTGGCCCAGCCCTTGACCTGGAATGCTCAGAGGGACCCTGCCCTGGCGGGGAGGACAGACTAGATGACCTCCAAGGTACCTTCCCACTTTCAGATTGCATAAAGAAATCTGGGCAGGGGCAGCACCGGGCCCCGGGCCCTTCCTGCCTGCTCTTCTGCAAGCATGGGGGCTTGTGGGTGGGGCGGAGGGTCGGGGCGGCTAGTGGGCAGGGCTGCTCCTTCCTTTACGGGGTTCAAGGGCTGCGTTGAGCCGCCTGGGGGAGGGAGGGGGGGCTCCCAATTCTTTAAAAAAACAGGAATAAGAACAGCCAGCCCCTCAAGTTTTTGGAGGTGGGGGGAAGATACCACACGGGAACTCCCTTCCCCGGCCGGCCAGAGGTCCCCGGCGCTCTGCACGCGCTCAGGAGCCCTTTCTTCCTCCTCTCTCGCTCCACCCCCGCCCACCCACCCACCCCCAAACAACGCCCCCGGTCACCTGTGCAGCCGATGGGAGGCGCTGAAGGCCGCGCAGCGCGAGACCCGGGCCCGGCGGGCGGGCGGTGGCGCCATGGCAACGGGTCCTCGCTCTCGCGCTCTCTCTTTCGGGCGCCACCGCGCGTGCGCGAGGAGGGAGGGCGGAGGGGGGAGAGAGAGAGAGAGAGAGAGAGACGCCCCGAAGCTTCGGCCCCGCCCCTCTGCCCAGGCTTGGGAAAGGAGGCGGGGCCGAGCACGTGGCAGGGGGATGCTCGGGGCTTTGGCAGGAGCCCGCGGTCCTCCCTGCAGCTGGCATGGCTGTTCCTCCGTCCCTTGCGGGGGGGTGTGTGTGTTGGAGCGAGCTTTCGGCCCACCCGCAAGACCTCTCCAGCCCTGGGCAGAGGCCAGGTTGCCAAAGGGGCAAGAGAGAGCTAGCCAAAGGTGGACAAGCCCTCTTTTTTTGTTATTATTTTTGTACGTGGCATTCAAAGTCCAATATTGTCGGGGCTTTTCTGTCCTGCATCTGAGCTTCCCTGCAAAGCCCCAGCCAAGTTAACAAGCAATGCCTGAAACTGACAAGAGCACAATGAGTTTACAGAGGGAAGAAGGGCTTTGGACCCCTCCCCTACCTTCCCTGGCATCTTCTTTGCTCCCTTCCTCTGCCATTAGTGTAAATGCAAACACAAACACTGGGTAAGATAAGATGCCTCCTTTGTTGTTGTTGTTCTAATATTGGGTTAATGGGTTTTTAATCGTTTTTAATAGGGCTTTTTGTGTGCTGTGTTAACTTTCGATTGGGAGCCGCCCTGAGTTCAGAATTCCAGGATCCAATTGTGGGAGTTGAAGACAACACATCTTTCACTTGCCAAGAACTATTACTAAACAATTCAGTAGATTTCCCATCAGGAAGTCTTCTGTTATAGTTAAATGGAAGCTTGACAACTGCCATTTAGACCAGTTGGTTCTGCTTCTGCTTTATGGAAAACAATCCCTGGCCTTCTTCATGGCGTCTGGAATTCTGGCATCTTGTGGTCTCTCCCCTTAGCCTCCAGACTAAACATCTCAAGCGGGTTAGGAATCCTGAAGACACCTCCCCCTCCCTCTTTTCATCTGCTGGATTGCATTAAATCCTCATTTTTGGGGAGACCCCTGGAAAGTTCCCCCTTGGAACTGGAGCCTGCTGCCCCACTTGTCTGGAAAGCTTCCAAAATGCCCCTTAGATCAGGAGTCTCTCTGAGCGTGGCAGCTTGTGGGCTTCAACTCCCGTGCTGGCTGAAGAATTCTTGAAGTTGAAGTTTGCAAGCCATAAAGCTGCCAAGTTGGGAGACCCCCTACCATAGGTGGTTCTCAGCCTTCCTTAATCCAGACCTTGGATTGCCCCCTCTTCAAACTTCTCACAAGGTCGGAAAGTGTGAAGATCTTGGCCCAGGAAATGCCCTCCTTCCCAGAGTATCTCAACCTTTGAAGTTCTACTCAGCTTATGACTGAATTCCTGGCCTGTGCCAGGACATTCTTGGCACCAGAGATTCTCCACACAGAAGGGTGTTTGTTTCCAAGGAAAGGAACAGAATTGTGGGGGAAATTGCATTCTGAGGTATCAAACTTAATTACCAATCAGAACATCTTTAGAACTTCCAGGTGTCCTCATTGTTCTGCTGTGATTCATTTATATTCTTCAATGCTTTCAAGGCCATTTCTGATCAGAGAGTTTGATGCTGTTGGGAAGCCTCAATGATCCCCATTTGGGCTTCCCATGTGCTGGTTGGCAACTGCTTCCCAACCTTCAATTTCTCACCTTGCTCTCTTGCCTTTGCCATTAGTAGTTTCTGGATGGGATGAGAAAGTGGCTGGGACCGTCTATTGCAGCGGTCTCCAACCTTGGCCACTTTAAGACTTGTGGACTTCAACTCCCAGAATTGCTCAATCAGCAAAGCTGGCTGAGGAATTCTGGGAGTTGAAGTCCACAAGTCTTGAAGTGGCCAAGGTTGGAGACCCCTGACTCTATTGCTTATCCTGAGCCCAGCCCTGGTTAAGAGAATAAGCAGCTGTTTTGGTCCATCTCAAAAGCTTGAGAGTGGAAGGGAGAAGATGAAATCAAGGTGCTTACTTGTGACATCTCCTGGGGTGGGGGAAGGAATTGGGATTGTTGGTTGGAATTAGGTTCAAGTTCTTTATAAGAAGCCCCGCCTATCTGTGGTGGGCAGACCCAGGGAAGCCTTGATAAGCGAAAGACCTCTGCATGCTCTCTGCCGCTTAGATGGCCAGTCCAAGAGTGGGGATTGAGAAAGGGGTGGATTCTCCCAATATGAAGAACGGCCACTCTCGCAGAGAAATGGGTTCAAAGAACTTCTCAAAGGTAGGACCTCAAGGGTGAGTCAGCTACAGCTTGAATTGAGCCAAGGGTTCATGGACTGAGATGCCCCTGTGCAAAGAGGGGAAAAAATATCTGATATGATTGCCAAGATTTCTTAACAGTGTCTGAAGGGCTCTGCGCCAGTTCAAACCTGATAGTTGGGCTACAACCTGATAGTTGGGCTACGACCAAGAATGACACGTGGAGTTACTCAAGAGTGAGTTCCTTTATTAGTCTTCCCTTATAGACAGACTCTTGTCAGACTAAAGTAGCTATCTGCATAACTGCAGATAAATTCTGGAAATCGCTAGGCAGGAGCTGTTTTAACCCTTTCCAAGCCCCGCTACCTCTTTGCCATCTGGGATGCAGTCTCTCCCTCCTGGGAATCCAGACTACATCCCATCGTAAATTAAACCAATTAATAGAAAAATTAAGAACTTATTCTGTTCTATGTTTAGCAAAGCCTCTTTTTAAAAAAAAATTAAAAAAGCTTGTGTATATGGGCAGTATGTGAGCAATAAGCACAATAAGTAATAAGGCAGGACAAGAAACAACGGATGGAAACTACTCAAGGAGAAAAGCAACTTAGAATTAGGGAAGAACTTCCTGACAGGGAAAACAATTATCCAGAGGAACAACTGGCCTCCAGAAATTGTGGGTGCTTCATCACTGGAGGTTTTTACGAAGAGACTGGACAGCCACTTGTATGAAATTATATAGGGTCTCCTTCTTGAGCAGGGGTTGGACTGGATAGATGACCTCCAAGGTCCCTTCCAGCTCTATTCTGATTAATTTATTATCACTTCCTACTGATCAATATGCATCACATCATAAAGTCTTGCTTTGCATTCGAAAACTTGACAGATGAGAAAAATGGCTATTTCTCTGTCCATCAAAATAGAGCCCAATTGGGCAGCCTAGGAAATTAAGGCACATCTAGAAGAAGTAATTTGTCCACAGCGTTTTGGACATCACGGGGCACGTCCCCAAATCTCTGCTGTCTCAGCAGGGGGCATTTTTGTTGAAAACAAAGCCACCATGGAAGCCGTAGGGGATCTGGACAGGGATTTTAGTGCGACCCAGTTCGGTGAAAGTCTGTGCATCCAGAACAAGAAGGAAGCTGCCTTCATTCTGAAAGAAAGAGGGATATATTATGCCTCCCCGTGCAAAGCATCTGTTTCCTCTGCTCTTTTAGGGGTCTAGAGAAGAAAAGTAAATCATGTTCATTTTTACATGCTCCAAAAAATCCCAGCATTTGGAAACCCCAGATGTCCTGCAGCGTTCACAAGAAAAATCCGTTTTCAGCCATCTAAAAGGAATATTCAAAGAGTAGACCTTGACCTCTGCCACGAGGCCTAAATTACCTGCTTGGGGGTGACCACCACCGAAAGGATCACTCCCTTGTCTTCTGTCCCTGAAGAATCGGGTTCTGGCACAAATATGGGCTCAGAAGGATACATCCCTTTCTCCCGCCAAATCTGGTGAACAAAGCAAAGGGCACAGAAGGGTATTTTTCTCAGGAGCTTTCGAGGTGGAATTCCATCCCCACCACACCAGTAACAACAACAGAAGAGCATCGCTGGCCCCTTCTCACCTTCATCTCCTTGGTTTCTGTATCAACCTTGATCAAGCAGTCTCCAACGACATGACCCAAGCCGCAGCCATAGAAATAACGATATTTTTTTCCAGAGTAATGTGCATAATTGATCTGAGGGAATTCCATCCCTCCGGCTTCTTTGAGGTCCTCGTTGTGCAGACTTTCAGGTGTGCACCAGATCTAGAAAAGTCAGCGTGGAATCAATCATGTTGTAGAATCCTTATCCATCTACTACTTGAACTTGCAAGTTTCTCCAGGAGCCCTTCCTGGCACCCAATACTTCCTGTTTTGGGGCCGTGCCACTTGAAGCGTACAGGTAGTCCTCAAATTACAACCAGGATTAGGACCAGAATTTCCATTGCTAAGGTGGTTATTAAGTAAGCCATGCCCAATATTATGGCCTTTTTTGCCTCGGTTCTTAAGCAAATCACTGCAGTTCTTAAGTGAATCACAGGGTTGTTAAGTAAGCTTCCCCATACGGACACAGCTTGTTGGAAACTGGCTGGGAAGGTCACAAATGACAATCACATGACTGGAGATGCGGCAATCTCCGTAAAGCATCCAAATTTTGATCATGTGACTGAGGATTGCTGCAATGGTCATAATTGCAAGGATTGGTCATAAGTCGCTTTTTTCAGCATCGTCGTGACTTTGAACAGTCGATAAATGAATGGTTGTAAGTCAAGGACTGTCTCTAGATGGTCTCATCCTCTGGAGGCAACACACTATTTTTTCTGAAAAGTCTTTCCTTTTTAGTTTGAATTGCAGAATTACTGCCATGGTCCTTCAGGCCTTCAGTTCCATCCCCACCTCTTTGGGAGTAACAGCATCTTGCAAAGAGGGGAGTGTTTTTTCTCTCTCAGTTAGAAAATGCCACCTCTTCCTTGCAGCTCTGCGTATCCCTTGCACCGCTGGCACAAAACCTGAGCGATGGTAAGGCTGTTGATCCACCCCCTGTTCAGTTCTGCAACCTCATCACACCCGGTGGCTGACTTACCTTTGCACAAAGGTATTTAACCCACCACCACCTCTCCGAACAACCTTAAAATCTCGGTTTGAAAAGCAATTGATAAGGTGGGGAGGCGAGTCTCTTGGAAGCAAGCAAGTTTAGCATGAGCAGGGAGGGAGGGATCGACTTCCAAACTTCACGTGTCCGTTCTTAACTTTCTCGTGAGTATGGAATGAGCTCTGCCTCGCCGCGAGGCTCTTAAGCGTCCCAGATCAAGAGCCTTCTTTGGATGAGTTTTAAGCTTCAACCTACGATACCTTCGATCCAAGTTCTCCACAGCTTCATTCAGTTAGTCTTTGGAAAAAAAATGGTCCCATTTATGGAACTCTCACTATTTTTCCCAAGTCTAGCCACCAAGTCTGTTGCAGGAGGGTGAGATTTCCAAAGGGTAACAAGAAAAATGGAATGCTTTCATTCTTTCTAAATTACACACAGAGACACAGACACAAATTGCCTACCTTCCCATCCGCCTCCTTCACAGCTTCTGCCAATGTGTAGGACAAAGGGTTAAGGTTCTGCCCCACAGATGCCTTGGAGCTCACCGTGATGGGGAGAACAAAGCGCCGTGGAAATGGCTTTGGGATCATGTTATAGGTCTGCCAAGACAACAAAAAAAAGCCATTGCACAGAGAAACAGATCCAAGTCACAAGGATGAAGAGCAGGACAGCCAAGAGGGAAGAGAACTTCTCTGCCTCCCTGTGTTCCTTCCCCTCAGAATCCCACCCATGTCTAGGACTAGAGCACCACTGTCCAGCACCCCTGGGAGATACGAAGCTGGTCTGCAAGATGAAGCTCCCCCTCAGTGCCCACAATGTGGAGGGGAGGGCAGAGCAGCGGTACCTGGTCAAGGGCTTCTCCAGCCTTGTGGAGGTTCTGCAGTCGGAAGATGTCAAAAACTTTCCCATCATCCAAACAGCAGAGATCTAGGACAATGCACCCCTGGTCCTCAAAGGCGTTGATTTGATGGAAATAGCAGAAGGCCTTGCTATGGTACTGCACAGGTAAGGTCTGCAACAAGAGCGGAAGACGTGGAGGTTAATTCCTGCTCTTCGGGGACACCCAAACAATTGGTCCTGGGCACAACTTCTTTAAAATCTTTCCTTATGTATCAGGCTGATTCTTGAAAGGATTTTAACAGAGGGGCAAAGCAAAAAAGTTTAGAAGTCATCTTTCCTAATCTGACATTCTCCAAAGATCTCAGGAGCTCAACTCCCCCACCATTCTCAGCCACTCTGGCCAATAGCACAGAGGCATTCCGGGAGCTGCCACCCCAAAATAATCTGGGGAGAACTTTGGTTTGCTCCTTGATACCTTCTACCACCCAGGATGAGAAGAGCAACAGTCTCATCTGCCCGGCCCTGCAGACTCCAGAGAAGGCATATCAGAAAATTACCGGGTCCAACCAAACAGGCGACCTACCTGTCCTGTGTGCTTATTCACAACATAAAAGCGAGTGTTTAGCTGAGGCTCCCAACTCAGTGCATCCAGAAAGTTTTTCCCAGATAAACTGGCTGTAATGACTTCCCATAACTTTATTTGGACGGGCTGCTCAATAAAAATCACGTAGTTTTCACTCATTCCTAGAAACAGAAGAAGAGTTGGGCCACTTCTTTTCATGAAGAACTGATTCTGATTCTTCCATCTAATTACGTGGAATTTTCCAACAACAAGGTTGCTTTATCTTTCTACCTGCCAGCTCCACCCTTTGTTGCCAAAACAATTTCAGATTATTCACCATAACAGCCAGTAATTTCAAATTATTCAATTTAACACTCTGTGAATGTAATGCCTTAGGGTGCTGCTATACCACCTACTTAGGAATTGCTGTGCTTTTTTTTTAATCTTTTTTTTTTTTTTAAAAAAAGGGAATTGCCAGACTTCATTTATGCAATCCCCCTTCTAGCTTCCAATGGAAGGCCAGCAATTGGGGTACAGCCAGGAGCCAACAATTTTTGTTCTGCTTCATAGTTTCACTAACATTGTTTTTAAAGCATCTTTCAGGGCATGATTTCAATTTCAATTTGTTATGGCCACCAGCTAGCAAAAGATGTTACATTGTTTTTTTTGAACTGCTCTGGTAAATCATTCATGGCTTGGAGCAATGAATTTCATTAATTTAATATTTCCTATTACGTTTCCTGTTCTACTTGATTTTATTCAGGTTGCGTGACAGATCACATCAGCGGCATTCCAAATTATTGGCCCACTTTCCACCATTTCACTTTTGCAACTCCAGCTGCCTCTTTCTGGCATTTCTAGTAAAGATGGTGATGGCCAAAAGGAGGACGGTCCTCTCACCAAAACTGTGATAATAGGCTGGCTTCATTCTGTTCTCTGGCTGAATGGTGCACAACACCTCTGCACCCTGCAGGCTGGAGTCACTCGGCTGAGACGTCTGGGGAGGAACACGGATGATGTTATAGTTGGAGCCTGTAAGAGAGAAAGCCTGGCTCTTGGGAACTGCAATAATTGAATTTGGAATTGGGGTATGGGCAGCACCCATCAAAGATTTGGAAGGGGAGACCACCGAGATCATGCACTGTCAGAGAAATCCACAGCCACTTCACCTTCAGCGTAAAATTCAGACATATGAGCCATCAGATGTCACTTCAGGTTTTCCAGGTCCTCTAATCCAGTTAAAAGGGCTGTAGCATCTGACTCAAAGCCTATGCGTCTACTCATTGGAAAAATACTTGTATCATCCTTGAATTGACTGAGGTTTTTTGATGTTAAGTAACTGTTAGTTTGGCATGAAAAGCCAAGAAGGGCCTGGGTTGGTTAGAAAGGAGGCATACTCACCAATGAAGTCAAAACCATATCCTGAGATTAGTATCTAATTCCAGACATTAAAATGCTGGTCAGATATTTCTGTTTGTCTTACCATGTGTCCCGTAAGAGTTGCCCATGTTGTAGACTGTTCCATCTGGATCATAATGGGGGTGAGCTGTGGCTCCATTCACTGCAACATATTTTCCCCAGTTCACCTGCAAGGATAAAGACGGCAGGCAACTGAATTGGACACCTTCCAGATAGAACTGAAGCTCATCTCAGAATTCCCACACCAGCTGAGAGGTCATTGCATCTGGACAGAACCAGAGTAGGGGAAGCTGATCTCAACAGCTCATTGTGAAACATGGTCCTCTTTCTGAGTCTAAAAGCTGTTTTGTGGGATGGCCATGACTAGTAGGATGAGGGCAACTACTCTTTCCCAATTAGATTTCCCAGCAACTGTTCCACAAGGGCGTATCTACTCATGAATCTGGAGACAACATTTGTAGAAAATCCAGATTAAAGCCTCAGTATCTCCATAGCTCCTGAAAAACTGCCTGTCAACCCAGATTCAGGTAGTAAGCTAACTCAATGCCAGGTAGCCTGCTCCATTGCTTTACCTTCTCCTTTGATTCAAGTGTGTCTAGATCCACTTTGTGCATGTGATTGGTCTCTGTGCTGACAAAATAGTCACCTTTGATGACCGCAAAATTCACAAGGCAGTTGTCTGTCTCTTCTGCAGTACAAAATTCACCTCATTAGATTGTCATAAATTCAATACAGAAAACATTTCCATTGTCACTAAGTTGCCAGGATCAAAAGACTGAAAGTGTAGGAGAAGTGTGGGAGAACTGGGGGCAGAGTCAAAAGAGGAATCAGCCTAGAACTTCTACGTAGTCACAAATGGACTTAGTCTGTTCTGCTATGCCTTTTCTTAAAGCCAATTTCTGTGAAATTGCCAAGGACAGAGTTGGAAGACCAACTTTGTCCAAAAGTTTTCCCTCTCTCCCCTCTTCTTACAAAAAAAACCTGATCCAAAAATGATACTTACTTGGCAAGTCAAACTTTGACATGAAGCGCTCAAAAATGTTCTTGCAAGGATCTGGTATGGCCATGGTGCCAAATTCAGACATCATGATTCGGTTGTTCTTGCTATTGGTCAGGTAACAATCGCTCCGGAGAAACTTGCTGCTGTATTTCACCACCCCATCCCCAATTTCAAACTTATGCAGGAGTGCCATGCCATCAAACCAGTGGTTGTACCTTCATTTGGAGAAGACAAATCCAGCTTAGAGGAAGAGAAAGCCATGTGCAAAGCTTACCCCTACCTGTTCCAAGCATCCACAGATGACAAAAAGTGCCCCTTTCAGTATACAAGTGCACACAAAGTGTACCTCAGGTTTTAAAGACTGTAATTCTTGCAAAGCTATTATTTTTGAATTGTTAAAAGGGTTATTTCTAAAGAACACAACCCTCCCCTCAAAAAAGTTTATTACTAAATCAGCTTTCTCCATGTCCTTCTTTGTCATTATATCTCCCTTAAATCAAGAAAATATGTACTCAAGGATTCTTTCTACCTAAGACACAACTGATGGGTCGAATTACTGAAGTATATGAATGGAGAAAGTTGATCAAGACTGCAGACCAGAATAAAATTATCTATTGGCTTTTTAATCTTTAGCAGAGCAGACAGCAGCATCCATAGCAATTGAAATAAGCCTACTTATCTGGTCCGAACTCAAACTTTCCTGGCCCGTTCCTCAATAGCTTTCCTTTCAACCATTTGGGAATCTGCCCTTGGAGTTCTACTGGGATCGCTTGAGGTGTTTCTTGTACGGTGGAGAATAATGGCGAGATGCATTCTAAGCCCTTCTTGTGGCTATAAGTAACTGGTGCTTTCTGTTTGGACACCAGACTTTTTATCCCTGCAAAGACAAACCAAGCAAAGGGGTTAACATCCAAAAATACACATGCATGCTCTGGAAGTGGTGCATTATGTTCCACCATTTTCCCAGGAGCGCTTCTATCCACAGCCCTACTGCACCTGGGTTCAAGAAGGGGTTTGTGGCAATTCTCCTTTTTTATAGGGTGTTGACCAGAGAGGAAAGAGTGATGTCCAAGACTGGTCTCTGCCTTTCAGAATGAGTGTTACCAATTCAATCAGAATTCATTTATTATGTCTAGCAGGGTTAAGTGAACTAGGAGGGAATTGAAAGGTTCAAAAAGAAAAAGGAAGGCAAAAGAGAGAAGAAATTAACAATGACTTCTGAAAAGCTAATTTGATCTGATCCTACTTACCAGCTCTTTCCTTCATTCTTATGAAGTCAGATCTGAATTAAATTTGAATTGACATGTCCAGATATTGCTTTAATATCTGAAATTCTTGGGAGTGGAATTCTGTCTCTGCCCCCTCTTGCCCCATAAAGTGCTAATGTCATAAAAACAGAGTATTTTTTTCAGACTTTAGAAGAAAATGTAACCATTTTTAGAAATCTTTGGTTTGGAGAACCAAATACACAAGGAGTTCAAAAGATAATTAAATTAAAAATCAAACCACATTGTTTAATGCTGCTTTTTGGATCACTACCATGATGAAATATCCCTTCTCCAATAAATAATAATTAATAATTAATAATAATAATAATAATAATAATAATAATAATAATAATAATAATAATAATGAAATCACGCAACCCTAAACACTTGGGAAGTGTTCGAATAGTGATTTGTGATACGAAACCCAGCATGGTTATCTCGTTTGCTGTGTATACTGTCATAATAATAATATTTTCAACAATAGTTGAAAAGAAAAAGGGTTGGTTCATTGACATTGCAATTCCTGGTGATGCACAAATTGTAGACACGCAGCAAGAAAAAAATCACAAAGTATCGGGACTTACAAATTGAGCGACTTTGGAAAAATAAATTGTGTGTTATCCTAATTGTGATTGAAGCCCAGGAGCAACACCTAAAGGGCTACCTCACTATTTAGAAATTCTGAATTTATCAGACTTGAATTCCATGATTTTACAAAAAAACCCACCCTACTTGGAACAGCTTATATCTTCCGGCGCTACCTGAACAGTTCCTGGATCCTTGGTTCAGACTCAACCAGCCCCAAAGGCTGTGAATCTCACTAAAGATTAACTTCGTATTTGGAACAATTCCCTCTGTACAAAGTTCAACTGGCTGTGGAGAGAACGTTCCTGGTTTACACCCTCCTTTCCTGGCTGATCCTGAAAAAAATCATTCCAAGGCTGTCAAATCAATTGGGAAATGAAAAAAATAAAATAAAATGCCATGCCCGTCAGAGTCTGAATGGGAGGAGGAAGACAAACATCTGACAGGGAGTGGGAGTGTGGCTCCGTTGGCTGTGGAAGAAACTGGGGAAGGGCAAAGTCCGGCTGGGCAGAGCAGGGGAGAGGGAGAATGAGAGGGAGTTCAGAGGAAGACCCAGGCCCACCTCCTCCTCATCCTAGGGCACGCAGACGAACGGAGAGTAGGAGAGTAACCTGGGTTGTGTGGCTTACGGGGGAGGACAGGGCCCCAATTCCCTTCATTAGCTGCAGCTGGGAACAGTATATAAAAGAGGAAGCTGAGTGCAGCAAGATGTTCTGGGAGCAGACATGACTTGTGGCTTCTCTGTGTTTCTGACGTCTTCCCAACTGTGTGAGTTTTGCCGTGCTTTCAAGTCTGAAATTCCTGCTCCTGCCCTGCCAAACTAATTACCACAGTTTGGCTTGATTGGATTTATAGTTACAGTTTGTGTTGACCATGTTTCAGACTTAATTCTCTGCAGTCAAAGGCTGTTCCTGGGAGAGTTTTTCTCCAGTCAGAAGGTAACCTGGATATTGGGGGCAAAGCTGGAGGTAATAAAGGGACTCTTATTGCTTATCTGACTGTGTTACCTTTGTGCCACCCCCCCTTTGGGTCATTACATAAAATAAAAACCCAGGCCAAGGGAAGGCATGTTGTTCCGAGAAGATTGCATGAATCCTCACAATTCAAACTCAATCAGCCTTTAGCTTGTAAGCATCAGGATTTGCCTCCTAACCGGCCCGAACCCCAATAAGATCTCTGTGGATCTTACATGGCTCAAAGCTTTTTTAAAAAACTGCCATTAGCAAGAGATGGGAAGGAAACATTCTTACCTGGGATATATTGCATCAAAGACGCAAGAGCGAGGATTGCCTTCTGAAGCAGGAAGCCGGTGAAAGAAGCAAGGAAGGAAAGCATTTTCACAATGCTGAGCTGGGAGAAAATAGCAAGCCACAAATAGAGACGCAGGGCACTGATGGAATATCTGTTGGCTTAGCCTCCCCCTTTCAGGACTGAACAAGGCTAGGAGACAAGGCAGCATTAAACTGGCAGAAACAGGAGGGCACAAACCTCTCATATCAAGTTTGAACAAATCGTTTTTTTGGGGGGCGGGGCGGGGAGAAACAGAGTTATAGCAGATCTAAATTGCAAAACCTCACATGATTAAGACATCATCTCTACTTGCTTCATAGTGCATCATGAGCTATTGAATTAATATTCAATTAACTATCCAGGCTGGGTATGTCCAGGGCACTAAAGTGCAGTCGACTAGTTAGCATTTTGATGTCACTTTTGAACAAAACTGCAGGGAAACCAGTTCAGTTGGTGGATGAGAGTTCCTGAAGAACTCAGCCAGCCAACTGATGAGTATTTTGGTCTACTATCCTAAACCAGGGAATTTCTGCCTTCCCTCCCAGGGAAATCAAAGCCCTTCTGAGTCATTTGCTTCTGAAGTGCCAATGCATTCCTCCAGGCAGAGCATGTAAAAGCAGCTTGCTTCTGAAGTGCCAATGCATTCCTCCAGGCAGAGCATGTAAAAACAGCTTGCTTCTGAAGTGCCAATGCATTCCTCCAGGCAAGCAGGGCATGTAAAAGCAGGGCATGGAGGAGAAAAATGTTGCTTTGAGTTTGCAAGTTGCAGTCTCCTTTTGCCCAGGGCTCTTGCTAGCAATTTAGAACAAATCAAGATCAACAGGAACTAACTTCTTGCCCACAATTCTTCATTTTTTTTTTATTCTTCCTAAACTTTCCCTCAGCCTTCTCTATTCTTCTCCATGTTTATTACAGCCAAATCTCACAACAGAGACATTAATCAACTAAGGGCAAAAGTTTTTCTGCTAGATTTATACTCTGTCTTTTCTTCTAAAGTTCAAAGCAGCATACATTTTACCAAATTAAAAGCATCATATGCTAAGGATTCTATCCTTCAGCAGCTTTCTTGTCTGCAGTAGCTGGTAAATATTGGTAATTACATCTGATTCAGCCATAGCCTTCTTTACACGCAGGCTCTTCTAGAGCCATAGATCAATGGCACACATCAATAATATCTCCATGATTTTGTATTATTCCTATCTTGCTGCAGGTCCAAAGAAACAATGCTTCAATTATTCTGGCACAATTCTAAAAGTAGCCTAACTCCTTCAAAATTAATCATTTTCCTACAAGCAAAAGTATGAGCAAAGTGTGATGAGGACCAAGCA
Organism: Hydrophis major; assembly: GCA_033807585.1. Classification (NCBI taxonomy): domain Eukaryota; kingdom Metazoa; phylum Chordata; class Lepidosauria; order Squamata; family Elapidae; genus Hydrophis; species Hydrophis major. Next base: position 40,193,732 of record CM066334.1, on the reverse strand, counting down.
AATATTAAGCAATGCTTTGGAAGACGTGTTTATATTGGGAGACAAACCTTCTGTTTGTTTTGATCCACGTCTGGGTGCATAAGATGAGAGGCTTGGATTATTACTCAAAAGAAGCTGAGGAAGCTTCTCGCCTGATGTTGCTAGCATGAATACAGCCACCTCTCAGCCACTACTGTGATTAGTGACCATTCACAAAGAGGACAATTATTAAAATACTCCTTTTTTTACCAATGTGCCAGACATGACAACAAAAGTATTCAATGTGAAACCGAGTTTAAACCTGGTCTTGAAACTGACCAGACAAAATTGAAGGCTGTTTTTGATCTATTAGGGATGCTTTACTTTAACAAGAAGATGGGAAAGATTTGAAGATAAGGAATTATTATTCTGATCAGATATTGCAGGTTTAAGTTTAAATAATGTTCAACCCTAACCTACTAACCAATGAAAACAGTTTATGGAAAGAAAAGTAGCAGTTAGATGTTCAAAAGCAATAAAAAACAAAAGAACCACATTGGAGGTGGAAAATATAATGAACAGTTTAATCATAAAACCTATACATATGTATAAAGTAATTATCCCATTAAATTAACATAAAATCATGATTTATTTTGGGACAAAGTCTATAATGCACAAGCAAAATAAGAACATTATTACTATTCCTTTCTATTTTATTTTCATTTCAAGTAATCAACATTATAAAATAGAATTCTTTTTCCAAAGGGAAAAAGAATAAAATAATAAAATATTAGGAAAGAAAAACATCACTTTCTAAAACTATTTAGTGAAAACAAGTTTTTAGCCTTATATCAAAGTATAACATATACAACCCAGCCAAAATTAAAGGTTTATATGCCAAGATTTCACTGTGACTCAACCGCATAACTTTTTCCTAGGAAAATGAAATGTAGTTTGGACAGCTGTCAAAATAACTTAAATTCATGGTATTGCCTTCCTCACTGAAATGATATGCTTTAGATAAAGCTCACCAGATTTTTCTCCATTCTGTCATTCAAAGAAAGGTTAATAAGCCTTTCCATAGAAAAGCAGCCCTACATAACTGTTGTAAACCAGCATCTTAATTATAATTGAATTAGAACTGCTGAGGCTCCTTCTAAGTTATACAGATTTGAAATTATGAACTATTCTCTGAATCAATAAAAAAGGAAGTACAAATGTCATGGAAGTTAAAAGGCTCCCCCTCTCCCATACAACAGAACAAGTAAGCGCATGCCTTAAATCATTTGCCAGATATACCCTCTTCATTTTGTAGAGGGCCTGCAATTGCTGCAAAACTGTGCCTCAGATTCTCCCTTTTCAACTTCAGGTGATGTTCTACAGAACAAGCTTCTTTCAGGATTCCTTCAAGCTCCTCTACATACGAAGCATCCATTGCTGCTCTCTCACTTTAGTCATAAAAAGGAAGAAAAGAAACACCTATAGTTTAAACTGCTACATACAAAACTAAAATTTGTATCGATGTTTTCAGTTGTTGTCAAGCAGTTTAAAACCGTGAAGGTAAGCTATTAAATATATATTGTGGGAGAGTATTTCCTCACATAAATATAAAACTTTAGTTAGAAGATATTGAACTTGCGGTATATATAGTGGTGTCCTGCTTATATAAAGTGCTTACTTGTTATATCAGTATGTGGGGAGTTTGCTGTTTTGCTTTGAACACTTTGGGTAAAATTCATTTTTGTGACAGTCCACTTAAACAATGGAGCTTTTTCTTTTTTCTGCTCATATGTGAAGCTCCCTACACCTCCTAAAACAGCTCCAGGGTCTTCCAAATAGCCAGAGCAGACATGAAAGATACACTGAGAGTTATTACAAGATAGTATTCCCTATGCACACTGCTGACAAAAACAAAGCAGCAAAACAACTTAACTGAATTTTACAAATGCAATGTACACAGTTAAGAGTACGCTGGTTCAGAAAACAGACACTAAATAACTTTGGATCTTGCTATATATTTTAAATCTGTTTTTCTAGCTGAAAGCATTTTGTTACAATGGGCAAACATTTGGTTTGTTTTTGCTTCTTAGTAAATAAAAAGGACTAAAACACAATTTGGGAAATATCAGTTACATCAACAGCTGAATACGTGTTCAAGAAAGTTTAAACTGTCAAAAGTAAAATGATTTACTTGCCTCAAAATTTGTGCATACTTTGATAATAGAGCATTGATTTCTTTGCCTGTATCTGTTAATATAAATATTTAATTAAAATTTGGGTGTAAATGTAAGCAAAAAGAATGGCTAATATTCTTTTCAAAATAATACCCTTTAAAATGGTTTCCAAAGTATCAGTTTTATGAAATTTCTGGGAGCTTTCAGGAATCGGATCATTTTTTTCAAAAAAACCCAATTGTGCAGTTCCTGAAGTTTCATTCTATAAAGAGAAAAAGAGTGAGTTTTAAAAAAAAAAAAAAACATCCATGGATTTCCCCAGCCATGCCATACCTTTCACTTAAATAAACAGAACACAAGCAGAAAGGAAATTACTGCAATTTAAACAATGATAATGCTACCTAGTTGAAACTCACCTTTGCCTCCTTTTTACGCTTATTTTTGTGTTCATCTGACTTTACGGTGGTAGCCATTGTTACCTGATTACAAAGTACAAGATCATTATTTATGGGTAAAGAAATCTGTGGAATACCAGATAACAGCACAAACAACCCCGAGTGTTAAGAACATCCTAAGATTGCCAGGCTCTTCTGATGCAATACAAAATAAACCACACACACATGAACACCTGTCTGAAAAGATGACACAATATCTTGCACCTAAAGACAGCCTGTGAAAATTCGATTTTGCCACCACTTTATGCAACCTAAGTGGGAAATCCTAGCTTTGTGATCAGGAATCTGCGTTTCTCTGATAATGCAATGTTAATGGTGTTGTGATACTTGTCAAATTCCACCAAAAGGGTTTAATTCTCAGCAGGTTTAGGGTCGCACCACCACTGCACTTTGCAGATTGACCATCTAGCAAAGGGAAGCTGGGCAGCATCTCCCACCCACCTTCAAGAAATGCAGGGCTTCCATCCAGACCCACCCTAGTGCCAGGAATGGTGGTTTGCAGACCCAACCACAAGGCAAGATTTGTGGGAAACGGGCAGCCCAGTACAAGGCAGAGGGTGAAGCTCTAGATAGATGTGTGGCATAGAAATGTAATTTAATAAAATAAACGCAGAGCAACCCCATCTGCCCTAGCAGGGCTGTCTTTAGGAGGCTGTTTCCCAGAATGCCCTCTGAATGACTCTTTTCTCTTTTATGCCTTTTTAAAATATGCTTTTGATTCCTAGCTGTTGGCTGCCCAGAGTCCTACGGGAGTCAAAAATCCTTTAAATTAAAAATTCAAATGAACTATAGTATAGCATTGTAATAAAATATATGTAAGGTCTGTACATATATGTAATTCCCAAGCCACCCCTGGCAAAACGAGGGGGGGAGGCCGGGGGGGCTCGTTTCACCCTCACCAACCCAAAATAAGCCCTGGCGTTATAAATTCCTCGGCTGTGGATGATGGGATTCCCCAGCCCCCCCACCTTTCGCGGGTTTCCCTGTCCCCAAATCGCCCCTCGGAGGTCCGAGTAGCCCCCTGCTGAGCCCAGTCCGGGTCCAGCTGGGCTGAGGGGGGGTGGGACTTTAGATCCGCGGGAATCCCTTGAGGGGGCGAATTCGGCCGTGTGAAACCAACAGTACACGTTTCTGGGGAAAGAGTCGACGGGGACTCGGCTCGCCTCGTGTGAACGCGCCTCACCCGATTGAGGCCGAGCCCTTCGACGCCTTGAGGCCCTTGGGGGACGCTGGTGCGCATGCGCCATCCCGCCCCGCTGGGCGACGGTTAAGCAGCGACGTCTCGCGCTGGAAGGAGGAGGAGTGTATGGAGGGGGGAGGATTTTGGCGGGAAATGTCACGAGTCGCTACGGGAGGACGGTGGGTTGGAGATGCCCAGCAGGGCGTCTTTCTAAAGCGGGCTTTCTCAACGTTGTGATTTCTTTTCTTTTTAAGATTTGTGCATTTCAAATCTCAGAAATGCAACTCCCACCAAATTATGTTCAAATCCATCCCCTAAAATAGTGTTTCCCAATCATGGGCGCTTCAAGTCATGGGATGGACTTCAATTCCCAGGATTTCACAGCATGGCATAGCTGGCTGAAGAATTCTGGGAACTGAAGTCCACGGGAGGGCCACAGAGGCTGGACTCTATAATACTCAAAACATGGCTTTTGTAATACTATTGCAATGGCTAGTTATGGTGGGGTTTCTTGTATTTTAAATTTGACTTTTCAATTGTATTGCTGATTAAAAAAAATACATACATAGGACTGCAGGTTTTGCCCCCAAAACTGGGCTCTTGCTTGGTGTCGAAGCCGATAAAGTCACCGGTCACAAAAGTGTGGTACAAAATTATGCTTTTATTTTGGTACCAAGATATAAGGACCCTGGCTGAAAAGCTGATCAAGGGCCCTGATGAGAATCTTATAGCGATTTTTATAATCAAGGGGTGGTCGCATTCAGCCCTTTGCCCTTCCCGTAATAGTGCACGCATAACAGTTAATATTGATTGGTTATTTGGATCTCAGCCCCCTATAAAGCTATCGCATCACCTGTGTTTCACCCCAGGTCACAGGTCTCTTGCAAAGTGTCCTAGTTTCACCTGTCAGCTATGTGGTTTTGGGGGCAACTATCCTTGCCTCCAATATCCTGGCTAGTAGTTTAAGGTGCTGATTTCTGCCTCGCTAAGAATGTGCGGTTCCAACTCCTTTCCTATTGCAGAGCAGCTCAAGGTAGCTTCCCGCTCAGCGACCCCCCTCCTTCCGCAGAGAAAAGTAAAAGCAGTTTTAAATCTTTGTGTGAGACAGCACCCCCACTCCCCCTCCTCCTATAGAGAGGGACAGGAAGGAGCAAGGCTGCTTAAGGCACAGAAATGAAGACAAGAGAAAGCGCTTTCTTAGAATTCATATTCCTCACTCTCATGTCCATTCCATCCATACCTGGGTCCTATCTCCACTTATGACCCTTCCTCTGATCCCCAGGGCCTCCTCTGTACATACATTCCACCATCTGATCCTTCAGGAGCAACCTGGAATTAAGGAGAAATTTCCTAATAGGGAGGACAATTAATAAGTGGAACAGAAGTTGCCTCCAGAAGTTGTCTGTGCTTCATCACTGGAAGTTTTTAAGAAGAGACTGGACAGTCACTTAGATGAAATGGCATAGGTTCTCCTGCTTGAGCAGGGGGGGGGGGCTGGACTAGAAGACCTCCAAGGTCCTAAAGAAATAAGTGAAGATTGTTACAGAGATAACAGATGTAAGAGACAATGACTGATAAAGGAAGTGCAATTATTGTTATATTGGTAAGAAAAGTACTAACTATAATTGTTAGCACAAGATATACGTACCCAGTCGACACACTGTTTAAATGAAAAATGGATTTATTGTAAATATAAAATAAAAAACTTTTGGAGAAAGGAAAAAAAAGGTCATATCTGCCAATTGCACTGGAGCAGATAGGAAAGCACTCCAGAGGGTTAACATCATTGCCCAAAGGATCATTGGCTGTCCTCTGCCCTCTTTGGAAGAGCTTTATAGCTCCCGCTGCCTTAAGGAAGTTCAAAACATTCTCAAAGTTCCATCTCATCCTGGCCTCACCTTTTTTTTTTTTTTTTTTTTTGAACTATTACCATCTGACATCCGGTACAGGATAATAAAAACAAGGACAAATAGGCTGAAAAACAGCTTCTATCCCCGGGCAGGAACTCTGTTGAATTCCACTGTGTCGGGCAATATTAATGCAATATCAGGGGTTTTCAATTCAATTGTATAGAATGCGAAGGATGTGTGTTTGTGTTTTAATTTTATAGTTATAATGTACACTGAAGATGGCATTTAATTTCATTGCACGAGATGCAATGACAATAAAGCAAACTAACTTCCAGCTCATTCATTCTATTTCTAATTTCCCCAAACTTAACTTTCAAGGAAAAAGCCTCTCTTTCTGGAACCAGGGCTGGGAGGAGAGCATTCAACACATTCCAAATAAGAGTTTCGTTTTTAGCTGTTCTCAAACCGAGGTAGAACCGAGGGCCAGATTTGTCCATCAAAATTGGTGAGTCTAACTGTTATCTACCATGTATTGAATGCTCTCCTGCCAGTCCTGGTTCCTGAAAGAGAGGCTTTTTTTTTTTGAAGGTTAAGGCTTATGGGAAATGATTAGCAATACAATCAAAAAAGCAAATTTAAAATACCAGAAAAACCATGTTAATTAGCCAGTATTACAAAAACCATGTTTCAAGTATTACGAGGTCCATCCTCTGTGGCCCTCAACCCCCCCCCCCCTTTAAAGTGCCCAAGGTTGAGAAACGTTGCTTTGATTTAAGGAGTCTTAGAAGCAGGAGAGGTCCCTCTCGGGGAAGCAACCCTCATGCCGGCTTTCGGTCCTGGAGAATCCCAGGGCAGGTGCAATTATAGAGGCTGATCTTGGTCAGGCTTAATCCTGATTAAGAGTTTGGCGCCACAGCTCTTACACCAAACAAGTCTTTTAAAATCCCAGAGTTGGAAGGTTTCACATTGAGTCTTTTTGCGATGTGTCAGAAAGCAACACACCAAATAATAGAAGCCCTTGACATGATTTGTATGCAAAAGGACAGACATGCTATAAATATGTTGCCTCTCTTCCTTTCCCTATCTGGGTTTGTTTCTTCAATGCTTGCAATCTAAGGACATCAGAATTTCCACCCTAAGATCTGATCGCTGAAAAGGCTGCGGTTTTTTGGATGTCAGAGGAAAATGGCTTTGGTTGAATGGAAAAGATTCAGCCAAAAGTTTGGTTTTCTAAAGTTACAAAGGAGGCACGGAGGCCATGCTAAAATGTTATTATTGCCTTTCTTAAAATGCTACGAATCAGGCCTGAAATTCTAATAAGAATCCAAGGTCTATAGGGAGATGGAGATCTACCTTGGAGGGCAACCAGTTGGGTACACCAAGGCGTTTCAGCCCTGCTTCCCACCTCTTTCCTCACCGCAGATCTCCACTCAAAAGAAGACCTCTACTCAGGCACTACCAAGGGCTCCTAGTCCCATTTTGCCAAGGCAGCAAGCTGTGAGTAGCTGTTACCAGCCCCTGGGACCCATAACAGTTTATTAACCTCCCTGCCACCAGCCCAAGTGGTCTTTAAGATGCTTATGGGGCACGGAAAGATCTAGAAGAGCTTTCACAAGGACCCTAGTGGTAGAGGGTCAGCCATACCACCCTGCATTCAGGAAAAGAGGCAAAGCAACCCTGCTGGAAGAAATGTGTCAGAAGAATGGGAAATCACAAAATACAGAAGTCAGAATAGGTTCAAGTGTCACAATTCTTTAAAGCAAAACAACCAAGTATGATTCCACTGATGTTACTCAACCAGAGAGTCAGGAAAAAAAGAGTTTGAGCAGGCTATAAAATAAACTATGGGGTATAAATCCAGAACCAGGTATTTAAGAAAGGCTAGGTAGGACGATGGGGTCCTTGCATTCCTGGAGATAACTTCTGGAGAAGGTGGTGTTTGCAGGAATGAAACAGATGCCTTTGTGGGCAGAACAGTGCTTTCTCCCTTGAAGTCCCTCAGAGAGGGAATCTGTGCCATTTCAAACTCTCTTTTCTTTTCTTTTTTCTTTTTTTTTTTGGAGGGGGGGAGATTATTTATTTACTTGCACATTTTCTGCCACCAAATTTAGAAAGCGTAGTGCGCCCGGAGGCTTTAAGCAGGCTCTGCTCTGATCCATCTATACATTCAAGTGGGCAAAGTTGTTTTCTATGACTGCTACCTTAAAGGAAATAAACGTCCCATCCCACGCAAGCAGTTACTCCCCTAGACTGAACTTAAGGTGTGTATGTGTGTGTGTGGGGGGGGTCTTCTAAAAATACAGCCCTCTGATTTGGGGTGCAAGTATTCCCCCTGGAGGGGAAACCTGCCCATCACAGCCTTCCCTCCCTTCCTGCCAATTCCTCCTTTGGACTCTGTCGAGCAGGGTTGCCCCACCTTGGCAACTTTGAGACCTGTGGACTTCAAAGCCCAGAAGCCCCCAAGCCTCCAGGTTGGCTGGGGCGATTCCGGGAGACCCACAGGTCTTAAAGATGGGGGGGCGGGGGGGGGCGGCACAGCCCGACCCGCTTCCCTTCTCCCCCTCCTCCCTGTCAAGGAAGGAGCAACCAGCACCCCATCCCGCCATCCTGGAGTGCGGGCCCCTCCGGCTCGACCCCTTGGTTTCCACACACACACACACCCAGGTGGAGGAACGACTAGCCCAACCAGGAGGAAGCGCCTTCCCGGCACGGCTTCCCTTGCAAGGCACTCGGGGGGGGGGGGGGGGGCTGGGTTTCCTGGCTTTCTCTGCTGTGCCCTCGCCCCACCCTCGCCTCCCTCGGGGAATGGATGCACCTGTCAGCCTGGCTCCTGCCGGAGCCGGGGTAGCGCTGGGACTCCAGCTCGGGCCGCCCTCTTCTCCTTTTTCTTGCCGTGCAGGAGCTGAGCCCTCGCCCTTCCTCCTCCTCCTCCTCCTCCCTCCCACCACTTCCCCCCTCTCCCACCGCTTATTCGGGGCGGAGTAGTTCCCGGGGGGTGCAGAAAGGACTCTGGACGCTGCCGGGCTCCGCCGAGGAGCTCTGCGCCCCAGCCAAGCAAGCCTCCCGGGGCGGGCAAAAGGAGCGGCCGCGTCGCGGTCCTCGGGGAAAGCCCTGGGCAGGTCGCCCTTCGGGGCCAGGGGGACGGGCAGAGGCGGGGCGCCCGCGCTTCCCTCCCGTCTCCGCCGCTCTCCGGCCGCACTCCCAGCTCCGGCCGCTGCGCAGGCAGGTGGGTTCCTCGGCGGGGGAGCGGAGGAGGGCTGCGGCGGCGCCCACCCATCCACGGGCAAGCAGCGGGGGACCCCCGGGCAGCCCGAGCGCTCCTCCGAGCTCTGCCCGGCGAGCGGCGAGCCCGGGAAGCATCCCAACCCTACCCGGAGAACCGGTTTATCGGCATCCCCTGGGCTTGCGTGCCAGGGTGCCTCGCCTGGAGATGCCCAGCAGGAAACTCTGGGCTCCTCCTCGCCCAGGCGCCAAACAAAACCTATTAAATTCCAATTCAGCGAATCCATAACATAAGATCTCCTCCTTCTTCCCCAGAGAGCAAAGATGTGCAGCGATATGATCCAGATGCTGCCGATGATTTTGGACGGAGGTGGCAACCTCTATTTCCAAGGTAATTCTTGGGAGGCCTCCAACCGGCCTCCTGGCTCTCCTTCCCCCTTCGATCCTGGGGGGGGAGGGGGGGGAAGAGAAGGTGGGTTTCTTTCCCTCTCTGAGTCCAGGGCTCCCTCCTGCCCTGGAATGAGGAAGCTCTGCCTGTGGCCACCAGAGCCGCTGGCACTGAGGAAGGAAGCCTACAGCTGCGGACCCCATTTTATTCCTGTCAGAGAATGGGAGGGCAGGATGATCCTCTGCCTGGATTTAGATATAATGATTTTGTATTTTCTTTCTCTCCCTCTTGCTTGCTGCTGCTGAAACGAAGCACAAGGTAAGCAGTACAAACGCCTCTCTGAACCTGAAACGCTGGCTTTTTTTAAAAAAATGTGCCACTTTTCTTTCTAATGTCTATTTCATAAGGTTAGCACTATAGCAGAGGTATCTGCAAACGTGGCCATTTTAAGACTTGCGGGCTTCAATTCCCAGAATTCCCCAGCCAAGAGTTGAAGTCCACAAGTCTTAAAGTGGCCAAGTTTGCAGACATATCATAGCATGTATCATAGTATCAACTCCACAATGAAACAACAAAATGTGCGCAGCCGTTCCCCTCCCTTCCCCATATCAGCTTTTATCTGCAATTTCGTAATTATTCATTGGGGAGAATCACACGTTTTACTAATCCACCTTAACATCAGGTTGCAATGTGATTATAGTATGGATTATTTATTAATATGGATTATTGATACAGCGAGGACAGCAAAAGAAAGGAAATCAATGAATTGTCAGGATTGAATTAAAATTCAGTCTGGATTTAATATGACTTCAAAGACTGGATGTAAACGGCAGCTTAAAAATCAAGAGAAACTATTAGAAACAGGCCCAATGGCCGAATGGGACTCTGTGCTCAATCTGTACATCCAAACAATATATTTACTTTACATGTTTGCTTCTATTATGGCTTTACTGAATGGGGGATCTTTAAGTTAATTTCATGAACTACACAGACCTTTCTCCATTTTTAATTGCTTCACTATAAAAAATTACAGACTCACTGAAATGAAATAAAGTATAAGGTCACCAAATTATGATTTAATTTGGTGATATATTTGATTTCTTTCTTCTCTGCATTTTTTCCTATTTAAAATATGGTTCTTTTCAAAGATAGAAGTTATGGTGTGTATATGTGTGTGTTGTGTGTGTTGTGTGTTATACTCTTGAGACTGTGCAGAGTGCAGAGAAGAGCAACCAGGATGATTAGGGGACTGGAGGCTAAAACATACGATGAACGGTTGCAGGAATTGGGCCTGGCTAGTGTAGTGAAGAGAAAGACCAGGGGAGACAGGAGAGCAATCTTCCAATATTTGAGGGGCTGCCACAGGGAGGAGGAGTGGGTCAAGCTATTTTCTAAAGCGCCTGTAGGCCAGATTAAGAATAATGGATGGAAATTGAACAAGGGGAGATTTAACCTGGAAATAAGGAGGAATTTTCTTACAGTGAGAACAATCAACCAATGGAACAGAAGTTGCCTTCAGAAATTGTGGGAGCTTCATCACTTGAGACTTTCAAGAAAAGACTGGACTGCCATTTGTCAGAAATGGTGTAGGGTCTCCTGCTTGGGCAGGGGGTTGGACTAGATGACCTACAAGGTCCCTTCCAACTCTGATTATCTGTTATCTATTAATATACATTACATATTGGGGGAAAGATGCTAACTCTGTAAACTGCTTAGAGCGGACTGTAAAGCACTGTGAAACTGTATATAAGTGTTATTGCTATATACAATATATATTTATATTTTTTTAAAAATTAGTGTTCAGATACATTCTAGAAGAGATAATGTGCTCCCTGTTCTGACGTCAGATTTATCATCATCTTCTAAGATTTAGAAACAGACAGCTGGAAAATGTCAGGAAAATGTGAACCTAGCCAAGTCTTCAGAAGTCCTAATAATCACATCCTCATAGCACGCCCAAACGAAGATTTCCCTGCAGTATTTGAACACAGAACCGACCAGGAAATTACGAATGGTACAGTAGTGGTTTTGCACCTCTGAATGTCTGAACAAATTAAAAGGGTCTCACTCTGTTTTCATTTTTTTCTCCTATTTCATGCCCCAGGAAAAGAACTTGGAGAAGAGGAGAAGCAGGTGGCAATCAGGACTGAGAATAGCTTTGTAAAAGCGATGGGGATAAAGAATTATATTAGGAAATTATTTTTTTATGCATCATAAGAGTATATTATTGGAACAGGCAGGGTTCCTGAGTGAAACCTGTTTTCTCATAGATTGTCAAGGCAATTCTTAATATTGAAATGAGCCACAAAATCTTTTAAAATTGTATGGGTTGCCTCCTTCCAGTCATTTTCTGATCATTTATGGCAAGTCTTAACAAGCCTTCTAGTCAAATGATTTTTTTAAAAACCTGCACCGAGCTTTTAAGATTGCCTGATGCATGCACTGAGTAATTTTGGAAGAAACCTTCCTTACAGACAATCATAGGAAAAAGTGATAGCCAAGTTTGAGGTTATTTTATCTACTGCTAGACCCTCACAAGAAGAAATCGAACCTTTCTATTTCTAGCAGGACTACCAGATTCTGGAATAGCTTTGTTCCCTTGTGCCATCCGTCTGGAAAACTCGCAAGATTTATATTTTTCGCCATGTACATATATATACATCCAAACTAGACTGTGTTGTTTCTCTGTGTCACATAATATATGTGGGTACATGTATAATTTTGTATTTATTTATTTACTTATTTTGTCATGTTTATGTCGTGTATATTGGAGGTGGAGACTCTTTGAGAGCTGAAATGCAACAAAATTTCATTTCAATGTATGTTGATCAGTGTACATTCAAAGTGACAATAAAGTTATTACTCTATTTTATTTACATTTCCATTCCATTCTATTGTATTCTAACCTCTTGCTCTGTTACCTGCAGTATCAGGAATCAGATTTGACATCCACAGTTACCAAGACACCAAGCCAAAGGGACTGTGTGTGGCCTTCACAGTGGAATTTAACGACCAGATTTACCACATGTGTGTGGAGAAAAAGGAAAACAAAATGAGGGTGAATTTTAAGGTACGCTACTGTCAATTGGAGTTGGGCTGCTAATTGACTGGTTTTCATTGTTTATTGTTATCTTAGATATTCCTTATCTGGATGGTATAATTATTGCTGACTTTGCTTCCTGAGGCTGGCTACAGTCCTTGCTATAAATTGTTTTAAAAATAAAAACGCTACAGCTATACAGGACGTCCTCGGCTTACTACAGTATCACAATTGAGCCCAAAATTTCTGTTGCGAAGCAAGGCATTCATTAAACACATTTTGTCCCATGATCAGTCGTAAGTGTGAAAAAAAGTGACCATAAGTCACTTTTTTTAGTGCCATTAACTTCAAACGGTCACTAAATGAACTGTTTTGAGTCGAGGACTATCTGTACAGAAATTATTCAGAAACACCTTCATGACACCCCATTACTGTTTAAAACAATGTATTTATCTTTTTTGAATTGCAACGTTGATAATCTCCTTTGTCCAGAATGCAAAAAAAAAAAAGAAAGAAGATTATAGCCTGACTATAATTTCAGTGCTAGCAAAGAAAGAGAGAGAGGATTGTGTTTCTTAAGATAGCCAGTTCTTAAAAAGTTCTCAGATAGCTTGGATGCATCTGCAAAACCTGAGTTTAAAAAGAATTAAATAGACTTTAATCTTATATAAGGACGTTCTTATCATGTTTATTAAGACTGATTCAGAGGTAGTGCCAAACTATAGTTCATATTCATTACGGTTAAGAGTTCAGATCATGCACCGGGTGAATTCTGGATTACTCTAACCAAACAATTTCTGCAAATAAAGTGGAGATCTTGGTTAGTGGCGGTGGAGTCAGTAACATTCCCAGTAATAATAGCCATTGGAGCATTATTGAATATTGGCTGATGGGTCACTGTTCCAGTTACTCCCAATTAATTGTCCGTCCACCCACTAGGAGTATAAGAGGCCCAAACTGGTTGCATGGATGGGGTTTAAAACAAAGTGAAATTAAATGTCTATTGAGATTCTCAGTCATCCAGGTCATGACCACATTGTCCCAAAGGTGCTTTCTCAAAAGGCAGCCGGATTTTGTTTCCCTGTGAAGACGTTTCACTTCTCATCCAAGAAGCTTCTTCAGAACTGAACTGAAGTTTCTTCGATGAGAAGTGAAACTTCTTCAAGAAAAAACAAAGTCTAGTTGCCTTTTGAAAAAGCACCTTTTAGGACAAAACTAAATTAACAAAAGTGCAGAATTGATTTAAATAGAAAGCAGCTTCTCTCTCATTGAACAACTATAGCAGTCAGTCAGCTCTTTAGCTCAATCCTGGGCTCTCTTTGAGACCTTTCACAAGGGATGGGTGGGTGGGATGTCCTGAATTCTGGCTAGTGGTCTTTCTAGTAAGTGCCTCTTCCTGGGGATCCCTTTCAGGATTGTTTGGTCTCCATTTCAGGAAGGGAAAATTCCCCAAAACATCGAAGGAGACACCAGCAACATCATCTTTATCAAAACACAGTTTTCGGGTGGCAGCCGGCAATTTTACAAGTTTGAATCTGCTCTGGAACGTGGCTATTTCCTGGCCTTTGAGTGTGTCAAAGGTAGCTCTGAGACCGTACTGGTGGTCAAGAAGGTAGAACCAGCAGATGAAGTGGATGAATCCATCAAACTCCACCAGGCTAGGCTAACCTGACAAGGAAACCCAAGTAAAATGTAGTGTAAAGGAATGGTTGATTTAGCCTCTAGAACATATACAATTGCTCACTTTCCCTGCTTAATATTTGGAAAACTGATCCATGGATTTGTCTAATTAACAGTATCTAAAATTGGGCGGGATAAATAATTGCACTAGAAAAGCCACACAGATATCAACGGCTTTGCAAGGAATCTCAATCAATTACCAAAAGATAAATTAAAAAAACTAGACAATAGCCAAACAAAAAAATGCTAGACAAATCAAATGGAATGTCAGCATTTCAAACTTTATCTAAGCTGAGTCTTTTTAAATTGAGATGTTATATTTTTAATAATAACTAAAAAAAACAATCCAAAAGTTTTGTTATTTCTTGCAAGTATTTTTGTAAGTCATAAAACTGGGTGCAACTCAATTTAACAACTGCTTTTAGCTACAGAAATTATGGTCCCAAGAAGTCAGTGTGTTTGTTCACTGGCAAAGATTTATGATTTGGAAACTTTAGGTTTCCCATTGTTTAAAAAACTCTCCTGGATATATCATCTTGATAACCGATTCCAGCTGTGCATAAGTTTATTAATAACTGTATTTTTTCCTCTATTCAAATGATATATTCTTTTAGCCCATTATTTATAAATACATTTCAAAATGCAGGGAAATTCCCATATTGCAATCAGAAAATCGCTCCTGTTCTCCCCAAAACTGGGTTCTTGCTTGGTGTCAAAGCCGAAAAGTTACCGGTCACAAAAGTGTGGTACAAAATTATGCTTTTATTTTGGTACCAAGATATAAGGACCCTGGCTGAAAAGCTGATCAAGGGCCCTGATGAGAATCTTATAGCGATTTTTATAATCAAGGGGTGGTCGCATTCAGCCCTTTGCCCTTCCCGTAATAGTGCACGCATAACAGTTAATATTGATTGGTTATTTGGATCTCAGCCCCCTATAAAGCTATCGCATCACCTGTGTTTCACCCCAGGTCACAGGTCTCTTGCAAAGTGTCCTAGTTTCACCTGTCAGCTATGTGGTTTTGGGGGCAACTATTCTTGCCCCCAATATCCTGGCTAGTGGTTTAAGGTGCTGATTTCTGCCTCGCTAAGAATGTGCGGTTCCAACTCCTTTCCTATTGCAGAGCAGCTCAAGGTAGCTCCCCGCTCAGCGACCCCCCTCCTTCCGCAGAGAAAAGTAAAAGTTTTAAATCTTTGTGTGAGACAGCACCCCCACTCCCCCTCCTCCTATAGAGAGGGACAGGAAGGAGCAAGGCTGCTTAAGGCACAGAAATGAAGACAAGAGAAAACACTTTCTCAGAATTCATATTCCTCACTCTCATGTCCATTCCATCCATACCTGGGTCCTATCTCCACTTATGACCCTTCCTCTGATCCCCAGGGCCTCCTCTGTACATACATTCCACCATCTGATCCTTCACTCCACACAAAAGAAGGGTACCAAAAGACAAGATAGGGTTTTTTTTCTCTTGAAAGGCCAAGATCTAATGGCCAAGGTCAAAATCACAATCTCTTTCTAAACAAATATTGAGATTTTTTTTTGGCCTGGAGCAAAAAGACAATCCAGTTGCAATCTCGGTGTCAAAAAGGCCAAACCAATTTTAGGGGGAGAAATCAGAGAACACAAGAGAAAAGAGAAGGGTGAACCTTAGGATAACCATATTGGCAGATTCTGGAAATCTGTTTATTTCTCAAGCAAGTTTCTAGATCTTACGATGGAAAAGGCATTGTTTCTAAGCTTCGTATCAGTCATCGGGTACCCAGCCTATGCTAAATTCAACCTCATGGAGGAAACGCAGAAGCTGGACTGGCTTTGGGCAAGAGGTAATTCTGTGACCCAAATGCATACATGATTTGTGTTTGAGACGTTTTACCTTCACGCTGATAAGGGATCAGAATGAGCTGTAATGCTCCACTTAAACCACAATCAGATTTTTTTAAGAGGAACTTTCATTCTTGGTTTTAACTTCTGCAAGTGCATGTGTAAACGGTGGTTTTTCCAAACCTCCCACTGGTCTATTTTTTTAATGAGTTTTAAACTTATATCAAGGCATTTTTTCTGCATCGTTCTGTTTGTTAGTTTGAGAGGCCAGGGTATAAATATATCCAAAACCTTTTCTTTTTTTTTTTAACAATGTGAGACATTTAAATGAAGGGTGTACTTTTCCCCCCTCAACTCTCCTCAATCATCCAAATGAAGAGCAGCTCTTAAATCTGCCCCACAAAACCTGACACCTCCAGAGACAACAGAATGGATTTCAGACTGACACACAGCTGTGGGTTCCAAAAATCCTTTATTGTACAGAGTTTAGCTTCCCCTTTTGCATTGGGCAAGATGCAACAAGACAGCCAGAAACTCCAGACGGGATATCAACGTGAAATGATGCTGAGCTCAGCCTGCAGTCGGGGGTGTGTGTGTGTGACAGCTCCCATCTGCAGAAGCTCCCAATGTGATAACAAAGCTTTTGCCCGGATGCTTTCCCCTGATTCTCGCTTGGTTCGAGTCTCATTCTCGCCTTTGCGAGAAATCTTCTGAATGGCAACTGCCGTGGACATGGCCACGGGCATTTCCCACCAGCCGTCCTGCTGCATGCAGGGCACGCCCTCGGTTGTTCTCACACCTCCCCCCCCAAAGACTCAGTTAATAATGTAAAGCAGCAGAGGCAGCAGTGAATGGCTGCTGGGCTCTTGTGGGCAGGCATTAGAGGCTCCACAGCATCGCCACCGCCCTGCAGATGCCCACGTCGTGGTAGTTGAAATAGCAGAGGCCGGCAAAGGTGACCGCTGAAAGCAGAAAGTGGCCAGCGTTGGCCAGTTTAATGGAGGTCTTTCCGTGGACATAGTCAGTTATAAGTTGCCCCAGGCCCCTGCAGGGAAGGGAGAGAAAGAAAAACAGGAAGCTGGCGGAAGGACACATGTTTCAAATCCTTCCAAAGCTTTTCAAACTGGGCTAAGTCGAGTTAGAATGGGCCTAGTTCACAGTCACTTTGCTGATTACTCAGCTGTCCACGAGAAACCACAATGTGGAAGAATGTATTCCCACTTCCCCAAAAGTTGTTTCCTTTGATTTTGGCCTACTCCTTCAACGGAGGGCTGAAAAGTTCACAACTTCTCAGAAGCTTTAACTCAACTCCAGGGAGGCCTAATGCCCTCCAGATGTGGCCACACCCCAATTTCCACCCAACTCAGCCCCATCTGATCCATTATAACGCCTTGGTAAGGCCACACTTGGAATCCTGCATCCAGTTTTGGTCGCCACAATCTTTAAAAAAGGTTGTTGAGATTCTAGAAAGAGTGCAGAGAAGAGCAACAAAGAGGATTAGGGGACTGGCAGGTAAAACATATAAGGAATGGCTGCTGGAATTGGGTATGTCTAGTCTTATGAAAAGAAGGACTAGGGGTAACATGATAGCAGCCTTCCGATATCTCAGGGGCTGCCCCAAAGAAGAGGGAGTCAAGATATTCTCCAAAGCCCCTGAAGGCAGGACAAGAAGCAACAGATGGAAACTAATCAAGGAGAGAAGGAACTTAGAAGGAAGGAGGAATTTCCTGACAGTGAGAACAATTAACCAGTGGAACCGCTTGCCTCCAGAAATTGTGGATGCTTCATCACTGGAGGCTTTTAAGAAGAGGTTGGACAACAATTTGTCTGAAGTGGTGTAAGGTTTCCTGCTTAAGCAGGGGGTTGGACTAGAAGACCCCCAAGGTCCCTTCCAACTCTGTTATTCTATTCTATTCTATTCTATTCTATTCTATTCTATTCTATTCTATTCTATGCTATTCTATTCTATTCTATTCTATTCTAATCTTCTCAATTAAGGGAGTTGTTTTGGGGCTTTAAGAGTTCAGCATTTTTTTACAGGGCCTGAATGGTGATGGGAGAAGAGGGACTCTCCTCTAAGTACCAATAATAACCCTGTCAGGTGGGTTGGCTGAGGTGAGTGGGTGGGTTTAGAACTGGCCCAAAGTCACCCAGGCGGCTTAACAAACAACACGCAAACGTTACTCTGAAGGGAGAACAAGACTGTTGGGCAGCCAATAAACTTAAATAATTGGAAATATCAAAATATATCAAATAATTAGTTTAAGGACAAGGAAAAAACCCTTTGCTGAAGAAGAGCTGGGATTTTCCCTGCTATAACAACAGACGGTATGAATATAAACAATGATGAAATGTAGTTCCAGTCATCCGAGAATGAGAAGGAAATTGTGCAAGTGGGACAGAAATCCAGGGAGCTGTGTGATGCAGTTACAAGAATGTCATTTGGGATTGCATCAGCAGAGATACCGTTTTTAAATCACAGGAGGTGATCTTCCTTAAATACCATCTTGGGGATTGTGCCCTGTTTTGTTCATTTGCTCTGTAAAGAGGATTCAGGCAGAAGTAGAAAGAATGCTGAGAAGTGCCACAAGGAGGAAGACCAGGGACTAGAAGCTTAAGTCCTATGTGGGATATTAGACAAACCAGTCACATTTAACCTCGAGAAAATGACTGAGGGGGGGACAGGATGAGAGTCAGAAAATGGAGCCCAACATTTTCTTGGTTCTCCTTGAGGACTCCAACCGTAGCAACTTTAAGCCTGAAGGACTTCAACTCCGAGAATTCCCCAGCCAGCAAAGCTCAGTCTCTTTTCACTACAGGCAGCCAGATTCCAAATGAAAGTTAAAAATGCTCAGAGTAAGCAGTTTGTGGTTGGGCTGGCTGCCCTGAGCCTCCCGTGGGGGTCAAATCCTGTTGGCTCGCAAGACACCATCTGCCTCCAAGTTCTCAGATGAAGAGCCTGGCATGAAGACACCAAAAGCCCCTCTTCCAATGCAGGTCACAAACAAGGAAATTAAAATGATCGAAGGGAGCCAAAGAGGAAAACTCCTTGTTTTTCTCGGCGGGGAGAAAAGATTTCTCAAGGGTGGGAACTACTTTTGTAAAGGAAAGAAGAGCTTTCCCAAAACAAGGGAGGGAAACCCACAAGGAGGGAAAGCAGAAACATAAAACCACTTGTTTTTGAAACCTTTAACCCACTTTTGGCAAGGCCAGGCTTCAAAACATGGCAACAATCCAACTGAGTGATTTTCTCACTTCCCAAGAAGCACAAAAACTTTCTTGCCAGCCACAAAAAAGGACATGACCCTTTCCAGGAACCCGCTTAGCGCAGGACAGAATGTCAGTTCAATAACCCTCCTGGGGAAGGGCTGGCCTGCAAGATTTTTCTCCGAACAACTCCTGTTTCCAAGGCCTAAATTCTTGCTCATTGGGCAGGAAGCAGCCTGAAGGGACCCGAAAGAGGCTGCCCAAGAGAGATTTTCCTCTCCCTTACACACCCACACCTTTACCCAAAGGAGGAGGACACCCCCAAATTCCACAAGCGCAGCACTTGCTGATTGCCACAAGACGGTACCAAGCAGAATTGTTTCGTAGGGCAGAAGGGAAAATAATTACAACCACAGACAAAAATGTGTTTGTCTTACTGAAGTTTGGTTAAACAGAAGTGTGAACAAAAGTGATCTTTCCAGTCTTATCCACTACTTTTTAAAAGTTTTTTCTCCCCCCCCCTTTCCAAATTTGGGTGGCGTGGACTTACCAGTGCCCGTGGAGTGTGAGGGTTGCTGCCAGGGAGTAATCCACAGCTGCTCCAGGATACAGATAGGCTGCTGGCAGGAGTCCAAGCAGGAGGATGCTGACTGCTCGCTCGCTGCTCCAATGGAGAGAGGCGGGCTTTGAACCAGCTGCAGACAGATGCAGCGTTTTAATGCCTGAGAAATGGCTTGCTTTGAGAGCTAGGAGCAACGCTCGAAGGATGGAGATGAAAGGGATGCATTTTACCTTGCGGTAAGCTGCTCAGGGTCGTCTTGAACCGCATCAAATAAATTTGAGGATAATTTTATGCAGCAGATCAAGAAGTTTCATTTCCCCCCACCCCACTTTCAAAATGGACCCCAAAAATAAACATGTCAGACTGTCAGAACTTCAAATCTGGGTCATTGGTCGGAACTTTCAAAGGTTGCTAAGCAACCTGTTGTAACTTGAGGACAACCTGTATCTTGTTTGGGCTTTTGGGTAGCTGGCAGAAACATCAATGAACAAGCAAAAGAGGGACCCTCTAGAGCAGGGGTCTCTAACCTTGGCCACTTTTAAGACTTGTGGAATCCGGCTTAAAATATATATATATGCATATGTGTTATATAGAAGTCAGGAGATTATTGTTATTAAACCAGAATGTGATAATTATAAAGTGATTATATTATGATAAATTTTGATTATGGATTAAAGGGGAACAAACTGAGGAACGTATAAGATGCTCTAATTGGTAATTAAAGGGGGAAACTTTTGGAATTATTAGATTTAAGATGAAACTTACTGAAGAAGTACCCGACAAAATTGCAAATGTGACAGATAAAAGCATAATGGTATAATGAATTTAGAAAAAAAAATAAGAATATTAGACTATAAAACAAGACATGAGAATATTTAAAGAAAGAGGAAATAAGATATAAATGGATTTAATAAGTGTAAAGAAAATAAGAATATTGGAGAAAATTTATGGGAACACTAAGGTCATGTTTGTATTGAAGTGTAAAAACCTGGAACCACATTGTTCACTGAAAGAGCTGTTTTTTAAAATGTAAAAATTAAAAAAAAATTGCAAAAAAAAAAGAAGACTTGTGGGAATTGAAGTCCCTAAGTCTTAAAGTGGCCAAGGTTGGAGATCTCTGCTGTAGAGCGTTTTGGTAAAGGACCTTAACTGGAGCTCAGAAAAGGGCAGCGGCCAGCCTTCCAAAGAAACATGGCCTTCTGAATATCAAAGGCTTTTCCTGTAGGGGTCCAAACCTATTTCCGCGGTCATGAGGAGTAGAAACTTGCTTTTTTAAAATTTCTTTACAGTAAAGAAAGTAACGTTTGAGATTTCTGAGAATTGATACTGTGAGCCAAGGCACCTTGCTAAGCACTGCTGGACAAAAGGCCTCTGGTTTAAATCTCTGGCACAAGCTTCCCCCAAGATCTAAATGGCTCCCGCTCTCTTCTTGGCTCGAAAACATGCAAAGGCCGGGTTCTTCAACCCATCCTTTGGCAGGCGAGAGTAAAACTTCATTTGCATTGACCACTTTTATCTTTCTTTAATCCTTTATTGGTTTTATTGTACTTTGATTGCTGTGAGCCACCCAGAGTAATCGAGAATTGGAGAAACTATATTGTTGCTTGTCCAATCATGAAACAATTACATCACAAGAGAGGGAGAGTGTTGCGTATATTTACAACCTCGTTACAACCTTGTAATATCCCAAGCAGCAAAACCAATTTTGAATTCAATTTTTCAATTGAATGCAGCCATGATTCAAACAGAAGAAACATGAGCATAACTTCTTTTCGCCACAAAGAATGCGAAATTGTGATTTTTTTTTTCATTGAATCAATGGAATCCATAACCTTCAGGGAAATTTTTCAGAAAAGAACAGTGATGTTGTTTTAGAAAGTTCCTCTTTCTTTTCCCACTCTCTGAGACAGGGGTCAATGAACCATGAGACTAAGCATGACACACAAAGCAGACACACACGAAAAGGAACTACCCAAACCCAGACCTTACCCAAACTCCTTGGAGATGTGTGAAATTTGCGCATCTGATGATGATGATGATGACGAAAGTCCTCAATTGGTCTAAACAAGGCAGCCACTGGTCTAGCCAAGAGATACTTGTGCAAGACAACTGCAAGCAGAATAGAGGTATCTCGTGTTGTAAATAAGGCCATTTTGATCTCCAGATCCCACTAATGCCTATTACACACTACGAAAACACACAATCACAATGCTTCATTTTTTTTTAAGAAAAAGACTTTTGTCAGAGCTATAGAGTGTAGAAATAAAAAAAACCAAGCACTAATGCAGTGAAGAAACAGCAACTCATCTATACTGAAACATACTTTAAAATTGGAACTATGAGGTTCAGAAGCATCAAGCATCCTTCATAGCACTAATAAGCCCACTAAGGACTATTCACAGTGTAGAAAAATAGACCCCCAACCTGTCTATCATCACTTGAATGTGAAATGTGTGAAGCAGCCCATAAATTAATGGGCACAAGCAACTAACTAGAATAGAACAGGAATAGAACAGAACAGAATAGAATAGAAATTAGAATAGAGTAGAGTATATAGGAGAGAATAGAGTAGAGTAGAGTAGGAGAGAATAGAATAGAATTCTTTATTGGCCAATGTGATTGGACACACAAGGAATTTGTCTTTGGTGCAAATGCTCTCAGTGTACATAAAAGAAAAGATACATTCATCAAGAATCATCACTTAATAAGAGTCAAAGGGTACAATAAGCAATCAAATCATACTAGGAAAGTCAATATAAATCATAAGGATACAAGAGACACAGTTACAGTCATACAGTCACAAGTGGGAGGAGATGGGTGATAAGGAGTGGTGAGAAGATTAACAGTAATAGTGCACACTTTGTAAATAGTTGGACAGTGTTGAGGGAATTATTTGTTTAGCAGAGTGATGATGACTTTCAGGGAAAAAACTCTCCTTATGTCGTGGTTCTGGTGCAGTGCTCTATAGTGCTATCCATCAAATTCCAGTTTTTTAGTGATGCTGGGAGCATTGCAACCCCACAGAGTAGGCCTCTTCACACATTGTTAATTGATGGGAAAGTGCACCTGAGATTTTGTTTGCCAAGGTGGTCTCTCTCTCTCTCTCCGCCCCCAACCTCAATCTATGGATTCCCTGTGTGTGTGTGTGTGCGCGCGTGCACACACACACGAGAGAGAGAGAAACTTCCGGCAGATTCCTGGCATTCTTCCCTGCTGTCTTCTCCTATTGGCACCTTCTGATTTATCCCGTTATCTTATGCGGTTAATGTTTGCGAGTATGACTGAGGATGTGTGACACCCATCCACTGGGCTGTTGTGTCCGCCTTGAGAGCTTCTGCACCGAGGGCGAATCCCCCCGGGTGTCCCAACACTCCCGCCCATCCCTACGTCCATCCTTCCCCTTTGGGCAAGGCAAGGCGCCTGCCCAGGGTTTCAGAGGC
This sequence comes from Hydrophis major, assembly GCA_033807585.1. NCBI lineage: Eukaryota > Metazoa > Chordata > Lepidosauria > Squamata > Elapidae > Hydrophis > Hydrophis major. The sequence continues at coordinate 40,170,755 of CM066334.1, read as the reverse complement.
TTCCCCGCTGTGCCCGGGGGAGGGGGGCTTAAATTTAAAACAGGGAAGGCCCTTGCAGCCATTCACACGTGCCGCCGGACGCGTGTCTCCGCTCAAGGGCGACGCTGCGCTTCCCAGCCGGGAGGACAGCCGCGAAGGAAGGGAAGCGGGCAAAGGCAGCGGCGACCCAGGGGGCCCTTCCGACCGGGAGTCCGGGCCCCATGCGCCCTCCGAAGGGAGGCCTCGGGCGAATCCCCCACTCACCGGATGCCGGACACCCGCCCGCCCCGGCCTGCCACAGCCTCAGCGCCGCCGCCATCTTGCCTCCGCCGCGCAAGGGCACCGGCCGGAAGCGGCAGCAGAGGAGGCGGGACTTCCGGCCGAGGGCTCTTCGCCTTTTCTCCTCATGGCGGCCGAGCTGGGCCAGGAGGCGGAGGTGGCGGAGCTGCAGCGGATGGTGGCGGCCGAGGAGCAGCGGGCGCGCCTCACGGCCCAGGTGCGCCGGGGAGGAGGAGGGGCTGGCCGGCAGAGAGACCCTCCTCCCGTTTCTCCTCCCTGGGGCGGGAGGGAGGCCCAGAAGCGGGAGGGGAGCAGGAGGGGGGAAGGGACAGGAGGGCTGGGGGGGGACAAGAACGGGGGAGGGGCAGGAGGGCCTGGGGAGGCAATATGGGGGAGGGGCAGGCGGGTATGGGGGGGGCTAGAATGAGAGAGGGGGAAGGAGATTGGAGCCAGAACGGGGGAGGGGCAGGAGGGCCTGGGGAGGCAATATGGGGGAGGGACAGGCGGGTATGGGGGGGCTAGAATGAGAGAGGGGGAAGGAGTTTGGAGCCAGAACGGGGGAGGGGGCACGACGACTGGAGGGGGCAGGCAAACTTGGGGGTCTTGAGGAAGGATGGGAAGACAGGAGGGCTTGGGGGCTGAGCCCCCCCTTGCTTGGCTCCCCCCTTCCAGGTCCACACCTTCATGGAGGCCTGCTGGGAGAAGTGCGTGGACAAGCCCGGCTCCAAGCTCGACTCCCGGACAGAGACCTGCCTGGCCAACTGCGTCAACCGCTTCATCGACACCACCTTGTCCGTCACCAACCGCTTTGCACAGCTCATGCAGAAGGGCGGCCACTGACCAGGGCCCCCAGCAAGCTCTGGGGTGGAGGCCCTTCCGAAGGCGGCCTTTCCCCGACTGCCAAGGAAGCAGACTTGGTGGAGGAAATGCCCGACTCAATCAGCAAAAGTGGACTCACTGTAACAGTGCTGCCCTACTTTCCTGCCCGGGCAGGAGAATAGGAGTGAATGCACCCAGATGGTGTTAAACATGCTCACTTATCCAATTAAAGGAGTGTAATAGTTCCGTTCTTCACAAGGGGATGTAAAGATTCAGTCCAGTAATGTTGTGCATAGAGCAATTTGGCTGGATCCGAAGCTGCCGTTAATATCAGTATGAGAAAAATGTAATTTATTCCCCTTACTGGGATCAAACGGCGGTGTTTGTACAAAACATCCATCATTAAATGAAAAATGGTTTCTTGAATAAATCTAGTTGTCTGGCTTTGCACAATGCACCATCAACTAACCACACAAACTAAATCCACACAACAGACTAGAAAACAGCACTTTGGCCTAGAAGGCTGCACAGAGGAACCTGCTGTTTTCACTCAGAGTAGCAAGCCAAATGCTCTCTTTTGGAAAAGTAAAGATAGAAAAAATAATCCAACTTTGCCTTTCTGTGGAATTTCTTATCAGAGAGTTGTCTTTTTCTATGCCAGACACACTTCAAGTGTAACCCAAGAACCTTTGCTCCCACACCACAAATCAGAAATGCAGTCAACGGCAGCCTGATTTTTGGCTAAAGTCAACACTTTTTATTTCTGCAGACCATTTAAATCAACTCATGCCAGTGTTTTGTATGTATAAAAATATGATTTTTCATAGAAATAATTTCAATGGCTTTGCTTCTCATAGCAACAATTATTTCCAAAAATACTTTTTATATCCCTGTACACAAAGGATGAAAAAAAAAAAAAGCGCCCAACTTATTATTCTACATTTTAAAACAGGGTCATTCATTCCAGACATTTTGTTAGACAGTTGTGCGGGGAGACCAGGGGAGGAAAAACTGTGTTAAATACAAAACTGGCAGAAGGCTGAAGTGAGTATTTTCCAAAACTTGGTGAAGGGGAATTGGGGATAGCCAGCAACAGAGAACTGTTAGGTGTTAGGTTCAACAAATCTCAGTATATTTTTGATGAGTAAAGGCATATTTAGCAAAATCTCTTTGTTTTGTAAATCTCAAGGCTTCCCCCATATTTCAGTCTCTCTTGCAGAACTGCAGTTGTCTGGGGAGGTAGGAGACAGGTTTGATTTGGGCTTTTTCCTGGGAATGTTCTTCTGTGAGTCCTCCTTCCACGGCTACTTAACTGGCATTAGAAAGCCATGAATAATTTTACCAAAAACAAACAAAATCCCATCCTTAACATGGCTCTTAATTAGGCAACGTACACAAAGATAGATCCTCTCTTGTTGCTCATCCTATTAATGGCTACAAGAAGATACATTTTCTCTGGAATTTCTGGCAGCAAGAGATAATTTAAGGACTCAGCCAGCCGAAACAAGATCTAGTCCTCCAACGGCATGTGAATGGATAGGATGACCTGCATTCTTCCAGGTATGGAGAGGCGCTTCTTCACAAGGTGACTATTTAGTCAACCCTGAGGCTGCAGTGGGGCCTGGGTTTATTCTGAGCCAGCCTTTGCCCCCTTACCTCTACAGTTGAGGAGACGGTTCAAAGTGGAGACCGAGGCCGGCCTACCTGCTTGGGGAGCACCACCTCCCCTCCCTCGTGCTTTTAATTGCAATCCATCTGCAAGTCTTGGGCAATTAAAAATAAAAATTAAACTCCAGGTGATTTTTGTCAAAGGCAAAGGGGGGGACTAAATCATCCAGTGTTCCAGCTGCCTTTGAGAGTAGAAATTAGAAATTGGAAGGTCCATCTTGAGGGGGAACAAAAGGGACTGTCCAGCTAGAATCCAAGCCAGGCCAAAGGAATCCAAGCCTTTTGTTTTCCTCTCTGGTCCAAGGGAAACTCGCACCGCCCCCTGCCCCTGCCAGTGGAACCAAATCCAAGTTTGTTCCGAGCAGAGCTGGGCCTTTGGGGAGAGGAAGCGCTGTCCTGGAGCTGGATTCTAATCCTCCTCTGAGCTGTCCTCGGAGTTCTCGTCAGCCGCTACTTTCCAGTTCTTCCTCTTGCTGCGCTTCTCCGGCACCCTGTCTCCGGCTCTTTCGGACAGGGACGCCTGGCGTTTCCGCCTCTTCCTGGCCGGCTCCTCTGAGTCACTATCCCCAGAGCGGCTGGAGAGGCAGCTGCTGGCTTTGCTGGAGCCGCTGCCTGGATCTGAGGAGGAGGCGGGAGGCCCCTCTGGGGCCCGTTTGTCCTTCTTGTGGTGCTTCTTCTTGTTCCTCTTGGGGGGCTCCCCCTCAGAGCCCTCGGACTCCTGGGAAGATGCCGCACCCGCCTCGCGTTTCTTCTTCTTCTTCTTGTGAGATTTCTTTTTCTGCTTCTTCTTGTGCGACTTCTTCGCCTTCTTCCTTTTGTGCAGCTTCGCGGAACTTGGCTTGCCCGAATGGGATTTTCTTTTGCCATTCACGGAGTTTTGTTCTTGGTTGGGTTCCCGATCACTGCAAAACACAACCAGTGTGATGACCCGGGGCATGACACCAAATAACCAAGTCACAAAAATAGAATCAAGTCCCTTTAATGCCTCCAACTTGGCCCCAATGTCCAATTTTCCTTGGCTGGAAATCAAACTCTTAAAACAGTTTACGGAGGGAGTAAATGCAGTCTGCACCCAAAGTAAAGTTAATTTGAAATAAAAACCCCAACACAAGCCATACTGAAGGAATTACTGCAGCAGCCAAGGACGATTAATTGCAGACTTCTACCAGATAACGCAGCAACCACAGTCGGGAGGAAGTCAAAACACAGATAAGCTCTGACAAGAATACACACTTTGCTTCCAGCACTGGGCTATGTACAGTTTGTCCTTAAGTCCTCACAGCTGCAGTTCATGAAGGGGATCAGGGCCCCTTCCTCCCCCATAGACCACACCACTCACGTTTCTCCTTTATCCGCTCTTTCCTGCGTGCCCTAGGATGAAGAGAGGGTGAGCCTGGGCCTTCCTCTGAATGCCCATCTAGCCTGTGCCCTTTCCTAGTTTCCTCCATAACCACTGGAGCCACACTCCCACTCCCTGTCAGCTGTTCCATCTCTCACTCAGTCAGACTCCAACAGGATGGGTTTCATTTCTGGGATCCTTCTCTGAAAAGGTTAAAAAAAAAAACCTGGCCAAAAGCAACAATTGTGTTGTTTTTTTAAAAAAACTTTCCTAATATTTTAGTGGAGCCAGGACTGCAAATGTTTAAGCCCGATTAACATTTCATGGTGACATTTCTTTCAGTTCAGTTTTTCAAAACTAGGGACCCTATTGGATGAAATGAAAGTAAACTTTGACAAGCCATTTGTGGTGCATTTTTTTAAGCTATCCTACTAATCAAAGGGACGGTTCAGCGAGGCTTTGCCTGGATAAGAAAATGTCCATGAACTCACATGCTGTTCTATGCAGAAATTTAAATTAGTGAAAACCATAAACCAGAGGTTGGATCAATGGAACTAACGAATTTTCCTCCAGAGTGCAGTGGGGAAATTATATTTGGTATAGGAGCAAAACTTTTTGATGGTAACATGTAAAGAGGAGGCAGAATGCATGAATCTAAAGCCTGGACTATTCTAACGTCCAAAGGAAACCATTTAGGATTTTGGTATTTTAAAGCTTTTACCTGTCTGTATCAAATTCTTCTGGATACAGCTCTTTGTAGCCACTGTGACCCCATCTGTAAAAAAAAAAAAAAAAAGGAATAAGCATGTGAAGATTACACAGAGCCTCTTCATGCAGAAAAATCACTGGAAGAAAGGCCTGGTTTTTTTTTTTTTAGAATCCTTTATTGGCCAAGTCTGATTGGACACACAAGGAATTTGTCTTGGTGCAAATGCTCTCAGTGTACAAAAAAGAAAAGATACATTCGTCAAGAATCATCAGGTACAACACTTAATGATAGTCATGGGGTTTTTAATTGCAAACCTCCCACTTATGGGACAGTAGTACCTGTCAGGCATGTTAGCTTCGCATTCATAGAGCTTCTTGTTCCAATAGCGGGCATGTCGAAGGTCATCTTCAAGGGTTACTGCCATAACTGGCATGTTCCTTGTCCTCCAGGAGGCCTGCTGGCTGTCCTCATCAAAGCCATCGCTACGCATCCGGCTGCTGCAGAGACCAAGGGAGATGGGCTGGTGAGCTTTGCGGGGGAAAGCTGCTCCAGCCAGAGGAGTCGAAACAAGATCCACCACACTGACCTCCCCAGCCCCACAGTGATCCGGCAGACTATCCAGCTGCATAAGCCAAGGGACCAGTTTCACCACTTTGGCTGAACTAAAAACCTTTTCCCTAAATTTTGGCATTCTTCCCTTAAGGCAGGACTGCCACCTTTTGACCCACAGGCAGCTCTACTGTTTTCTAAAAGGTACAGTCTTTAGGAAAGAAGGAGTTCTGCCCTTCCCTTGTTTCATTAAGGCTTGAGGGCTGAAATGGCCAGACTCGCTTCTGTTTTCGGGACAAAGCAAGCAGGCAAATTAGCTTGAACTGCAAGGCAGGGCCAAGAGGTGGAAACCCTTGGAAGAGCTGCATGCAACGGAATTTCAATTGTTAATGCATGCCAATTAGTATACATTCAAAGTGGCAATAAACCTATTCTGAGCCTTAAGCCTCTCACAAAGGGAAGCAAATGCAGAGAAGACCCAAGCAAGAAGAGGGTGCGGGCAGGCCTTGCCAGCTGTTTGGGAGTAATGGGGCTTTGTTGAAATCCCACCTGGAGCTGTTCAGAAGAGTCCTCTCCTGTTTGCCCCAGTGTATCTCGTGGCTCTGCTTCTCCATCTCACGTATTTTCCACATTTCAGACTCTTCCTGAATCTGAAACAGGCAACAAAATGAATAAATAAATAAAGCCACTGGGGAAAGGTGGAAGCCAGGCTGCTCTGCGTACAGGACCCCTGGGGAGGAAACCGGCCCCTTACCTTGTTGTGGGCGTCTGTGTGGCGAATGACATTCCGCAAAAGGACTTTTCCCAAAGGGACGCGGGACATCTTTTCCACACCAACCAGGCGGCGAAAAAAATGCCCTGGAAGGAAGGAAAGTGGGAGGTGAGGGAGGAAGGAGAAGAGAAGAGAAGAGGAGGTAGGAGAGGGAAGGAAGCAAGGAAAAGATAAGAAAGGAAGGAAAGGAGGGAGGAGGAAAGGAAGGCGTGCATAAGCGCACCAATGTGCCTACCGTCCCTGTCCTATTGTTTCTTTTATTTATTTTTTATTTATTTTGATTCTCCAATCGCTTTCAAGATAATAGGTATAAGTATATACATAGTCATGAATACATGAAATGGGTACGTATAAGAAAAATAAAAGAAGCAATAGGACAGGGACGGTAGTCATGTATTCATGACTATGTATATACTTATACCTATTATCTTGTAAGTGATTGGAGAATCAAAATAAATAAAATAAAAAATAAATAAAATAAATAAAGGACAGGGAAGAAGGACAGGAAGCCAGGAAAGGAGGAAGGGAAGAAAGGAGGGAATGGGGGAGAGGAAAGGAAGAAAGGGAGGAAAGGAAGGAGAGGGGAAGGACAGGAAGCCAGGAAAAGAAGGGGAAGGAAGGAAAGAGGGAGAGAGGAAAGGAAGGAATGGGGAAGAGGAAAGAGAGGGAAGAAGGAAAGGAAGAAAGGGAGGGGAGAAGGGAAAGGAAGGAATGGAGAAGAGGAAGAAGGCCAGGAAGAAAGGAAGGGGAAGGGCAGAAGGAAGGAAAGAAGAAAGGAAGGAATGGGGAAGAGGAAGGAGAGGGAAGGAGGGAAGGAAAGCCAGGAAGAAAGGAAAAGGAGGGAAGAAGGAAAAAAAAGAAGAGAAAAAGGGAGGAAAGAAAAGCAAAACAAAGGAAGGGAAAGAAAGGCAGGCAGGCGAGGGAGGCCCCTTCTCGGCCACCCTCCGGAAGGCGGGCAGGCCCAGCCGAGGGACCCCCTGCCCGGTTTGGCGCCCCGATCCCCGGCCAGCCCGGCGGGCCGCCGCGCGACGGAGCCGGACTTGGGGGCTTCGGCTCTGACCTACCTCGCAGAGTTGGCGCGCGGGACACCCGAGGGGGGACGGGGGGCCGCCTCTCCGGCCCCGCCTGGCAGCCGCCGCCGCCACTTCCCTCGCCCTCCGCGCCGGACCCGGGACGGGAGCCCGCCTGGCCTGGCCTCACTCCGCCACCGTGGCTAGCCCGGAACCCGCGAGCGCGGCTGAGCGAGCGAGCCGGCCAGCGGAAGGCCACGGAGCCACTTCCGGAAGGGCCGCTTCCGGGGTTGCCATGACGACCGGCGGCCGCCTTGCAACGGCGGCCAAGGGGTGGGGTTTAATCGTGTCGCCCTAACCCGGGCGCCCCGCCGGTAATGTGGGGTTCGTTGCACCTGCCGCACCTTCGGCTGGGGATGATGGGGTTGGAAGTCCCCCCCCCCGCTCGTGGCCCTTCGCTTCCAGGGCCGAGACCCTGGGAGGGCAACCCCATCCTGCTGGGGCGAGGGCATAGAGGGTCCTCCGTGTGGATCTCACGTCCCCTTTGCCTCCCAGGGGCCGCCAGAGAAAAGGGCTCCAAAGAGCCCATCCAGTCGGGGCTTCTTTCCGTTTCCGCCTTTCCTTTTTCAACAGGCGTCCCGCAGGCCCATCCCTGCCAGGAGGGAGCAGGGGCTGCACAAAGCCCTGGCAAGTGGGGGGCACCAGACCTGGAGCCCCGAATGATGCTCAAGGGAAGCCTTTCAAAGCTCCGGGTCACCTTGGCACCTTTAAGAGGGCTGGACCTCAATGCCCAGAACCCCCCAGCCAGCTCTGTTGGAAGTTCTCCCCTCTTTAAGGTGCCAAGACTGAAAAGCATTGCCCTCCCTCCCCCCACCCCCAAAAATTGTCCCATTGCACCTTGGCTGGATGGGAAAGAGGGCAGCCCCCAGCAGGGACCCTCCATCGCTGCCCCTTTGGAGGCAAATCGAGTGGATTCTGCTGTCTCTGACTGGCCTGGATCACTTTTTCCATCATGGTTGCCTTTCAAAGGATCAATGGTGGCGTTTGTGTTTTATTTCATGACATTCTTACTATCGGTAGTACCATGTATAATGGAGGCCGAGGGGGAAAATAAAGCTGCCATTTCTGTACAACCCAGCTGGGTTTTTAACTCCACGAGGCAGCTTGCCAGAACAATACAACCTGACTAGCCAAATTCATACGTGCCCACCCAGTGATGTTAAGAGCTAATGAAGAAAGCCTTTCTAGGTTCAAACTTCTGAAAAGACACCTGTTTTTCTCTTTATCCAATTAAGGTTTCATACCAGCAAGAGTGGTCCTGCAAGACTGAAGACCTTCGGATTGAAATAGTTTCTCTTGTCTGGGACGGCAGAAGCATCTTTTTGCCATTAAGGAACAGACATGGAAGCTCTGTGCAGCTCCGAGGAGATGCTGACCAAAGCAACTCAGCTGTGGACGATGCTGGATGACATGGCTGAGAACAATCCTGAAAGTTATTGCCACTTCATGCAACAGCAACTAAAGGAAGCAAAGCAGCACTATGCTCCCCCAGAGCCATGTCTGTGCCTGAAGACCTGCATTTTGGTATGACAACATTCAATAGAGCAACAGCAAAGAAACATAAAGAGCTGTTTCTCCTCTTAGCAGAATGCCAAACCTTCCTTTGACTTGTCCCAAAGGTGCTTATTCAAGACGCAAATTGATTTTCTGGGGTTTTTTAAAAAAGACATTTAGCTTCTCATCCAAGAAACTTCTTCAACTCTGACTAGATCAGAGGCCTCTACACTTGGCAACTTTAAGACTTGTGGACTTCAACTCCCAGAATTCTCCAGCCAGCTTTGATGGCTGGAGAATTCTGGGAGTTGAAGTCCACAAGTAAATGGCCAAGTTTGAGGACCCCTGGACTAGATGGAGGGGAATGGAAGGATTTATATTCCTTGCAGACAGCTGGTCATTTGCATCCTTTTAGATCTTTCCCTTCTGCACCATCCAGTCAGAGCTGAAGAATCTTCTTGGATGAGAAGCGAAACATCTTCAAAGAAAAAACAGAAAGTCCAGTTGCCTCCTGAAAAAGCACTTTTTAGACAACTGTGACCTGGAGGACTGAGAATTTCCATAGACTTCTTTTGACTTGAAAATAATACAGAGGGTGTACATTTGATAAGTGCATTTGATAAGTGCTCTCTTTGTTTGCATCAGGCATTGATAAGACAGTGAAAATATTCCAGATGCACCATCATCTTTTCAGTCAAAAAGAGCAGTGAGACATTGCTTGAAGTGAAGATCCGATTGTTAATTAAATGAACATGTCACTTTTAATAAATCATGTAATGTTTTTAAGGTTATTTTATTTTGTTTTGTGCTTTCCTCATAGGAACCGACCAAAACCTGCCTGTTCATAAATCTGTGCAGTTGGAGTAGGATCCCAGCTCCCAAGTCACCCTCGGAGCCAATTCTGTTGAGCGCTGGCAAAATGGAGACGCTATCAGATAATTCAGGTAATCTCCATTACAAAATCTCAGGTAACCTGAGCCCACTGCAGTAACTTCTACAAGATGATTTGAGGAATTATATTGCTTTGTCCCTTCAAAAGACATATTGGGCATGGATAGCAATAGGATATCAGGAATGAAACATACATGATTCAGCTGGTCGAGTGGTAAACTCAAGCCAGGATACATTTGAGGGCAGAATAAACTGTGTTTGCTTTTCTTGCAGAGATCTGCAGCATCCTTGACGTGGCATACAATCCATCCGTTCTTGAGCGAGTCAAGGATAGCCCACTGGAGAAGGATCTGTTGATCCACATGTTACTCAAGTACACCGAGGAGCATTTCAACATCACTTTGTCCCAATCCTGGAGTGTGGCAAAATTTAAATTGAAAGGAAGCCTTGAAAGGATGAGGGAGAGCCTGAGAAGAGAACAGCCCCCCTTGGCTGTGTCCCAGAGGAATCCCAACAAAGGTAAGTAGCATTCAAGATGAGGAGGAAGGCTTATCCCGCCCATTTAATGTATTTTAAAGGGAACCGTCTGAGGATTTTATCCCCTGAAGAAGAGGGACATGGGCCCCCACTATAGGAATACGCTGCTTCCTAGAGGTATTTTGCACCAGCTTTTCATAAGGCACTGAAAAACATCCTTTTAAAACTGCCTGACAATTGATAATATTGGGAAATATTTTTATTTCCTGAATTTGTTTCTAGTTATCTCCTTATGAGAGGGTGGTATAGAAATATTAAAAAAAAATACATCTATAAAAATATCTGTAAAACATTGCCACTTGGCGAGTATTACTTGAAGAGTTGTCCTCTTTATTTGAAATAGATGGGAATGGTTTTCTCTGCAGACACGCATTGAAAAGCGTGCCTGTACACCATACAGAAGTGTGTTGCATTCCAATGTACGATTAACTGCACAATTATAGCAGCTAAGATTTCTCTCATCAGTTAATTTTCGTGGACTGTAACTACATCACTGCAAACAATGGAAATGGGAGGAGGCAGGAGCCCTGGTGGCACAGTGGTTAGAAGGCACTATTGCAGGCTAACTCTACCCACAGCCAGGGGTTCAGTCCTCAGTGGCTCAAGATTGACTCAGCCTTCCATCCTTCCAAAGTCGGTAAAATGAAGACCCAGATTGTTTGGGGAGAGGGGGGGGCAAGAGGCTGACTGTGTAAACTGCTTAGAGAGGGCTGTGAAGCATTGTAAAGCGAAGCAGTATATACGTCTAAGTGCTATCTTCCTTCCTTCCTTCCTTCCCTCCCTTCCTTCTTTCCTCCCCTTCCTTCCTTCCTTTCCTTTCCTTTCCTTTCCTTCCTTCCTTCCTGTTAGAATGCAGTATTACAGGCTAATTCTGCTGACTGCCAGCAGTTTGACTCTCGTTGACTCAGCCTTCCATCCTTCCGAGGTCGGTGAAATGAGGACCCAGATTGTTGGGGACAATAGGCTGACTCTGTAAACTGCTCAGAGAGGGCTGTGAAACACTGTGAAGTGATATACTAAGTGCCATTGCAATTTAATTGATGCTTTTGTTCTGTAGCAATGCACTCCACTTACTTGTTTAAACTCTTCTGTCTGAAAATCTTCTTGGCAAGAAGTGACCCTCAGCCAGCTGAGAAGCCTCAGGGCCGAAGACAGCAGTGGCCTTATTCTACCACCAGCAAAGAACCCCGCAGCTTCCAAAAAGCATCTAATTGAAGAGATTTCCACTACAAACAAGCCAGAGGGGCTTAAGCCTGCCTACCAAATGACCACCAAGAAAGATGCAGATGATAAACCCTTAGAAGTGGAGCTGAAGATTGAATTGCCAGGTGTTTGTGGTGTGTCGGAGTGTAATTTGAGCGTGTCTAAGGTGAGGGGCAGCTACAAATGGTGTATTATTCGCTCCCTTCTCCCAGGCAGATTCCTGTGAATCTCAGGTGCCTCCCTGCATCTTCTTTTCAGGATGATGTCTTGGTTGAGTGCCTTGAAAAATACCGACTGCAGGTGGATCTTCCAGCCTCTGTGGATGAAGAAGCAACATCAGCCACTTTTTATAAGAAGGAAGGAGTCTTGCACATCAGAATGCCTGTGTACCAGGGGAAATGACATTAGCTGATGTGGCATGGGAATATACTCTCCCGTTCTCTTGATTCACTTCCTCTCCTTTCCAGCCCTTCCCATTCAGCCTTTTGCACAGGTTAGTAACAAGTGTGTTGGTTACACGCCTGCTTTTTATTTCTCATGAGTTTTAAGGCTAAAATTCTTGCTGCCCTTTGGAGATGCAAAAACCCAGGATAAAATGCACTCCTAAATACACACTTTAACATTTGAGGGTTGTTCTGAAGGCATAGTTTCTACTGTAAAAGATTAACAAATAAATGAACTCTGTATCTTGTTTCCTCCATTAAAACAATAAAGGGGGGGGGAACTATGGTTCTCAATCATTGCTGGATTTAAATTATTTTTAACAGCTCTGAGAACTTTCTGTAGTCTTAAGAGCTCAGCTTATTTTCTTGGAGAATCAGGGGAAATAAATACTGTATGGGTGGGACACTTTTGAATCCAAAGCCAACTTGTTCTTTGAAGCCTCTCTTTGAAGAAGTGGTATCTGCAGATGTGGACAAAACATTCAAGATTACATCTGCAACCGTGGGTTTAAAGTTGTGTTCAAATAAAAATGGGCCTAACTTTGATCTGGTTACGGCTGCCATATTGACTTTTGCTTTACTCCGAGGACACAAGGACACGATTTCTTAGCAAAAGGTTTGTTCAAGTGCTGAATATTGCAAAGGAAGTCTTTCCTACCTTTTGATTCACTTGGATTAAAAAAAAATGACCACTAAAAATATTCAAAGGGACTCCAGAGTTAACAGCAAAGGCCTTCCAGGCTTGAGCTGCGAAGTGTCATCCCACTTTATTCATTTTTTGCTCATCAAATAATTACATTCAATGTCTACGCTCAGCTAAGAAAAAAAACCTAGCAGTCGGGAGAAGGAATAAGCAGTCCAAAGAACATCAAACTTTTAATGCCAATCTGTAACCAAATTAAGATGTTTTAAAGCACTTTTCTTACCAAAGGTTGAATTACAACCAAACTCCACAAATTGCTTCTCAGGAAAAAAAAATATTTAATTGCATGTATATATATATATTTGTAGTGGATTCAGTAGCGCAATTTGACAAGAGACAATATTGAATGAAGTGGTGACGTACAACTTAACACAGGGGTGTATCGGTCTACTCAGCTGCTCGGGCCGCACCACTTAGCCATTACATGATCCACCTTTTAAAATTAACTTTTCCCTTGGCAAGCAAAAGAGGCATTTCCCATGAGAGCCTCTGTATACCTAGGGCACCATTAAAACTGTGGCTGGGCTCCGTTTTGAAGAAATCTCGTTTCCAGCAAAGATGGAAATTTTACAAATTTATGACTTGTGACATTCTGTTTCTCTTGAGCCTGGGGTGTGTGGGGGGAACGGGACAAGAAAGCAAAGCCGTTCCAGATTAGCAGTCAGATCCTGCAAAGGTTGGTTCTGGATTTCTTGGGACTCTTAAGTGGCTATGCCTAATTAATCTACTGATTTCAGTGGAATTCAAGCACAACTAATCCACATCTGGTTGGGCCGCTTGATCACAAGGCATCAGGAGTTTTTTTTTTCCCCTTCTTTTCATACAATTAGCGCCGTGCAAAAGTTCTCGTTTCAGTTATTCCGAGGTCAGCGTCCCATTTCAAACGCAAGACTGCTGGAGGCAGTTGCAATACGGGCTGATTTGGGGAATTTCTGGAGTGCTTCATGCTTAAAGACAGCCCATTTTGCTGGGGAAACAGCAGCTTCCCGTGTGGGATGGGACATTTCACAAAACTGCACCCTCAAACATGGTAGGAACTGTCCCCCCCCCCCCCATTCCTGCATTAAATGGCAGAACTGCAGCCTCACATTCCTTTCGGTAAGACAGTAGCCCCCGTCTGCCCAGCCTAGATCATTAAGAGGGGGAGGAGGGAACCTGTGGTGCAGCCTGTAAGGACTCCTATCTTTAACTGGTCCAGTTCCACCAGTTCCCTTAACAACTGAGTAGTAAGAGCTTTTACTGACCTGAACAGGGAGCAAAACAACACATGCTCGAATGACGGAAACTCACAAAAGGCAAAATCATCAGAAGGGTTTCAAAGGGCTGTTCAGTTTAGCTGCTCTGACTTGACCATTCATTTTCTCTTGCAGCCTGCTAAAAGGATTCCCGGTTGCTAGAAAGCCTGATTACAGTTGGATTTTGCAAAATTGAAATGTCAGCTGCTCTGTTCTATTCCAAGTAATAGCATCTTCTCTGTTTTTTTTTCCCCCTGCAGTATTTAAAACACACGTGGAAGGTTAATTCCTTTTTTTGCTGAAAATTTAAATTGTCCCAAATCTACGGTTCACTTCCCCCCCCCCTTATTTCGTCTTGAAACCCCTGGTTTTATGGAAAATAAAGGCTGAGGCAGGTAGCTGGTGGGGTGAGTGGGGAAGGGGAGGAGGCTGTGATACCCTGCACCGTTGTGATCAGAAGCATTACAACACATGATTATTTTCCACAACTGGGGGAAAGTTTGCAAATCCATCCACTGAATACGATATAGCGTAGCTGTACTTGGCTTCGGAAGGCCACCTGCAGAACCTTTAAATCTCTCTTAACTGGTCATTCAAAAATCACCAGCTGCTGTTTATAGATAGACTTTTTTAAAAAAATAAAAGAATGAAACACTTTTTTTTTCTTTAAAAGTCTAACCCTTCGATATATAAATAGCTTCTTTAGAATGAAGCAATTAGGTCGCCAAAGTCCTTGAGAAATTATAGCAGCATCGTGGCCGGTTTTTCCAGGAACTTCTTGAACTCTGCAAGCCACTGGGCCCCCACGGCCCCATCCACTACACGGTGGTCACAGCTGAGCGTCACAGACATGACACTGGCCACATCGAACCTGTGGGGAAGGGGAATGCTACCTTTAGTATTTTCTCATAGCCAAAATAAAAAATAGCAATAGCCCTTACGCTTATATATACCGCTTCACATTGCTTCACAGCCCTAAGCGGTTTACAGAGTCAGCCTCTTGCTCCACAACAACCTGGGTCTTCATTTTACCCACCTCAGAAAACTGGAAGGCTGAGTGAATCTTAGGGAGGGAGGAAGGAATAGAAATCCAACCAGTAAAGAAAGAAAGAAAGAAAAGAAAGGGAAGGGAAGGGAAGGGAAGGGAAGGGAAGGGAAGGGAAGGGAAGGAAAGGAAAGGAAAGGAAAGGAAAGGAAAGGAAAGGAAAGGAAAGGAAAGGAAAGGAAAGGAAGGAGCAATAGCCCTTAGACTTATATACCGCTTCACAGTGCTTTTACAGCCCTCTCTAAGTGGTTTACAGAGTCAGCCTCTTGCCCCCAACAATCTGGGTCCTCATTTTACCCACCTCAGAAAACTGGAAGGCTGAGTGAATCTTAGGGAGGGAGGAAGGAATAGAAATCCAACCAGTAAAGAAAGAAAGAAAAGGAAAGGGAAGGAAAGGAAAGGGAAGGAAAGGAAAGGAAAGGAAAGGAAAGGAAGGAAGGAGCAATAGCCCTTAGACTTATATACCACTTCACAGTGCTTTAAAGCCCTCTCTAAGTGGTTTACAGAGTCAGCCTCTTGCCCCCAACAATCTGGGTCCTCATTTTACCCACTTCAGAAGAATGGAAGGCTGAGTCAACCTTGAGCCTGGTGAGATTCGAACTGCCAAATTTCAGGCAGCTGACAGTCAGCAGAAGGAGCTTGCAGTTCTGCACTCTAACCATTGCACCACCATGGCACTCTATAACCCACTTTTTATCAGATGCTGATTTTTCCACTGAAACTTTTTTTTTTTAAAGAAAAGAAAAACATTTACCCTTTTTCATTGTCTGCTGGCACCAGCCTCTTCTCAGAGCCACCAACCGCCAAGATACAAGCCTGCGGTGGATTGATTATAGCCGAAAAGTTCTTAATGCCATACATTCCTAAATTGGAGACGGTGAAGGTTCCTCCCTGCAAAGAGACAGACACACCCTTAAGGCTGTGATGCAAATCACTGGTGTTGGGCGTTGTGAACTAGGAAAGGCAAAAGGCGTCGTAACCAGGTCTACAAAACATCTCCTTTGAACCACCAAAGGCAGAGGTAGTCCAGGGAAGGGGCCTCACCTGGAACTCCTGGGGCCGAAGCTTGCCTTCCCGCGCTTTGCTGGCTAATGTCACGACATCTTGGTTAATGGAGGCCAACCCCTTGGTGTGTGCATTAAACACAATTGGCGTTATAAGCCCTGCTGGCGTACTGACCGCCACGCTTACATCAACTACGTGATTTCTGAAAGATAGAAAATGGGTCCCCGTTGGGGATAGAATCCGCAACCACTCACAAAACCAGAGGGCAAGATGCTGCTTGAAATTCCAATGGTCTAACTGGCCTTCTAGGAGGAGCCAAACCTTCACCCCTGCCTGGACCGTCTGTCATACTTACTGCCTAATGACTGTTTCCAACCATGAAGAATTCGCTTCAGGCACCTTCAAACATGCCAGAGCTGAAGCTTTGATAATGAAGTCGTTGACTGAGAGCTTGGTATTCTGTGGCATCTCCTGGAGAGGAACAGCCAAGGGAAGAAATGTTGGTCAAATTGATCCATGAGCAAAGTTCCCAAAGAATTATTCTCTCCCAACTGGAGAACCTTCATAAACAACCGACTTCAATCCCCAGGATTTTTCAGCATGGTCCCAGCTGGCTGCAGAATTCTGGGAACTGAAGTCCATGTATCAGGAAGGCATTTAATTCAAGAAAACCAACAGCCAGATGTGTGCCATCCCATTGCCATCAAAACTACAACAGTTGTGCAGCCAGAATAACCCAGCTAAGAAACTGGGATTCCATCCACACCTTGCTGTTCCAAATGGAACACGCATATTTTTCTCAAAGCCAAGTTCTTGAAAGAAATGCTTTTGTGGGTAAAGTAAAATGCACTGCAGGTTTAATTTGATTTATCACATTTAAATGTTACTTCCTTCTAATGGTACAATTTGTGTTTTCCTGTGGAATTAGCCCTGAATGAATTACAGTATCTCCCTTACATTCTCCACATCCTAGAAATGCAAACTTAAGGAAATATCCGCAGCTAATTGGAAGGATAGAGAGGCAGAACCACATAAACATCCAGTTTGCTGCATAAGTCACAATCATTAAGTTACCTGGTTGAGCTCTTTCCTCAGCACCAATATTTCTCCCATGTTGACATCAACAGAGAGATAATAGTGAGGTATCGTTTGCTTAGACTGCATCAAACGCTGGGCAATCACCTAAGAATAAAGAAAGCAGGATGCACATAAGGTGGCAACATCACTTAAAAATGAAGTTAACTGCTTTAACGTAGACCAGACTAAAGCTGGGAGTTTTGGTGTACCATTGTTCAAATATCCAGAAAGGCAGATCCTCAACTATTAGTCACAATGTCCTCCAAATACTTGGTCCTTGATCTCAGCTTTGTCTAATCATTTCTGGCTAATTCTTACTCCAACTTTCTCTGTCCAGAGGGACATTTGAATGCAAATGTCCCCCATCAGCAACTCAAAAGGAAAGTTCCCATTTCTTTTTCTTTCTTTCTTTCTCTCTCTCATCTGTCTGTATCATCTCTTTTATATCTATCTATCTTTTACATCTCTTTTACCTCTATCTTTTATATCTATCATATCTATCTTTTATATCTATATTACAGCTACCTATTTAATCTATCTTTTATATATCTTTTATATCTATCTGTCTGTCTATCCTTACCTAATCTAACCTAACCTAATCCTTGACCATTGTAAGATGGGTGGGCTTCAATTCACATCATCCAGAGGCCAAGGTTAAACCCTGTTCAATCAGTCTTTTTGCCTGTGGCATGCGATGCGCCAAGGGCTTTGACTTACCTTTCGAATATTACTAATGGGAATATCCGTGAAGACACCTGTGGGAGCAGCTGTGGGAGCTGGCACAGCCAGAGGGGCTGCTTCTGGCGGCCGGGCCTGTGGGAATACAAGCACGCCAATGAAGGAGCGCCAAAAGGCCGGTTGGCGGAATGGAAGGAGAGCTTAGGATTCGCCACGGTTTTCCTGCAGAGTTTTAAAGCTGCTGCAAAGCCCCCTCCCTGCTGTTGATTTTCTCAACTCGACAAGATGCTTCTGACTCTTCCCTTTGCTTCATCCGGTCCCTTCAGGCCAGGCCTGGGGCTTAAAGGAAAGCTTTCAGCCGAAGAAACTCAGTACAGTTGAAAAGGAAGAACAAACTGGGGAGATTTAGAGAAGGGGCAGCCAAAAAAGACACCGCAGTGGCAACGACAGAGAAAAAGCCAACAGACTGTTGCCCTAGCCAGGTCTCGTCTTGCAGTTTGCAAACCTTCACGGGTTCCCACGCCTCCTCAAAGCAGGCTGAGTAGCCGAAATACAGGAAGCAAATCCTTGGCAGGTTTACTAGCGTATTACTCTACCTGGTAGCCTTTGGAAAGCAAGGTGAAAAAAGTATGTTTGCCTCGTGTTCCTAGGGAAGGTTCTCCAAAAAAAACCCATCAGCTTAAGACAGCTTCATTCCATCTCCTCCCTTATAAGCTGATGTTTTTCTGGAGAACCTTCCCTAGGAATAGGAGGCAAACATACATTTTTGACGTTTCCTCCTAAATCAGACCCCGGCCTAGGTGATCCTCTGCGGAAAAGCTCCTTCTCTACACTGAAGAGCCAACCTGGTTACTCACCGGGACAATTTTAGATGGCACGAACGAATCGATGTCCTTCTTGGTGATCCGCCCATCTGGCCCTGTACCTGATGAGACATGCAAGGGAAAACAAAATCTCTCTCACCCCAAGAGGCAACCAAACCATTTTTAGAGGGACGGCTGACGTGGCCTCGGAAAAGATGCCTCACCTTTCACCTGCGAGAGATCGATTCCTCTCTCTGTGGCCAGTTTCCTTGCCAGAGGGCTCACTACTATCCTCCCTTTATGTGCAGGAGCCTGGACTGGAGAGGCCGCAGGTTGGGCTGAAACAGCTGCCACCTTAAGAAATCAAAAGATAGCCAAGTTTGTAAGATAGACGGTTTTGGGAATTCTCCACCGTCCGTTTATTTGACTCTGCTGGACATACACCTAGGATGTGGCATTAGTCCTCTTTAGTCCACAATATAGCCTGTTTCCCTGAAAATACGACCTACCCTGAAAGTGAGTCCTAGCTTGATTTTACACCTGCACCCAATATAAGCCCTACCCCCTCCCCAAATAAGACCTAATTAAGATCCCGCCCACTCCAGAGTGGACGGGGAAAAAAATCAAACTAGGGTGGGGATCGGTGGTGGGTGGAGCTGCCGTCCGACTTACCTTTGGACAGTTGTAGCCAGGCCTCGCACCCCCAAACACCTGCCTTGCCGGCCCATTTCTTCTGCAACTGGCAAGGCTGGCCAGGCTTTCGTGAAGGCTTCTGGAGCGGAGAACAAAACTCCGGATCGATCCAGAGCTCAGTTATGGGATGCAGAGGCCTTCAGGAAGGCCTTGCCAGCCGCAGAAACTTCCTGAAGGCCCCTGACAGCGGAAAGGAAGCCGGGGGCCATGTGCACAAGTGTGGTTAGTCAGTGGATGACATCTCTGAAAATAAGACCTGGAGCCTTTTTTTTGGGTGGCAAAACATGTAAGACAGGGTCTTATTTTCAGGGAAACATGGTGGATAGTCTGGCAGGGCTGTGTTCACACAGAGTCTGAACTCACGAGGGCTAGTGAAAGTCTGCTTGCTAAATGTATTCAGTCCAATCTCTCTCAAAGTCTCCCTGCCGCCCAACAGAAGCTTCAACCCCACCCTAATACAAATGTTTTCTTTAAACTGGCAAACCTCCTTTTTTATTAGGCAGTTTTTACAAAGAGAATTCCTTCTTTTAGGTAAAGAAGGTGTAAGAACAGTCTTGCACTTCCTCTGTAAATAGCATTTATGGGTATTGTGTTTTAATATATGTGTTATCTTTTATTATTATAAGCTGCCCAGAGTTACCTTGTGGTAAGATGAGTGACCAATAAATTTTAGGAAGGCAGGAAAAATAAAGAAGCTGAGAGGGAGGGAGATCTAGAGGCCACTTCCAGCTAGGAAATTCTCTTTCCCAAGTGGAATGGAAGCTGAAATCTCTCCGGGCTCTGAGAAATCAGCAGGGCCTCCCCTGCACTTTGCTTGCCCTGCCCAGGTCACCTCCTGGAGGTTGTACGTACAGGGCTTGCCGGCAGAGGCGGTGGGGACACCGGAGGCTTGATATCGGCGATCCCAGCATCCCTGTAGTCTGCGAAAGCAGGAATGTCGGACTCCTTCTCCACAATGATGCAGAGTGCGGTTCCCAAGGGGACATCTCTGGTGCCTTCTGCTATCAAGATCTTCGCAAGGTAGCCTTCTTCTTGCACTTCAAAGCCTTCAAAGGGGAGAGAGAAATAGGCAGCGTGGAAGGGAAAGGAGTGGCTTCAACCAAGCTTGGAGTCGGAATAAGTCATCAGGCATTCCAACAAACAGAATCATTAGCGGGCCTAATCATTCAATTAGAAAATATGGAGGTGCCACCCGCAAGACAAATGAATCTGGAGCTTATTTTATTTTGGGCAAATATCTAACCCTCCAAGGCTGTTGAGTAACGCTTCATATATTTTCCTGGCAGATTTTGTTGCGGAGGATGGAGAAATTCTCACCTATTGTTGCTTTGTCTGTCTCAATTTCTGCCAATAAATCTCCTTCGCTCAGCTTCTCACCAACTTTCTTTTCCCACCTCTGAATAGTGCCCATGGTCATCGTAGGAGAGAGGGCAGGAAGAGCAATCTAGGAGAAGGAAAAAAGCAGCCCTGCACTGATATGCATTCCAAAATCCAGCACTACCGCTACTCAACATCT
Source organism: Hydrophis major (assembly GCA_033807585.1). Lineage (NCBI taxonomy): Eukaryota > Metazoa > Chordata > Lepidosauria > Squamata > Elapidae > Hydrophis > Hydrophis major. The sequence goes on along the minus strand of CM066334.1, from coordinate 40,150,248 downwards.
GCCATTCTCGCCTGGGTTAAAAAATAAATAAAGTAAAATGCACTGCGGGCATTTTAACTGGATAGGAAATTCCTCTGAAGGAGAGAGAGAGAGAGAGACATGAGCATCATGCAAAGGAACTTTCTAATTAGATAACCAGCGCATTTAAATTCTGAGTTTCAATTTCCACAGCCAGAATCGAAGTCACTCCAGAGATACTGGAAGTCCCATCCATGCCTGGACAATGGAACCGTTCACTCTGTTTCCACTAGGCCTTCAGAGCCATCTAGACAGCCCAGGTGATCTCTTGCTGCCTCAGCAAACAAGGCTCATGGCAGGCCGGTTATGGAGGTTCTGAAAAGGCTCCTAGCAGGCACAGAGACTGGAGGTGATGAGGGGGTCTGAAGCCAAAATGTGGGTGAGGAAAGAACGCAAAGGGGGACGTACCTGCATATGAGGAGGATAGGAGCTGCCTGGCGCTTGGCTGGATGGCTGAGCTGCTGGTTTTGGGGCAGCTGCTGGAGGAGGCGGAGGTGGCACTGAAGCCAGTGGGGCAGCAGCTGCTGAATCCAAAGTATAATCCTTGAAGGCGCCAATAAGTTCGGGCCTAAAAGGAAGGAAGGAATCTTTTAGCCACAACCAAGGGATGGCTATTCTCTAACCCTGCCACCAGCAACCCACTCAAGCCTGAAGATGGGACTCAAGACCACCTGAAGCCCAGGAAATGTTTGAGGTTGAAAAAAGAATATTAACTGAATAGGAAGATGGGCACCTTTAACAGGAGGGAATGGTGGTGGGTTTTAAACTGGAATAATTGGGCAACCATCTAAACCAGGGATCCCCAAACTTGGCAACTTTAAGACTTGTGGACTTCAACTCCTCGAATTCTCCAGCCAGCATAACATAGCTGGAGAATTCTGGGAGTTGAAGTCCACAAGTCTTAAAGTTGCCATGGTTGGAGACCTCTGATCTAAACGAAGGAAGTGAGAGCTGTTGGGCACCTTCCCTGCCTGACTCACTTGTCCACGGTGATGCAGATGATGGATCCGATGGGAACATCCCGCGTTCCTTCGGGAACCAGGATCTTGGCCAGGTAGCATTCTTCCAGGCTCTCAAACCCCACAGTTGCTTTGTCCGTCTCTACCTTTAACACACACACACACAATTTCCCCTGAAATACGTTTCACAACTGCTGAACCGATCCTGGCCGAGTTCTACTTCCCATTTCAGCCACGAAGAGTAAGAAACAAGTGTCGGGCGAGTAAAAATGCAGACTCTGCTCTATCATGTTGCTCATCCAGAAAGGTAACAAGCGAGGACCAAACGCCCAGCCAGCCCATCCGCTTCTGCCCTTTCCCAAATACCTCCGCGATCAGGTCTCCCTCGTTGATCTTCTCCCCCTCTTTCTTCTCCCAGCGCGCAATGGTCCCCATCTGCATTGTGGGGGAAAGGGCTGGCAAAGGCACCTATGGGGGAAGAAGGGGTTAAGGGCCACAGAATGACAGAGCTTGGGAGGGGACTTGGAGGTCTCGTAGTCCAACCCCCTGCTGAAGCGGGAAACCCTGTTCCATTTCAGACAAATGGCTGTCCAGCCTTTTCTTAAAAGCCTCCAATGATGGGAAAGGAAAGGGAAAAGGCAGGCAGGCAGGCAGGATGGATAACAGAATCACAGAGTTGGAAGGGACCTTGGAGGTCTTCTAGTCCAACCCCAGCTCAAGCAGGAGACCCTATGCCTTTTCAGACAAATATTTTTCCAATCCCTTTTTTAAATCCTTTGGTGATAAGGAAGGAAGGGATAACAGACTTGTAAGGGACCTCGGAGGTCTTCTAGTACAACCCCCTGATCAAGCAGGAAACCCTCTATGATTTCAGACAAATGGTTGTCCAGTCTCTTCTCTAAAATCTTCCAGGGTTGGAGCATTCATGACTTCTGGTGGCAAGTAGTTCCCCTGGTTCATTGTCCTCACTCGCGTGAAATTCCTCCTTAGCTCCAGGTTGCTTCTCTCCTTGGTTAGTTCCCATTGCTTAGAGGGGGGGGGGCTGTCTTCACACACGGCCGACTTGTGGCCTTCAACCGCCCCCAGAATTCCCCCCCCCAGTCCTGTTACCTGAGGAATCCTGGGAGTTGAAGTCCACCAGCCTTCAACTTGCCACGTTTGGAGGCCCTGGGATGAGACCCCCCCTCCCCCCCTTTCCAAGCTCAGGCCTCCAACGACGCCCCTGCTCCCCCCCCCCCGACTTCAGCCCTGAGCTGCCCAGCTTCTCCTCTAGGGGCTGAGCCCCTTCTCCCCCCTGCAGGAGATCGCCAGGCCCCGGAGCAGCCACGCGAGGCCCCCCAAGGCCAGGGATGCTTTGGGGGGCGGGGGAGGGGGGATTTGGACCTGGGCCCAAATGGGGGACCCCCCCGGAAGACGCCCCTTATCCCAGGCGGAGGAGCCCGGGGGGGGCATAAAGGGAGGGGGGCTGCACCCCTCACCTTTTGGTGAGGCGGGAGGCTGCACCAGTGGCGGCGGGGGGCCGCGGGGGCGCCGCAGCGGGGGGGCGGCAGCAGCGGGGCGGGGGTCCCTCCTCCCCCTCTGCCCCCCCACGAGGGGGCGGCGGCGGCGGCCCAGCATCCCCAGGCGCGGCCCCGGGCAGCCCCCTCCGCGCCTGCCCCCGGCAGCCGAGCCCCCCGCGGGGCCGCGCCCTGCCACGCCAGCAAGCGCCTGGCCAGCACCCGCCACATCCCGGGCCTCGAGGCGGCAGCGGCGGCGCGGCGTCCCGGTCCTGTCAGGCGGAGGGCGGCCGGATGACCTCCCTTCTCCCCCCCCCCCCGCGGGCGGGCAGCAGCGTGCCGTGCGGCGCGGAAGGGGCAGGGCGAGGCGCGACGGTGCTGCAAAAGAGCCGTCAAGCCGCGCGGAACGGGGGCGGGGCTTCGGCCGGCGCGGCCTCACCCCAGGCGACCTTCCCCCCGGCCGCGCATGCGCTCTGCTGCCCAGAGTCTTCCTCCGCGTGTTGACTGCTGCTGCTGCTGCTGGCGGAGTTGCCTTTGATGCAGATCCGCCCACCCCCCCCACCCCCGAAAAAGGGATGGGGTGGGCGCGGGTCGGAAGCGGGGATGGACTTCGTGTTAGAGGGAGGGGGCTGGATAGGCAGGCCGGGCTCAGGTGCAGCCCTTCCCCGCTTTGCACCGGACTCCAGGGAGGGGCTCCCGTGCAAGAACTAGGAGCGGGGGTCCTCTTCGCACGGTGGGCTCTGCGCCCCCCCCCTCAGAGCAGGCATCCTCTGCGTGCCCCCCAAAATATATCCCCCCCCAGCAATGCGCAGATCCTTTGGATCGGAGATCCCTTTGCTCCCCTTTGGATGGGCGGCAGTGCAAGCTGCAGGTTGGCAGGCAAGGATCGAGTTTTGCGCGCACCTTGCGCGGCTCTCTCGAAAGAGAAGCGCATTTTCAGTTTTTCTAAGGAGCCTCGGGGATGCAGGGAGGGAGTCCTCGTCTTAGGACCACAATTTAGCCCAAGATCGGCCGTTGAGCGAGGCATTGGTGAGTTTTTGCCCCGTTATACGACCTGTCTGCCAGCCATCATTAAGCGAAATCGCTGCAGTCGTTAACTTAGTAACCCGGTCGTTGAGCAGATCTGCCTTCCCCAGTTTGCTGGTCAGGTGGTCACAAAAGGGACCGGATGATCCCTGGGACGCTGCAACGTCATAAATAGGAGTGTTACCCAGAATCTGAATTTTGGTTATGCTGCTGCCAGTTGTGTGAAAAAAATGGTCATAAGTCACTTTTTTCAATGCTGCTCTAACTTCGAATGGCCACTAGACAAGGACTACATAATAGGGGGAATTGTGTTCTGGGGGGGGGGTATCTATTACAAGTCTGCCGTTGTAATTTTGTCACTAAATGAACTGTTGTAAGTCAAGGATTCGCTGTATAGGAAACATCATACGTTGAGACTCAGGAAGGTGCTTTCCTGTTGCTTTCTTGCCCTCTGGAAAAACATTCACTCCCCTCACATTTGGGGCAGGGAACCTGCTCTCTCTCTACACACACACACACACACACACACACACCCCTTTGCATCATGAATCACAAGTTAGAAAATTCCATGCTTTTGATCTTGGTGAAGGTTTTTTCTCTGCTCCCTTTCTGGGAGCTGGAGTTGCCAAGGCTTAAAAAGTGGCCAAGGGTTTAAAAGTTACAAAGGTTACAAAAAGGTAAAAATCCTGCTCTCCTGCTTGGATTAAAAACCCCATCATCCCCAACCAGGATTGGCCCTGGGGTTAAGACCGGTTCCAATCCAACCCATCTCAAGAGCAAACAGGCCCCAGGGATGGTGGCAAGGCAGAATAAATGATCGCGAAACCGGTAATGCAACACTTGTTTATATTGTTTCAGGGACAAAGTTCAGAGATACTGAGGTTAAAGAAAAGGAGATTGTTTTTGTGGAAATAAAAGATGCCAAACTGGTCATAGAACACTCTTGCACTTCTATTTTTTCCCCATTAAGATGTCTTAATTAAATTTAAATAAAATATGTTCTTTTTAAAAAAATATGTACAGTTTTAACTTTAAAGCACATCTCTTGCTGAAATAAACTTTTTTTAAGTAACTGTAATTCCATGCAATCTCTTTGCAACCCACCAAATTCATGCAACAGTCAAACCAGTCGCAAAAAAAAAAGTATTTTTTTTCCAGGAATGACATCCCCTCATCCGCTGTTCTCTCAAAAGCCAACTTTAAAGCTCTTGTCGAATAGGATACACTCAAAGTGTAACTACAGATACAAACCCAGGCTTTCAAAAGGCCTGTTCTTTGTCTGTACACAGAGGACACACTAGGACAATCAACATACAAATCTTCTATCTGCAATGAACAAAAAAGTAAAATATAAGACCGCTGTGGACTTAAGATATACTTTCATAGCAAAATAAAGCTAATTATGGGAACCAGGTGCGTTGGCATTTCACAAGAGGCCCATCTAAAGCCTTTCTGCACTTCCTAGAAATACAATATTCAGAAATATACAGAGAAAAAACAGCACTCAACGCTGGTATAAAAATATATACACTGTCCTTGTTCAACAACGATGTGAAACAATACAAAGAAATTCCAAGAAACAGGAACAAGTTTTACCCAACAGACGTGTGGAAATCTATAAAATAATCAATGACACGATTTCTTACTGACCTTCAGCCTCCCTGCAAGGAGGACACAGAAGACGGACGGACATCGGTCCTTCTAGTGGCCGGTGCGTACTAGTGGCCACGAGGCTTGCATTAGGAAGAGTGGAAGGGCGAACAGCAAACCTCATCCTGGCTTTCACTGGGCCCCCATTTTTCATTCAAGCAGGGCCAGGATGTTTGGTTTCACAAGAAGTGCAAAATGGGATACTTCCCAACGCCTAATTCAGCATTTTCGAGCACAAAACACAAAGAGAAGTTTAGAAGGAAAAAGTAACCCTGTGATCACAGACACCACAGGTGGGCAGGTGATGTGACATCACAATGGCCTCTTATTGACACACCTTACCTAGGTGACTTCACACCTAGTGACTTGGGGTCTCCTGCTTTGCGCAGCACAGCTGAGGTTGAAAAAGCAGGAAAGAAGTGGATTTTCAAACATTGTGCACCCAGGCACAGCTGATGTTTTTTGCAATTGTTTTACACGTGCGCGCAGTGTGCAAAACGCACTCTGACCAAACCGGTAGTAACACCGGTTGAATCCCACCCCTGGTCTCCTGCCTGATTCCTAAGGAACTGAGGCTTGTGTAGAAAACGACAAAACGCTTTGTGTATCAAAATAGCCCCCCTTAAATGCTCAAAACCTGTCCAGGGTTGCTTTCCCTCTAAAGCTAAGAATGAGTAATTCACCCCTTAGTGCATTTATCTCCAACCTCTGTACAAACTCACTTGTCTGTAAAGTTTATGCTGTTTATATTTGAAATCTGACTGGTGCAATATTCTTACAACTTCCAGAGCAGCTAAGATCACCAGTGGGCTGATTTCCAAAGGCCGACCAGTGCAGTTTGCACTGGGCTGAGCCACCCATTTTGGCTCCGATATTGGGGCGAGCATGGAGGGCCTAAATTAATTTCTAGTTGAGGCCAAACAAGGCAGGTGACTTACTTGCTGTCAGCAGAAGAGCCAGCAGGACAATAGGAACACTTGACAATTGCTGGAATTGCACATAATACCATCAAACCATAAAAAAGGGCCTGGAACTTTGCTTTCTCTCACAGACCTTCCAGGGATCTTAACTGCAATGTTTTTGTGGACATTTCTCACGTCCCCCTCCTCTTCTCTATCCAACTCAGCTGATTTAAGGCAGGCTGAAATTAGCCATTAAGTAGAAAAATCAATACCAAATTCAGATCAAGCTAAGGGGGAAACCAGAGGTCAGCTTTCCCCCCGCTGATGCTGCTGGTGATGAATTAATTAAAGAGCATCCAGAGGAGATCGTGTGGTGCCAACACAATCCTGGAAAAGCAGAGGTGGGAAGGTTAGGATCTTCCCAGGGAAAGCCAGAAGGGGCAACCTGGGCGGCGAAGCAACGGGGAACAATATTTTGCACGCAGACCCTCAAAATAAAATAAGGAAAAGCTTCAAGACCAGAATGCAAAACAATAAAAGCAGATGTAACAATCCTGCCACCTTCCAACTCAATGTTGTTGACTGGACCTTCTTTGATCTGGACCACAAACCACTGGGTCTCCAGAGGAGGTCTTGCTGGTGCCTGAAGTGGCCTGGGTACAGAGTTCCTTGGGGTGGGAAAATTGGCTGGCAAAAGCTACAACGGTGCTGGGAAAGAGTTCCTAGCTTTGTCCATCACAAACGCGCTGCAAATCTTCTCGTGATACTGTCCACCGTTGACTGAACTTCTCCAGATGATCGAGAAACAGCAGGAAGTCACGTCTTTTGGGTCCATCCCTGACCGAGTAGAGAGGCAGTGTGATGGAACGGCCGAAAAAGGGGCCGTATTTGGTTGTAACGTGCGGGACCTCCTTCCTCAAAGCCCCAAGTTCATCGTGGTTCCTTTTCTTTTGGCAGTTTAAATCACACGTATCAACATTTGTGTGAGGGTTTGCGGGGGTTTTTTGGTGAGTATCTGGCACATCCAGCAGCCGACAGGGAAGGTTTTAGTTCTCTCCGTGGTCCTCTTCCACCCAAGCCACAATCTTCCCCTCCCACCCAGGAATGATATCATCATCATGGAAAACCTACATGGAAAGCAAAGAGAAGGAAAATATTCATCCATCCACAGCAATATTTCTCTTCTGACCCAAACCTTGTTCCAAGGAAACAAACACGAAACAGAGGTAACAGCCAAACCTTTTAATGATTCTTTACAAATTCCATTCCTTCACGGCTAAAAGGCTCTTTCAAACTAATTGTCTCTGATAAGAACGAGCCTTGCCAAGGTGGTGCAAGGCTGCCAAGAACACTAGATAAAGTTACGAATAAATATTTCAAACACAGAGTCTCCAAACACCAACCAAGATATTCCGAACGTCCGCAAGGCTTGAGTGCAAAAACTTCTTTGCTTCCTGCATAGAACTCTGGTTTCTCAGCTGGCTTTTATCTCTTACGGGAGGGGCCATTACCTTGCAGTCTTCCTCCCGATTAGCCCGTGCTGCTGCCAGCTGCTCTTTCCTTTGAGCAACCCTGCACGCCCTGGGCACAGGCTCCTCAGGGGCCTCTTCCTCACTGCTGCAGCCTCCACAATCTCCGAAGGCAGCATTCCACTCCCTGATGGTCCTAGCCCTATCCCTGCATCACACGCAGGCCCCTCATCTCAGTCCTTACTTTCCGAGACCCCAGCCATCTGGACCTGCTGCCAGCGAACCACAACAATTTTTCAATCTTGGCTAGAGAATTCTTTGAGTTGTAAACCACACATCTTAAAATTGTCAAGATTGAGAAACACATCAGTCCATCAGTCCATCCACCCACCCACTCATCCGCAGCAATGTTTTTCAATGTTGTCAACTTGTCATGCCCCTGCTGGAGTCTGACTCGGAGGGAGAGGTGGAACAGTGGAACAGTGGAACAGCTGACAGGAAGTGGGAGTGTGGCTCCAGTGGCTGTGGAGGAACTGGGGAAGGGCACAGGCTGGATGGGCATTCAGAGGAAGACTCAGGGCCACCCCCTCTTCATCCTAGGGCACACAGGAAGGAGCGGATAAGGGAGAAACGTGAGTGGTGTGGTCTCTGGGGGAGGAAGGGACCCTGATCCCCTTCATGGGTTGCAGCTGGGAGGACTGGTTAAAAGGACAAACTGTGCATGGTAGTTTGGAAGCAAAGCGTGCATTATTCTTGTTGGAGCTTATCTGGGTTTTGGCTTCCTCCCCACTGTGGTGGCTGCCTTATCTGGTAGAAGTCTGCAATTAATCATCCTTGCCTGCAGTAGTAATTCCTTCAGTGTGGTTTGTGTTGGGTTTTTTATTTTGAATTAACTTTACTTTGGGTGCGGACTGCATTTACTCCCTCTGTAAACTGTTTTAAGAGTTTGATTTCCAGCTGAGGATAATTGGACATTGGGGCCAAGTTGGAGGCATTAAAGGGACTTTATTCTATTTTTGTGACTTGGTTATTTTTGTGGCACACCCCATGTCATCACAATGTGTGGACTTCAACTCCTAGAATTCCCCAGTTGGCTGAGGAACTCTGGGAGTTGAAAACCACACATCTTAAAGTTGTGAAAGTTAAGAAAAACTGGTTGGTCCATCCAATTTATAAACCATAGGGAGTCCTTGATCTAGTTCATTTAGTCAATCAATCAGAATAGAGCTAGAAGAGTCCTTTGAGATCTTCCAGTCCAACCCCCTGCTCAAGTGACCAGAGTTACAACAGGACTGGAAAAAGTGACTTATGACCATTTTTCACACTTATGACCATTGCAGTGTCATGTGATTTACATCCAGATACTTAAGCCTGGATTCACTTTACAGTGGTGTTTGTAATTTAACTAATGCAGTGATTCACTTAAACAGATGTGGCAAGGAAAGTCGTAAAATGGGGCAAAACTCACTCACGAATGTCTCACTTAGCAACCTAAGTGTTGGGCTCAATTGTGGTTGTAAGTCGAGGGTCACATGTCCTCATTTCACTCACAAAGCAACAACTTTGGGCAGCGTACGATTAAAGCATAGAAACCACAGCAGCCTCGATTAAAAGATCGTGAAACAGCCCAAGGCCACCTGCATCTACCTGGAAACCCGCCTGCAATCTCTTCTTCAGCATTCCTAGGACAGGTTGTCGAGTCGTATCATCACAATTCTTGAGAAACCACACCACACTCTGCACCCAGCCAATGAGAACTAAAAACTCACATCCCTGGAGCTCTCTGGAGGGAAAAACACAGCTGACCCACTTTTCTAGCTGACTGGGACGTTCTTGTTCTGCAGGGTGTGATTTTTCTCATGCTCACACATGCACACGGGAACACATATGCACGCACACACACACTTCCCTGCCCCTTGGCTTTCGCTCCACCGGTGAGAGCCGAACGCGAGCATTTCTCCAGGAAGAAAAAATATCCCATCATGTGGGGCAACTTCTGCAGTCCATACAAAAGGTTCTGGTCTAGAATGCTATGGGGACAGACTCTGGGGCTCAGTTTGGGGAGGGAGGAATAAAGAAAAAATCACTTTGTGTTGCTATGTAGGAGCTGCCCCAGAAAAGATCCTCCCTAAGTCCTCCACAGCGTGTCATGCCCCTGTTAGAATCTGACTCTGAGGGAGAGGAGGAACAGGAAGACCCAGGCCCATCCCCGCTTCATCCTAGGGCACGCAGGGAGGATGGGATAAGGGAGAAACATGAATGTCATGGTCTATGGGGGAGAAAAGGGCCTTGATCCCCTTCATGGGCTGCAGCTGTGAGGACTAACTGCACATGGGCCAGTGCTGGAAGCAAAGCGTGAAAATATTTCTAGTCTTTCAGTTCTTATTTGAGTTCTGGCATGTGTATGTATTTCATGTGTGAATTTCGATATCTGTGGACGTCTTCAAGCCTTTACCCTGCCTTGTCTCATTAATTGCTTCAGTGTGGTTTCTGTTATTTTTTTTCTATTTATAATTTATATGTATTTTGAGTTTGAACGGAAGTTCTTCCTTTGCACAACTGTTCGTGGGGGGAGTTTTTTCTCCAGTCAATGATAATTGGACCTTTGAAGCCAAGTTGAAGGAAGTAAAGGCGCTTCACCTGTTTTTGTGCCTTTGTTGCTTTTGTATCTCACCCTGGGTCATCACACAACCTTTATCAGATAATTATGCAGAGGCTGCTTTAGTCTGGCAAGATTCTGTCCCCTGGCGAACAGTCAAGAAATCACAGGCAGTCCTCAACGGCCCACAGTTGAGCCCAAAGTTTATGTTGCTAAGTGAGACGGTTGCTAAGAGAATTTCACCATTTTATGACCTTGCTCGCCACGCCTGTTAAGTGAGTCGCAGCCATTGTTAAGTGAGGAATATCTGTTGTTAAGCAAATCCAGCTTCCCCGTTGACTTCACTTGTCAGAAGGTTGCAAAAGGGGATCAAGTGATCCCTTCCCCGGGACATTGCAACCGCCATAAATGTCAGTCCGCTATTAAGCATCCAAATGTAAATCACATGACTATGGGGATGCCGCAACGGTTGTAAGTGTGAAAAATTGTCGTACGTCACTTTTTCCAGCGTTCTCGCAAATTCGAGCAGTCACTAAATGAACTTGGTTCTTGGTTCTCGTGCCTGCCGGGTACGCCCTTACCTCCTCTTTGACCGTCCCAAACTCTGGATCCAGAGCTTTGAAGTGGTACCGGTGTGTCCCATCCCGGTCGATCGCCGATTTGAAGTCCTTTAGTGTCACTTCCCCTAACCTGTAAAGCGCAAGAGGAGAGGAAGGGCACGTTCTGACCAAAACTTATGGAGACACTAACCAACACACATTAGTCTCAAAACCCTTTTTTCTTCATTTCAACGGTTGTGAATTTTAGTCATTCACAGCCCGTAATGAGTCTCACACAGTTTGTAAATAGTCCCATGGAAGTCTGCCAAAGTCCTTCGGGATAAGGCTGATAAGCACCCACCTCTATCTTCCTTGAAATGCTGCCAATGACTAAATTTCCGATTAGTTACACAAGGACAAACAGAGCACAAATTCAACACAGAGCTTCAGGTTTCAAACCAACCAGGACAAACAACGTTGCTTCCTGCAAAGACTCCTGTCCCTTTGCTCTTCCTTTATGTCTTAGCGGAGGACCCAATCTCCTCCAAGCCTTACTCCCAAGTTGCCCCTTTTGTCTTAACTGTTCTTGCCTCTGGCAGCTCTGCCCTTGTGCACTGGGAACAGGCTTCCCCTGTTCTTCTACCTCGCTGCTATCAGATTCTGGAGGCCCTGGAGTCAGCACATAACTCCCAGATGGCCCTGGCCCCATCTCTGTATCAGATGCAGGACCCTTGTCCGAGTCCTCCCCAGACTCCAGCACCGGCCCATGTTCCTCCCCACTGTCCAACTCTCCTGCCATCTCCGCAGGCTGCTGGTGGACCAAACAGGGCATGCTAACACCAGGCTGGATGTCAACCTTCCTGCTGGGATGGGAATTCCCTTGGAGACGCCCCAGTTCTGAGGGCCCAGAAAGAGGATCTAGGGTTGGGGAAAGGGGAAGGGGAGGAATGCAGGCCCACCTCTTTGGAATGCTGACCATGAAGGGGGTGAGGGAGCGATCGGTGAAGTACAGCACTTTGGTGCAGGCGCTGCTGCTCACAGCTGGCGTGCTGTGAGAATGAGGCAGTTCTGCAGACAAATAAGAGGAACAGGCTGAGCCACTGGGTGGAGAGCCCACATTCTCCTGGCAGCCACAGATTTCATCCCCAAAGCCTTCGTAATCCAACAGGCCGGTTTTATTCCCCGCCACAGACTAAGAGATGGATCAGAAAAGCTTTCCCTTCTGTGGCTCGCCGTGCCCTGAGCTGAAAAAGGAAACTGCAAAATGAGCCATTGGGGGGCAGAAAGTGTGGGTTTTTATGTGGCATCTTTTAAAAAAGAAATGGGAGGAATGGGGAATGGGGGGGGGGAGGGAACATCTGGATTTGAAACAGATATCCTTCACTTGGGATGCCCAAAGGCTGCATTCCCACCTGGGACCACTAGATGGCAGCTTATTCTCGGAGAGCCACGTTGCAGCCCCCTTTTGGAATAGGTAAGGTTTACTTAAAATACTTTCGAATTTAAAAAAAAGAAAAGTCATAAATTGATACTCTTTCACGTTGTTTTCCTTCTTTTTAAATGCTTTAGCCATTTGTAAACCATCCACAGTCACTGGATGGTATATACAATTTATTACTGTTACTTTTGTAATGGGGTATTCTAGGGCAGGGTCTCTAAACCTTGGCAACTTTAAGATTTGTGCATGTATGTATGTTTTTATTGTTTACATCTAGATTTATTGAGCACAATGAGGCCATCCTGGTGTTTTCTCCACCATACACACCAAAATGAAAGACAAAAAATGCTACTTATGCATTGCTAGTCTTGTACAATTATTTTTGACCAACATACTCCTAATACATATATGTCTTATTCCGGGTCTATTTAACTTAGTTATTTCAGGTTCCAACTCCACCTCTTAGTTCCAGCCATTGATAAAATCTCTCCCAGGTGTCATAGTATTCTGTCTCCCCTTTGTTTTTTTAATTCTAACGTTAATCTGTCCAATTCTGTGCAAACTAATGTTTAATATTTCCTTTTCTGAAGGGGTATTTTCACTTTTCCATTGCTGGGCATATATACCATTCTCACTGTCGTCAGGATGTGTAATATTAGGTATATTAACCCTTTACTATAATCATCTAATTCCAAAGTTGCCAAGGTTGGAGACCCCTCTTCTACAGGCCCTACTATCCGGAGATGTGCCTAATCCCTTTTGTTCTCCTATCCTAACAGGATCCAGGCAGGCTGTTAAAAGCCAGCAGGTGTGAGTTAAGCAAGAGGAAGAACTGAGGCCAATCGAATGAGGAGTTCAGGAAAGTCACCCCATTCTCCCAAAATGGGGCGATTCCCAGGAGCTTCGCCTACGGGCCTCTCGAAGCCGGACGTTTCCCAACGGAGAACGAGAACTTCCGAATTGCACTCACTGGAGTTGGAAGGCCAAGATTCCCGATATTCGCTCCCCACATGGCCTGCCGGCGATTTCCCTCGGACCTGAGCAAGGGAAGCAGATGAATGAGGGGTGGGCTTCTTGGACACTCCTCCATGCGAATCGTTCCCGGATCTCGGGGGCGGTACTCATCTCCGTTTCAAAACCAAAGAAGAACCAGTGCTGTCTGAAGACGTCTCCGTGGTCGTGTGGCCGGCATGTCTTAACACTGAAGGTGCACGGAACACTGTTCCCTTCCCACCAAAGGGGTCCCTATTTTCCTACTTGCATTTTTACCTGCTTTCGAACTGCTAGGTTGGCAGAAGCTGCTGGGACAAATAACGGGAGCTCACTCCGTTATGCAGCACTAGGGATTTGAACCACTGAACTGCCGACCATTCTGATCGACAAGCTCAGCGTCTTAGCCACTGAGCCACCACGTCTCTTTTATTTCCCATTGCTTGAACCAAAATTGGTTCTTTCAGAGCATCCTAGAAGGCTACACCCAGCTACACCGAAGCTGTAACGAAAGGCTAAAAAAATCCTACAAATGGCGAGTTCCTAAAAGTCTGGATTGAACAGACCGTTCCCTGATCAGCTAGATCAGGATCTGGCCTGGTCCTCCTTCCAGGACAGGAACGCAAGAGGTTCTCCCAACATGGATGGGGCCTTTGGAGAGAAAAGACCTGGGTCAGCCCAATGGAAGGGCTTCTGCTCGAAACCAAGGCACCGTGTAGGGTTGCAACATCCACACAGCTCTGAGCCCCTCTGGAGCGAAATAGGGGCCTTCTAGGGAGAACGCCAGGTCTATAGAAATGATGGCTAACCTTTTGGATACCAGGTGCCCAAACTGGAATGCGTGTGCATGGCATGTGCTGGAGCACAGGAAACCCAAGGACCAGCTGGACAGTGCGTGCATGCCTGTTTTTTGGCCATTTTGGGGGGTAATTTTCAGGGCCATTTTCAGGCTGTTTTCCAGCCAAAAAACAGGCTGAAAATGGCCCAGAAAACAGCCTGAAAACCAGCCTGAAAACAACCCCCCAAATGCCCAGAAACAGCCTGAAAAACAATCAGAAAACAGCCAGAAAATGGCCAGAAAACAGCCAGAAAAACAGCTGAGAAAATGGCCAGAAACTGCCGGGTAAATGGCCAGAAAAACAGCCAGAAAAAGGCCCAGAAAACAGCCGGAAAAACAGCTGGAAAATGGCCCAAAAAACAGCTGGCAACTGTCCGGAAAACGGCTTGTTTTTCAGCCGTCTTTTGGGCCGTTTTCGGGCACTCCAACACCCACGAAAACCAGCTGGCTGGTGCGCATATGCACGCCAGAAACCAGAAGAGCAGCTGGCAATGGCACAGGTGCTCACAGAGAGGGATCTGCGTGCCACCTCTGGCACGTGTGCCCTAGGTTCGCCATCACGGGTCTATCGCTTCTCAGACGGAGACCCTGCCTGAGGACAGGAGCTGAGCTGCCTTCACAGCTCCAGCAGGAGGGAGATCTGGTGAGAGAAGACGAAGAGGTCCATCAGAGGACCCACCCAGTGGGTGGGCATGCCAGTCCCGGAAGCCAAGAGCAGAAACTTTCTTGGGCATGGCCCTCCAAGTGGGCTTCAGGGCTACCTCCGTGGGACTGGAGCTAAAGGAGATGTGTCCTGCCTCAGCCCAGAGTCGAGGGCTGCTCCTGAGAACGCGGGAAGGGGAATTGTGGGTTCCTCAAGGGAGAGGAAGGTCAAACCGCCTCGAAGCGGTGGCTCCTTACCCTCTTCTCCTGCCTCTTCTGCACCTCCATGCGGTGCAACCTCTCCATCAAGCTGGAGATGCCCTGCTCCAGGCTATCAATGGTGTGGTGTTGGGGGTCGTGGCCGCTGAAGCTGTTCCGCAGACTACGCAGGGCCTCGCGCACCAGCTGCAGATCGCTGGCCTGCCAGGAGAGAGACCCAGAAACAGGGGGTGCTAGATGCCACCAGGCCAACGCTGCCAAAACCAGCCCTGGGGAAAGTCCCTCCCCCTCCCAAAGCCGTGGAACCCGAGAGGAGCGTACCCCTCTGTGCGTTGAAGACGCCGTTCCTTTCCCCAAGGACTGGAGGAACCCATTGCTCTGAGAGTTGTGGTTGCCGTACAGGATCACCTGCTTTGCAAGAGAGGAAGTGAAGCGGTTTGGCTAGGCTGGGAGGGGCCAGGAGGAAACCTAGCCACCCTTTCCAAGCTCAGCTCAGGAGCCATCGATGTCTGGCAGGCCAGTGGGGTCTGTCCCCTCAGGTAACCTAGTGTGAGAAAAGGGTGGCTTTCGAAGGAGCAGGGCTGGTCTGTTCTGCCTGTCCTGCCAACTGGAAGGAACCCGAACCATCCACCACGTCCCTCCTCTCCCAAATAACTCAAAGTTGACCTCATCTTTGAGGGGACCTTTGTGCTCTCTGAGCTTGGCTCCACCTTCTCTCCAGAAACCCCCACTCCCTCTGGCACTGGTGATGTTACCTAGCTGGGTGACACATATGCAAGGAAACCACCAAGCTCAGAGTACCAAGAACTCCACATTCCTCCTCCCCCTCCTCCCCACTCCTCCCTTCTAGCACTGATGATGTTACCCAGTTGGGTAATGAAACACCTGCAAGGAAACCACCAAGCGAACACCAAGGACCCCACAGTCCTCCTCCTCCCAAACCCCTCTCCCTTCTAGCACTGATAATGTTACCTAGCTGGGTCATGAAACATCTGCAAGGAAAGAACTGGACTCAGAGGACCCCCAAGGGCCCCTCATTTCAACCCTGAGCTACAAATAGTCTCCTTTCCTGGAGTCATCTTGGCTGGCCTGTACACCTGCCCTTCCAGAAGCCAAGCGAGAGGGACCAGGCACCCAATTTCGCATCCCGCTGGAGCACCACATACCTCTTCCACGTCCTTCTTCAGGCAGCGAGCCAGCAGAGCTTCCCTGTGCTGCAGCTCCCTTTCCAACTCGGCCTGGGAGGGAAGAGGCAGAGAGACCAGTGGGCCAATGGGATTTATTTTGATTTATGACATGGCTATGCCATGCTCGTCTGCCTATCCAGAGGGACTCTGGGCGGCCTGGACGCTCCCAGCTGGAGGGGGAGGAGGGCACGGGGAGATGGGGTGGGTGAGAGCCCCCTACCTGCTGATACCCGGCCTCGGAGAGCTGGTGCAGCATCTCCTCCATCTTGGCCTGGTGCTGATGCAGGAGCCGGTCCTTCTGGCTTAGCTCTTTCTGGAAGAGAGAGGGAGGGAGCCAGGGAAGGAGGCTCAGTCTGGGGGGGCTGCACTTTGGGTCCTTCGCTGGCCAGCCCCCCAGATGCTTGGAGGTGAAGGGTGCTATCCCAAGACAGGGAAGAGCAGAATGTGAATGATGGACTAAGAGCCCCAAAGGAAAGTTTCTCCTCCAAGAAGCTTCTTCAGCTCTGACTGGATGGGGTGGAAATGGAAGGATCGATACTCCTTGCAAGACGGCTGGTCATTTGCATCCTTTGAGAGGGTCATTGAGGCCACTTGGAAGTTTATCTGTGTCCTCAGGACCGAACTGAGTTGTGCCCCTGGTTCCTGGAGTCTGCTACAGACTTTTAGCTATACAATTTGGGATGGACACCCTTGGAATGGTGGGGGAGGAATAGGAATGGATTTCCGGACCAAAAAAAAAATGCAGACTAGAGGAACCAGGAGCACCACTCAGGTGACCCTGTGGACACAGATAAACCTCCAAGTGGCCTCAATGACCCTCTCAAAGGATGCAAATGACCATACAAATCCTTCCATTCCCCACCATCCAGTCAGAGCTGATGAAGCTTCTTGGATGAGAAGTGAAATGTCTTCAAAGAAAAAAAACAGAAAAACTAATTGCCACTTGAAAAAAAAAAAGCACCTTTAGGACATCCATGGCCTAGAGGACTGAGAATCTCCATGGAGAAAGAAGCTGCCAAGAGGCTTACGACTTTTGTCTCTGGGCTCTCTTGGTGGGGAGCTCTCCTCGGTCTGAGCCCCAGTAAGGTGAGAGGGAAGGACTTCCTGGTTACCTGGGAGCCAGCAGCTCCCAAGAACGCTCCCACACCAACAAGCCCTGGAGGGGAGGAAGACCCCCTTACCTTGTACTCCGCCAGAAGCCGATTCCTCTCTTCCACCTTCCTCTGGAGATCAGCCTGCAGAAGCAAGATTCGAACACAGATGGGATGACCCGGAGCATGACACAAAAATAACAAAGTCACAAAAGTAGAATAAAATTCCCTTTGATGCCTCCAACTTGGCCCACAATGTTCAATCATCCTTGGCTGGAGATCAAACTCTTCTGAAAACAATCTACGAAGGGAAGAAATGCAGTCCAAACCCAAAGTAAAGATAATTAGAAATAAAAAAAATCCAACACAAACCACACTGAAGTAATCAACACAGCAGGCCAGGATGATAAATGGCAGACTTTCAAAGGATAAAGCAGCACCCACAGTTGGGAGGATGCCAAAACCCAGATAGGCCTCGGCCAAGAAAATGCACGCTTTGCTTCCAGCAAGGTGCTGTGTGCAAACGCCCTTCTTATATCTTGTTCTCCCAGCTGCCGCTAATGAAAGGGATCAGGGCCCTTTTCTCTCCCATAGGCCATGTTGCTCCCTTCTCCGTTCCTCCCTGCATGCTCTAGGATGAAGAGGGGGTGGCCCTGGGTCTTCCTCCGAATGCTCAGCCGGACTGTGCCCTTCCCCCGTTTCCTCTACAGCCACCGGAACCCCATTCCCACTCCCCGTCAGCTGCTCAATCTCCCCCTCAGAGTCAGACTCCAACAAGGAAAGGACAGCAGAGTTGGGACCTTGGCTGACAGTCCTGGGCTGAAGCAGGTGGGTATAGATCTGAAACCTGCCTTTCTGCCCGGCCACGGGGGTCATGCTGCCCTTCCCTACCCAGCTCCCCCCTCTCCTCCCCCCTCTCCTCCCACCGGAGACCCCCTGGCAAGACCCCTCCCGTGTCCCTATGCCCTGCAGGGGCAGCCCTTGGCCTACCCTGCAAAGAAAGTCACTCACATTCTGGCTGTGCAGTTCCTCCTTCTCCATATTTGCTCTCAGCAGCTCCTGTTTTATCTGAAGCATCACCGTGTCTTGCTGGGCCAGCCTCTGCTGCAAAGCATCCTTTAAAAATAATAATAAAATAATAATAATAATAATAATAATAATAATAATAATAATAATAATAATAATAATAATAATAATAATAATAATAAATGACTACACCCCATTTCAGGCTCCAAGCACCCCCATAATCAATGCTACAGAGTGGCACCTCTTCTCAGAGTTTGAACTGACATTTTGATCTCTTTCTAGCACTATTTCTTTTTAGAGAGTGGACCCCAATAAGTTCCATGAGCCTGACCTAGTGTTATTTAATTGTTCCTTAGTTTTATAGTGTAACCCTCTAATTTTGCCACCCAAGGGCTTCTGGAGACCCTTCCCCTCCTCCAAATGGCCTGATCCCCCCTCCATCTTCTCCATGTCAGGATTCCAGCAGTTACCCCTCCCCCCCCCCCAATTAAATGCTGAGTTTCGAGCCAAACTTCTAAAACTTCAAAAGGATTTATTGGGAGTTAGCATGTCCGGCACGGTCTGGGTGTAGCCGACTCTGAGACACATCATTAATTGTCACCTTTGACCCTGGTTTTCCCCTGCCCATCTGGGTGTATCCTAATCCATATTCTCCAACGGGACACCTCCATAGCCCAGAGTCATCCATCAGGTTCTCCAGTTAGAATTTTGCATGGCAGAAACTTCAGTCACCTCGTTACTATCTTTGAAAAACTATTGATGGAATGCGCTTTTGATTTCCAAGCAGCCGCACTGCTCCCCCTTCCCTTTCTGTTGGTAAACTCTCAAAAGACCCTAGAAATATTTTTATGAGTTAACACGCCAACGTTCTCTCTCACCTTGACTCCCTGCAGGTTTCGGCTTTCCTGCTTGCATTTCTGCAGCTCCTTCTGCAAGGAAGCCAAAGAAAGGGATTGCGAGGTTTGGCCCCTTTCCTGCCTCCCCACCCCCCACCCCCAACTCTTCCTGCTTGCCTCCATTGACTCTAGCCCACCCACCCACCCACGCAGCCAACCCTGGTCGCCCTTGAGGCCAGAGGATGCCAACTACAGCACCTGCTTTAAGACCATCGCCAAAATAGTCCTAAAATCAGGTGGGTCAGGTGACTGGCTCCTTTGAGGATGGTCTGGATTTCTGACCGTAGCAGGCAGGCTCCCTTGTGGACGTATCTCGAGGCGCATCGGGAAGCCGCTGCCGCCCCTTTTCTCACCTTCAGGTCCTGGTTCTCCTCCAGAGTCTGATCCAGGCGGCTCCGGATGATGACCTGGAGACCCAAGAGAGCTGTTACTGCCCAGCACCTCCGTCCCCAGACGGGCCAGGGAGGGCCAGGAGGAAAAGGCTCACCAGCTGCTCTTCCAGACCGCCGTCCTGCTCGCACAGCCCCAGAGAGCGTTCCTGCTCGTCCTCGGGGAGGGACCCATTCAGGAGCAGCGCCTGGCAGGGCAAGAAGAGGGACAAGGGGTGAAGGCCCGTGGAAGCCCCCCCCCCGCCCAGGAGGAAACCAGCCTCCTTCTTCCAGGGGACCCAGGGAGATAAAAGGAGGTTCAGCCTCCTGAAGGAGGGAGGGGAGCCACAGGCAGAAGCCCTGCAAGGAAGGCCCTCCTGGCCCCAAGCCTGAGACTGAGGAAGGGAGGGAGAGAGGAAATGGGAATGGGAGGGAGGGAGGGAGGGAAGGAAGGAAGAAAGGGAGGGAGGGAGGAAGGAAAAGAGAAGGAAGGAAGGAAAAGAGGAGGGAGGGAGGGAGGGAGGGAGGGAGGGAGGGAGGAAGGAAGGAAGGAAGGAAGGAAGGAAGGAAGGAAGGAAGGAAGGAAGGAAGGAAGGAAGGAAGGAAGGAAGGAAGGAAAGGAAAAGAGAAGGAAGGAAGGAAGGAAGGAAGGAAGGAAGGGAGGGAGGAAAAGAGAAGGGAGGAAGGAAGGAAGGAAGGAAGGAAGGAAGGAAAAGAGAAGGGAGGGAAGGAAGGAAGGAAGGAAGGAAGGAAAAGAGAAGGGAGGGAGGGAAGGAAGGAAGGAAGGAAGGAAAAGAGAAGGGAGGGAGGGAGGGAGGGAGGGAGGGAGGAAGGAAGGAAGGAAGGAAGGAAGGAAGGAAGGAAGGAAGGAAGGAAGGAAGGAAGGAAGGAAGGAAGGAAGGAAGGAACCTGCAATCCGGAGATCATCCTTTTGGCCTCTTCCATTTCTTTCTCCAAGTGATCCTGCTGTTCCAGGAGATGCTCCTCCCACGAAGTCTCCAGGCTTGGGGCAGGACACTTGGGGGACCATTCCACGGGCAACCGACCACCATTTTCTTCCACATGGGCAACGACATATCTGTGGTCTAACTCTGGGAAAGCATGGCTCCAGGTTTCTGCGGAGGAAGAGGAAGGCCGAGAGAGAGAGAGAGAAAAACAAAGTAGATTTCTGCTTCACTCCTTAAACATCTTTATTTTCATTTGTATTCATTTTAAAGCCAGACTTTCCACAGCGCTTCCCAGAGTTCTGGGAACTGAAGTCCACATTGTCTTAAAATGGCCGAGGCTGAGAAACCTGCTTTGTCCAATCTGTTTGACCACCAACATCCCAATCTCTTCCCTCTCTCCCTTTATCCCCTTTAACATACCCAGAGGCTCCAACGGGCGATAACGCATGAGTAAAATGTACCATATTAGCAAAATATAATTTAGTAAATTGGCTACACGTAACGTGCACAGGCGATCTACTGCTTGGGTTGATCTCAGAGGCGTGCAGGGAAAAAAATATTTGCAGAAAATATTTACAAAACAGCTAAACAAACATCTTTAGATGATTGCAAGTTGGGAAAACATAACCCAGGCCCTGAAGTGTCCCCATCAGCCTAACCTGGCCTGGCTTTATCACCTATTACAAGAATTTGCATGGTCCTTATTATTATTAAATATCTATTTTAAGTAGAAACCAACGCTCTGAATATTCTTTTTCTGGGTTTTTTTTTGGGGGGGGGGAATGGGACACATCTGTTCCACATGTTGGGCCTCTCCACGTGTTGGGAGATGCCTTCAGATCCTGTTCCAATAAAGGCTCTTGTAATTGACAGGATCTGTTTTTAAAAGCAGGCTGCCAAATTCAAGGAAGGATCCCTTTTAAATAAGCCTCAGCATTTTTAAACGGATTGCCTTATTCAGCCAGTCCATGGTCTTACCCAAAGGAAGAAACAGCAGCAGGAAACACGATGGAAAAAGTCTTCACGAGGGACGAGTGCGTTGGTTAGTGTCTATATGACCTTTATATGTTTTTTTAAAAATATTGTTTTTCTGACTTAGTAGCCATTCACCCATACTGGAGATGGGCAGCCACATAAATTTAAAGGATGGATGGATGGATGGATGGATGGATGGATGGATGATAGATGATATAGATCAGGGGTCCCCAAACTTGGCAACTTTAAGACTTTGTGGACTTCAACTCCCAGAATTCTCCAGCCAGCTGGCTGAGAATTCTGGGAGTTGAAGTCCATAAGTCTTGAAGTTGCCAAGTTTGAGGACCTCTAATATAGATGATAGCTGGATGGATGGATGGATAGACGATGGATGGATGAACAGATAGACAGATTTAACTCTCAAATCCCAGGGTCTTCAAACTTGGCAACTTTAAGACTTGTGGACTTCAACTCCCAGAATTCCTGAGCTAACATGACTAAAGGAGGAATTCTGGGAGTTGAAGTCCACAAGTCTTAAAGCTATCAAGTTTGAAGACCCCCTGCTCCAGTCTCCAGGTGGAAAGATCCTTTCCCTTACCTGTCCTTGTTCCTGCTTTTTCGTCTCCCTCTTCGTCGTGGCCAAGGTCAAACCCTGCCTTCTCTCCGGAAGGAGTGCTGCCCGGCTCACTCTTGGCACTGTTGATAGGGCTAGGGGAGGTGAGGCTGTGGGGCAGAGGCACAAAACAGAGAGTCATGGGTTGGGTCGTGGGCGCCAATTCTGCTTGATTATATCATTTTCCTGGATCTTCCAAGAGATCCTCCTGCCCCCTTCTTCTGAGGGGCTCAGACCTGTCAGTCAAGCCCCCTCCTCCCAGGACAGAGGGGGAGAGAGGGAGAGGAGAGAAAGAGAAAGAGAAAGCGAGGGAGAGAGAGGGAGAAGGAGAAAGGGGGAGGAGAGAGAGGGAGAAAAAGACAGGAGAGGGGGAAAGGGATAGAGGGAGGGGGAGGGGAAGAGAAAGAGGGGGAGAGAGGGAAAGAGGGAGAGGGGAAGAAGGAGAGGGAGAAAGGAACAGAAAGAGAGAAGGAGAGGGGGAAAGAGAGAGAGGCAGAGAGGAAAAGGAAGAGAGAGGGAGAAGAAGGGAGGGAGGGAGGGAAAGAGAGAGAGAAAGGAGGGGGGGGACACAGTATTTTCAGTATTTTCCTCCAGAGTGGAGCATCCCACCCTGACCCCACACATCGGAGGAGATTCTCCCAGCCGGCATCTCCCAGACAACAGGGAAAGGCATCCAAAGGCACTGACCCATTTCATGCATCCCCAAAGAATTCCCTCTTGCAAGTGTGAGCAAGAATTAACGTGCCATTTTCCCAGACAGAGCGAGCAACAAAGGTAACCAGGACAAAAGGGAAATAAAGGGGAGAAAAAGGGATTAGCCGGACGAGGAAGACCAGGAAACAAAGATGGAGCCCCTTTCCCAGCTCACTGTCCTGGCCTTCCCGAGAGGGACGAGTCTCGGGTCCCACGGCCGAGCCTGGGTGGGAGTGGGTGTCGCCTGTGGGCCTCCTAGCGCACACGAGGACAATATATACCAAGCATCTCACACACAGCCCCTGGGGGTGAGGGGGAGGAGGGTCAGTCAGTTTTGGGGGACGCCCCATTCTGAACGAAAAAGCGACGTGCTTTTCCGGGTTCAAATCCTGCCATTTGGAAAGTTATCTCTTCTGCAACTCAGCCACTTCCCGTGGTTTATACCCAGTTTCCCACGCTGTTAGTACGCCACGCCACGGTCTTGCCCTTTGCACACCGACTGTGATGACCCAAAGGCCACACAGTCAGATAATCAGTAGGAATCCCTTTATTAGCTCCAACATTGCCCCCAATGTCCTGGTTACCTTCTGGCTGGAGAAAAACTCCCCCAGGAACAACCTTTGGCTGCAGAGACTCAAGTCCAAAACATGGTCAACACAAACTGTAACTTAAGTCCAATCAAGGCAAAATGAGGTCATTAGTTCGGCAGGGCAGGAGCAAGAATTCCAGACATGAAAGCATGGCAATAACTCAACACAGTTAAGAAGATACCAGGAACACAGATGAGCAACGTCAACACAAGAGAAATTCACATTTGCTCCCAGCAGCTGCCACACTCAGCTTGCATCTCTTTTAAACTCCCATTCCCAGGTGTCCTAATCAAAGGAATCAGGGCCCTTTCCTCCCCCATAAGCCACGCAACCCAGGTTGCTCTCTTCTCCATTCCTCTCTGTGTGCCCTAGGATGAAGAGGGGGTGGGCCTGGGTCTTCCTCTGAACTCCCTCTCCCTTGTTCTACCTCTGTCCTGCTCTGCCCAACCGGACTTTGCCCTTTCCCAGTTTCCTCCACAGCCAACGGAGCCACATTCCCACTCCCTGTCAGCTGTTTGTCTCCCTCCTTGGACTCCGACGGAAGCGTCACACTGACCCCTGGAGATTCCCCCTTCCTGCAGGCTGCCAATCTCAGTGCAACAGGAACTAAGACGCTCTGGGTGTGAATCAAACCCGCAATCCCGCCCCTCTGATCTTAGGGATTCTCAAAAGTACACCTGACACCCAGGTCAATGGCACCTTCCCTTAAAGGAGCAAGAGGCGCTATGCAGTTGGGTTTTCACCCCCAGTGGCAGCAGAGTAAGGTTCGTTCTAAACTAATTTATAATTTACACCAATCAAGGAGAGATGCAATCTGGAATCAAGAAGAAGCTTCCAAACAGGGAAGAACAATTAACCGGTGGAACGGCTTGCCACCAGAAGCTGTGGGTGCTCCATCACTGGAGGGTTTTTTAAAGAAGAGGTCCGGCAGCCATTTATCTGACATGGTAGAGGGTCTCCTGCTTGAACAGGGGGCTGGACTAGAAGACCTCCAAGGTCCCTTCCAGCTCTATTCAGATTAATGCTAGGAGAGGCAAACACCTGGAAGATTTTGTTTCTGTGACAACGCCATGGCAATGTCCCCTAGGCCAGGGGTCTCCGACCTTGACAACTTTAAGATTTGTGGGAGTTGAAGTCCACAAGTCTTCAAATGGCCACAGTTGGCTGAGGAATTCTGGGAGTTGAAGTCCACATGTCTTAAAGTTGCCAAGGTTGGAGACCCCTGGACTAGTCTAAGAGGACCCAGATTTTCAAAAGGCCACCACTCTCCCCTCCCCTCACAGTTCTGCCTTAATAAGGAAAGAAACAATCAAGTATTGTATGCAAACCTTTATCCCTGCCCAACCCGCTGCCTTCTCTTGCAGACACAGCAATCCAGGTGAGGATGAGGCTTCCCCCAGGTGACCACACTGAGCCAAGGAAGCCAACGACCAAGGAGTCCTCAACGGGCAGGACTGGCATCGTGCGCCCCCAGAAATCCCCCTCCTCCCCCATGTAGGGTCCACGCCGATTCCCCCCGGAGAGAATTCCCAACAAGGCTTCAAAACCCACCTTTCGCCCTGAGACTAGAGAAGCAGGTGCCACCTCTGGCCACTTGACCAGATGCCACTTCAGACAGCACCACCACCGACCACTGACCTCCCCCCCAAGCCCCCCTCCCTCCAGAAGCTCATAAACCCTTCCACACATCCCTCTCCACTCCTCAGGCCACTAAACTCCCGGGGAGAAGGCAAAGCATCAGGGTCTCAATGGGGAGAAAGGCAAGAAGCTTTTTGCAATTTATGCCTTGGAGGGAAGAGAAGGGAACTAATTCATCATCCTGAGCTAAACCCACAGAGAAAGATCCCCCCCCTCCAAATAAAAACAAATAAGACCTAATTCAGCATGATTGACAGCCTTAAGGAACTGCCCCACTTAATTCCTTGCTGGGGGGGAGTGAGGGGCTGCACCCCAGCTGGAGTGGAGCTCAATCCCCCAATTTTAAAATGATCTTGGAAAAGCAAGTCAAGGAAGGACCATTGAGCCCCCCAAACCGCTGCCTGATTTTCACAAGGGACCTGCTCCCTCCCACCCACCGCCCATCGTGGCCCCCCCGCAATCGCCCCCTCCCCACATGAAGGCCCCCCCGTGTGCTCACCATTTCACCGGCTTCCCTCCCATGTTCCAAAGGGGGCTCTGCCCCTGTGTCTCCTGGCCAAGCCCGGGGCTTCACATACCACATCCCTCTGCCCTCCTGCCCCCCCCCTTCTGCACCAGGGGGAGGCTGGACCGAACGGAGGCAGGAACCTTTGGCCCAGGTGGGTCCAGGATCCGGGCCCAGGTGGGCGAGCAGGAGAGATGCCCACGTGCCCCGCTGCTTCTTCCGCTCCTTCTCCTCCTTCTCCTTCGGGAAAACAGCCTCCTTGGGGCGGCTGGGGGTGTTTCTCAGCTCAGCTGGGACGTTGTGTTGTTTTGCATTTTGTTTCCCAAATTCCTTCGGGCAGCCCAGAGAGAGAGAGAGAGAGAGAGAGACAGAGCAAGCCGGCCGCCTGCGTCCCCTTCTCATCCCATCCCAGACAGCCTGAGTCCCTTCTCGGAAGACCCCAAATGCAGGCGGAGGATCGAGGGCCTGGTGGGGGGTCGCGTGGGGTGAGACCGGGAGCCAGCCCTCCCCCCCCTCCACTCCCGAGGTGGGAAGGCACACACCCGCAAGTCTGTGTGTGTGTGTGAGACTGTGCACACACATATGTGTGTGTGTTTCTCTCTCTCCCCGCAGCTCTGCTGTCACTGGGGCTACGCGAGGCAGGACGATGGAGGGGAGGGGAGGGAAGGGAAGGGAGGGGAGAAGGGAGGGAGCTGCCTGGGAAAAGCAGCAGGATTTGGCCAGGGCTGCTGTGAGTCACTCACGACCGCTGCCCCCCCCCTTCCCTGGGAGGTTAACAGCAGGAAAACATGCACAAGCCGCCCTGTGGAATAGCAGCGTGGAGAGGGACACCCCGGGTGTGCATGTCCCTGAGAGTGTGTGTGTGTGTGTGTGTGTGTGTGTGTGGTTCAAAGCCCCTGCACTGCACAAAACAGACAGAGCTCCTTCTGCATTTCAGAGCCGCCCTTCCCAGCTGCTCCTTGGGGGGGGGGGGAGAAAGATGGGGACCGTTTGGGAGACCAGGGAGCACGGTGGCTGCCTTTTGCAGACACACACACACACCCCGACCTGTTGTGTTATAGAGCGACCCACACCGCAGGCGAATGCAATGCCGCCTCCGCCGCCAGTTTGAAAACCCTGGCAATGCTGGGAAGCAAAGCAGCCTCGGGGGGGGGGGGGGGGCAGAAATGGGCTTCGCAGTCCTCCCTCCCCACCCCAGACATCCCCTTAATCCTTCCTGCGAGCGGAAGGGGGGGGGCTTCCCCCAAGCCAGTCAAAGCCCCCCATGTGCTGCAGCTGGACAGAGCTCTGGGCTGGGAGGCAGGAAATGCGCTGCATCTGGCAGGGATGCTCTTCTCCTTATTCAGCACTGGCCACTGCCTTCCCTGGTCATTGCTAAGGTATCCAACACACACACACACACACACACACACACACACAAAATACCAAAGAGAAACAGTTGGGCCAGACTGAGAGAAATGCCACGGCCTCTCAAGGCGAAAGGAGAGGCAAAGAAAGGCAGTCCGAAGAGACCTCGATCGGGCCATCCAAAAGATTTTATGATGATTGACATTAGGAGCTGTTGGCTATCTACACCTCTGCCTGCCAAGAGAACTGGAGGAGGAGGAGGAGGAGGAGGAGGAGGAGGAGGAGGAGGAGGAGGAGGACTGTGGGGTCCTTGGTGCTCTCTGAGCTTAGTGATGTTTTGCAGACATTTCATGACCCAACTATGTAACTTCATCAGTACTCGGAAAGAATGGGGTGTGCAGGGAGGAGGAGGAGGAGGAGATTGGATAACTGCTTGTCTGGAGTGGTGCAGGGTTTGCTGCCTAAGCAGGGGGTTGGACTAGAAGACCTCCAAGGTCCCTTCCAACTCTGTTATTCTAGTCTATTTAGATAGCAAGAAACGTCCCTGGGATGCTGGCCGGGTGGGTTCCAGAGAAAAACCAAGGAAGGCAGGAGTTGCCAATTAGAGCAGCCGGCCGGCCGGTGGGGGACAAATTGTCATTATCCAACCTGGATGGGAGCCAGGCTGAGGGGGGCTGGACCATTCCCTTTAATGGCCATGAAATGCAGCATGGCCTGTTTGAATGAGCTCCTGTGCAGGGAACAGCCTCTCGGGGTCCTCTGAAGAGGGGAAGCTGTCAAGGCAGCCTCTCTTTAACCCAGAGCTCCTAAATGAACGGAGGCAGGAACTGGGCCAGGCTAGTCTAGGGAAGAGAAGGACCAGGGGAGACAGGAGGGCAGCCTTCCAGTATCCGAGGGGCTGCCCCAGAGAGGAGGAGGAAGGGGGTCAAGCTACTCTCCAAAGCCCCCAAAGGCCAGACAAGGAATAATGCATGGAAACTGAAGAAGGAGAAATTTAACCTGGAAATAAGGAGAAATTTCCTGACTGTGAGAGCAATCAACCCATGGAACGGGGGAGGGTTATTTCCCTGCCTTTACGCAGTGCCCAACTTATTTCCAGCCTGGCCATGAACTGAGAAGCTGAGATGGTCAGGCTGTGCTAGAAAAGATAATCCTTTTTTTGCACAGGTGTTAATCCACTTGATCTCCAGAAGACGGTCAAGGATAACCATCTTAAATGTGCCGTCCATTTACAAACCCCTCACTCTGCCTTCTTTATGTAAGGGTTCGTCAAGAGGCAAAGTACCAACAGAAGAAAATAGCTGTGGCTCAGGATTGACTAGTGGGCTCCTTGGCGCTCTGTGAACTTCAAAAAAAAATTTGCAGATGTTTCACAACCCAACTAGGTAACATTATCACTGCTGGAAGGGAGGGAGGTTTCTGGAGAGGAGGGGAAGGAGGAGGAAGAGGAGGAGAAGGAATATGGGATCTTTGAGCTTGGCTGTTTTCTTTTTCTTTTCTTTTTTATATTAATTTTTATTCTAGAAAAAACATTTATTTGACATACATTTAAAACAGACAAATATGTGTGTGTGTGTGTGTGCGCATGGTATTCAGCTTTTTTCAGGTATTTTCCCAAGTCATTATAGTTGTGCTTTTAAAGTTGTAGCAACGTTTCGGCAGAATCTCATCTGCCATCATCAGGCTTCTGTATTGAAACGTTGCTACAACTTTAAAAGCACAACTATAATGACTTGGGAAAAGACCCGAACAAAGCTGAATACCATACATGTAAGTACCCGCGAAAACTTAAGAAAACACACACACACACACACATACACACACATATACATACATTTTACAGCATATATTGAGCAATGGATAATTTTCTTTTCTTTATGCTTACCATTGACATGATCTGCCTCGTTACAATAACTCTTTCGTTCTTTTAATGTTTTAATTTCTCTATATAGTTTGTGATTAAATGCACGTCTTCTGTCTTTTCCAAGTTATGCTTGGCTGTTTTCTTGCAGATGTTTCATGACCCAACTAGGTAACATTATCAGAGCTAGAAGGGAGGGGGGGTTTGCAGATAGGAGGAGGGAGGAGGAGGGGAGGAGGAGGAGGACGACAACTGTGGGGTCTTTGAGCTTGGTTGTTTTCTTACAAATGTTTCATGACCCAACTAGGTAACATCATCCGTGCTAAAAGGGAATTGGGGGGGGGGGGTTGTTCTCCATTTCTATACCGTGTCTTGCCCTGCCCTTGTTGGTGGGAGCGTTTAAGCAAAGTCTCAAATATTCCTTTCTCCCCATGCCATGAAGAAAGTGGACGGACCTGAAACCACCTTGTTCTTCCCCAGCTGCCTCTCCAAGAAACATGGATCTGGTCCCCAAACGTTGCAATTACCCGCGCTGGCTTTCTCAATGGTCGTGCACACACTTCCTTCATGCCCTTATCTCTTAGGATCAGTAGCAATATTTGTGCGTGCTAAGCGAGAGGAGAAAGTGGGCACCTCAACCTCTCCAGTGACAACACAGGGCGCAGAAGCAGGATACCGAGTTTCATCTGGGCACCACATACTGGTAGCTACCGCTGAGGGATAGGCAGGGGGCAACAGTGATAGCTGAGGTTTTCTAGCCAAAGCACAATACTTTCTCCTGGGAACCAAGGGCATTCCTCCCACAGGTGGCCAGAGAGAGACAGAGAGAGAGAAGAGGAGCGAAGTTACCAGGCAACTGGACCGGGGAGGAGGGGGGATGATTCATCCGGTGTAACAACTGGTTCGGTGAGTGTACCCGCAGAAGGTTTGCTACTGACCTCCTCCTGCAATCCTGCACTCTCCCTGTTAAACAGCTGACACGTGGCAATCGACTGTGCCGTGCAAACCAGGAAATAAAGGCCAATGGAGAGCTGGGGCCCATCAGCCGATCATCAGAGCAAACCGGTTTGCTCACAGATTATCCTCAGAGCTACCAATTCAGCCGAACCGGGCCGAACCAGTAGAAGACCACCCCCCTGAACCAGACGGCACCACGATTGGACCATGTGACTGACTGTTTGGGGAAAGGGAAAAACTTTTACTTTTCGTGAGGTGAAAACCGTGGGAACCTTCAGAGTCGGTTTTTGCCAGCCTGTGCCAATATATAATAGAGCCCTGCACACCAGAACAACTGGACACAAGAAGAGTTTTTTCCCCGAATGCCATCACTCTGCTAAACAAGTAATTCCCTCAACATTTGATCATGTTTATTTTCAGTCATAATATACACTGAAAATGTTATTTCATTTCTTTGTATGAGGTGCAGTGACAATAAAGTAAACATTGTCAAACTGTTTACTAAGTCTGCATTACTATTACTATTAATCCTCCCATTCTCTCTTTCACCCTTCTACTACCACTTGTGACTGTATGACCATAACTATGTTGCTTGTATCTAATGATTTTTATTGACTGTTTCCTAGTATAATTTTTTTAAAATAAGCATTACTGTTAATCTTCCCTTCCTTTCACCCATCCCCTCCCACTTATGACTATATGACTGTAACTTTGTTGCTTGTATCCTAACAATTTTATTGATTGTGTCCTAGTATGATTTGATTGCCCATAGTAACCTATGACTATCACTTTGTATCTTAGAGCAATAGCACTGAGACGTATGATTCTTGATGAATGTGTTTAATTTTTTCTTATGTACACTGAGAACTTATGTACCAAAGACAAATTCCTTGCTGTCCAATCACACTTGGCCAATAAAAAGAATTCTCTTCTCTTCTCTTCTGCTCTTGTTCTGTTCTGTTCTGTTCTATGCTATGCTATGCTATGCTATCCTCTATTCTATTCTATTCTATTCTATTCTTCTGTTCTGTTCCGTTCTGTTCCGTTCTGTTCCGATCTGTCCTATCCTATCCTATCCTATCCTATCCTATCCCCTATTCTCTTCTCTTCTCTTCTGCTCTTGTTCTGTTCTGTTCTGTTCTGTTCTATGCTATGCCATGCCATGCCATGCCATGCCATGCCATGCCATGCCATGCCATGCCATGCTATGCTATGCTATGCTATGCTATGCTATGCTATCCTCTATTCTATTCTATTCTATTCTATTCTATTCTTCTGTTCTGTTCCGTTCTGTTCCTTTCTGTTCCTTTCTGTTCCGATCTGTCCTGTCCTATCCTATCCTATCCTATCCTATCCTATCCTATCCTATCCTATCCTATCCTATCCTATCCTATCCCCTATTCTCTTCTCTTCTGTTTTGTTTCTATTCCATTCTACTCTACTCTACTCCATTCCATTCTATGGCCCGCGCAGCTCGTGGTGGGCCCGCGAGCAGCCTTGCTCATTCTCAAAGCTTACTGCAGGTTCCCAGGGGTGAGGAAGGAGCGAAGCATCTCTTACCTGGAAGATGAGTACTCTGAAGGGCTGCTGCTCTGCTGGCCTTCATACTGCTGGACGAGCGCTCGGACGCTCCAGTGAGGCCGCTCATTCTCTCCGTGCAGGGGGCTGTTTCTGTAGACAAGGACAGCACCGTTAGGAGAAGGGCCGGAGCAGCCAAAAATAAAAGAGACAGACAAAATGCCGTCCCCTCTGCATCTGTCAGATCCGTGTATCGGCCATTCTTCAATGGAAGAAGTTGGGGGGTGAGTTGGTACAAGCAATCCTTTTAGATGTAACCTGAATATCTTAAACCTTATACTGAATCTGTATAACTTGCACACGATATACAACTGGAGGACTGGAGACCAGATGCCTAGAAACTTGTCACCTCTTGGAGAGATAGGAAGAGGAGAAGGGACCATAAAAATTCCGGCTCTGAAAGATACTCCCTGGGAAACTTTGCTAAGATACGTTCCCAGAAAAGGGGAGGGATTAACATGTTGGTTCTTTGTTTTACTAAATCCACATCAGAATAAGGGGAGGGGTTCTAATTCCCTTCATCTATTACTGCATGCTTGGAAGCATCTTAGATTCTGCTTTGACTAGTACCGGGACTACTTCCTTTCAATAAAGAATTCCTTTTGAAGTACCGAGCTTTCAGAAGTTCATTCTTTTCGGTTGAAGGGGAAAAGTCTGGTGCTTACAGCATCCTTTGAAACTTTGAAAAACCAACAGGCCGTCCTCCACTTACAACTACAGTCAGAAGCAGAATTTCTGCTGCCAAGCAAGGCGATTGTGAAATGAAGGACGACAGCAAAGCTGGCTGAGGAATTCTGGGAGTTGAAGTCCAGAAGTCTTAAAGTGGCCAAGATTGGAGACCCCTGCACTAAGTGAGTGGTTCTAATCCCAGCCAAGAACCACTTGTAAATATCGAAGCGTCCCAAAGAGAGGACGTACCTGGGGTGCGGCTGGAGGGCGTGACCACGGCCCACTCCCGCGACATCCTGGCGCACTTCTGCTAGGGCGGCCACTGCCTCCTGGGCAGCTGCCACAGCCGAGCGAGGCCTGTGACAGGACAGCCAGGTTCGGCTCCCCGTCTGGATCTCCTCCACAGGTCTTGGCGAAGCGGTTTTTCCAGGTCCGGGCTTAAAGTGAGCGGCCAGCGCAAGGACCAACCTCATGATGCCCTTCAGATTCCCATCCACGATGTCTAGAAAAGACAAAGTGTGGCAAAATGGCCATGAGTCTGAAGCTCTTTCCCTCTCCCTCCCCTTCTCCTCCTCTTCCTCCTTCCCTCTTTCTCTCCCTCTCTCCATCTCCCTCTCCCTCCTTCCCCCCTCCCTCCCACTCCTTCTCCTCTCTCTCCCCTTCCTCCCTCCCTCCTCCTCCCTCTTCCTCCTTCCCTCTCTCTCTCCTTCTCTCCATCTCCTTCTCCCTCCTTCCCCATCCCATCCACTCCTTCTACTCTCTCCCCTCCCACCTCCCTCCTCCTCTTTCCCTCTCTCTTCCCCTTTCTCTCTCTCCCTCTTTCCATCTCCCACTCCCCTGCTTCCCCTCCTCCTTCCCTCTTCCTCCTTCCCCCTTTCCCTCTCCTTCTCTCCATCTCCTTCTCCCTCCTTCCCCATCCCAGCCACTCCTTCTACTCTCTCCCCTCCTCCCCCTCTTCCTCCTTCCCTCTCCCTCTTTCCCTCTCTCCCTCTTTCCATCTCCCGCTCCCCTGCTTCCCCTCCCTCTCTTTCTCCCCTCCTCCTTCCCTCTTCCTCCTTCCCCTTTCCCTCTCCTTCTCTCCCTCCTTCCTTCTCCCTCTCCCCCTCCTTTCCCCTCCTCCCTTCCTCTCCTTCTCCTCTCTCTCCCTCCCTCCTCCTCCCTCTTTCTCCTTCCCTCTTCCCTCTCTCTCTCCCTCTTTCTCTCTTTCCCTGTCAATCTCCTTCCCTGCTCTCCTTCTCTCTCGTTGCTCTCTCTCTCTCTCATTTTCTCTCCCTCTCTTGCAGCCCTGTTCTACTCTCTTCAGCAAGAGGAGGCCAAGGGTGGACAGCAGCGCAGAGGCCCTTCCAGGTGAGCGGCTTACGGTTGAGGTTCACCTTTGGCCGAGGTCTGGTGCATGCGGATCTTCTTGGATGCCACAAATTGTAGGACCTTCTCCACATTCTCCTTCATGGCCTGCTGGTTGGCAGGCGCCTCTTCCACACCAAGGAGTTTCTCTCCAGCTGCAAAAGAGGAGCCGCAAAATTTTAGGACAACTCTTAAAACCTGCAAGTATGGAGTTTGGCAGGTGGACAATATATGGACAACCTCATGCCCTAGGGCAGAGGTCCCCAAACTTGGCAACTTTAAGACTTGTGGACTTCAACTCCGAGAATTTCCCCGTTTAAGTGAAATGTAAGCATTGCAAACAGGCCGGAGGTGAACAGGGATGTGTACCCTTCTCTCCTGCCCCAATTCTCTGCTCCTCCCCCTTAATCCGGATTGAATCCAGGAGTCTGAGTCCTGAAAACCATCCAAATATCTCTGCAATGAGGCTACTCACCCACAATCTCAATGAGAGACGCCAGGACCACGCCATCGCGGAGGTCGCGCCTCAAATCCTGCACCGGTCGAACTTCTGGCTTCTTCTTTAGTTGTGAATTCACCCACGTG
Organism: Hydrophis major; assembly: GCA_033807585.1. Taxonomy (NCBI): domain Eukaryota; kingdom Metazoa; phylum Chordata; class Lepidosauria; order Squamata; family Elapidae; genus Hydrophis; species Hydrophis major. The sequence continues at coordinate 40,116,593 of CM066334.1, read as the reverse complement.
ACGTAGGATTGCAGTTGTTGCTGGAAAAAAGGAAGGAAGGAAGGAAGGAAGGAAGGAAGGAAGGAAGGAAGGAAGGAAGGAAGGAAGGAAGGAAGGAAGAAAGACAGGAAGGAAGGAAGGAAGACAGGAAGGAAGGAAGGAAGGAAGGAAGGAAGGAAGGAAGGAAGGAAGGAAGGAAGGAAGGAAGGAAGGAAGGAAGGAAGGAAGGAGAGAGGGAGGGAGGGAGGGAAGGAGGGAGGGAGGGAAGAAGAAAGGAAGGAAGGAGAGAGGGAGAGAGGGAGGGAGGGAGGGAGGGAGGAAGGAAGGAAGGAAGGAAGGAAGGAGAGAGGGAGGGAGGGAGGGAAGGAGGAAGGAAGGAAGGAAGGAAGACAGGAAGGAAGACAGGAAGGAAGGAAGGAGAGAGGGAGGGAGGGAGGGAGGGAGGGAGGGAGGGAGGAAGGAAGGAAGGAAGGAAGGAGAGAGGGAGGGAGGGAGGGAAGGAGGGAGGGAAGAAGAAAGGAAGGAAGGAGAGAGGGAGAGAGGGAGGGAGGGAGGGAGGGAGGAAGGAAGGAAGGAAGGAAGGAAGGAGAGAGGGAGGGAGGGAGGGAAGGAGGGAGGGAAGAAGAAAGGAAGGAAGGAGAGAGGGAGAGAGGGAGGGAGGGAGGGAGGGAGGAAGGAAGGAAGGAAGGAAGGAAGGAGAGAGGGAGGGAGGGAGGGAAGGAGGGAGGGAAGAAGAAAGGAAGGAAGGAGAGAGGGAGAGAGGGAGGGAGGGAGGGAGGGAGGAAGGAAGGAAGGAAGGAAGGAAGGAGAGAGGGAGGGAGGGAGGGAAGGAGGGAAGAAGAAAGGAAGGAAGGAGAGAGGGAGAGAGGGAGGGAGGGAGGGAGGAAGAAAGGAAGGAAGGAAGGAAGGAAGGAGAGAGGGAGGGAGGGAGGGAAGGAGGGAGGGAAGAAGAAAGGAAGGAAGGAAGGAGAGAGGGAGGGAGGGAGGGAAGGAGGGAGGGAAGGAGGGAGGGAAGAAGAAAGGAAGGAAGGAAGGAAGGAAGGAGAGAGGGAGGGAGGGAGGGAAGGAGGGAGGGAAGAAGAAAGGAAGGAAGGAGAGAGGGAGAGAGGGAGGGAGGGAGGGAGGAAGGAAGGAAGGAAGGAAGGAAGGAAGGAAGGAGAGAGGGAGGGAGGGAGGGAAGGAGGGAGGGAAGAAGAAAGGAAGGAAGGAGAGAGGGAGAGAGGGAGGGAGGGAGGGAGGGAGGAAGGAAGGAAGGAAGGAAGACAGGAAGGAAGACAGGAAGGAAGACAGGAAGGAAGGAAGCCACCATGACTTGACTAGTATTTTGCTTTTATATATATAAATATATGCACGCTAAAATAATAATTGCATTGGATACCTATATATAGAATTGTCACTGTTAACAACTGTTGCAGTATATTATACGGGGGGGGGGGGGTGTTGTTCAATTTTTTTATTTCCTATAGCAATTTCTATGCTTTTTTTTTTCTCAAATGTACCCCTTTTGCGCTGCAATTATCCCTATTTTGTTCTTTTTTCTGCTGCTGCTATTTTAAAAACCAAAAAAAAAAAAAAATCAATGAAAAAAACCCCCTCCCAGCCTATTTCTGCTTTTTGTCTAAGAGCTTTAATTACCGAGATCTTCCCGTCTGCTGGCAAATCAGGTCAAATTTGCAAGCTTTTCATCCGAGGGCTCGCCCCTGAATGGAAATCTTTGCTTTGCATTTTTAATGAATTAGTTTTTAAAGTTGCTTGCTTCCTTGACATTTTTAATTACAGATTTCTTTTGTACATTAAACCAGGACCAGATGTTCTATTCTGCTTTGGCTCGGCATGGAAATCAGAGGAAACCGAGAAAGATAAAAGGGAAGAGGGGACACCCGTAATAGGAGATTATTAATGAGGATCAGGAACATTATACGACCCGAGACCTCGGCAGACGAGGAAGAGAGGAATCACGTCAGCTTATGTCTAGTCTGGATCTCATCGTTTTTCCCCTCCCTAGGGAAGATTCCTCTGCAGGACTTCCATCATTGAAAACTAAAAGTTGGCTTGTGGTTCTTCGTGATGGAGACCATGACTCTCCCACAAGATTTCTTCTGCAAAGCTGGTTTTTAAGTTCTTATTAATACCTTTAGGAATAACGGATGGAAACTGATCAAGGACAGATTCAACCTGGAAATAAGGAGACAGTGAGAACAACCAACCCACAGAACAGAAGTTGCCTTCAGAAGTTGTGGGAGCTTCATCACTGGAGCCTTTCAAGAAGAGATTGGACAGCCATCAGTCAGGAATGGTGTAGGGTCTCCTGTTTGGGTGAAGGGTTGGACTGGATGGCCTACAAGCTCCCTTCCAACTCTGATAATCTATCTGTTAACATCTTATGACCAGGTCCACCAGTGAAGGTTCAATTAAACTGATCTGTTGTTAAAAGCCTATGCACAGGAATCTTCTTAACCAATGGTCAGTGCCTGGTTAGGATTAGATAAGGGCCAAGGGCACTCACGGGTTGGATTTAGTTTGCTTGTGGCTATGTAGAGATTCTAGGCTGATTCCTCTTTTCACTCCACCTCCAGGTCTTGCCATTCCTTCTCCTGCAATATTTTAATTTTTCGTTGTTATCTGTTTGGGGAGAAGCCTACCAACAAGTAGATCTGCATGCTATTCTTTTACATTTTGGAAGGAATTCCTCCTAAATTCCTCCTGCTTTTTGGCCTGCCCATGGCCATGCTGCTCCTCTCTACAAATAAGGATGTATCTTGGAAACAATGACCTAACGGGTCACAGGCTGTCTGTTAATCTTTTAAAACTTGGGATAGGTCTACCTATTCTAAAGAGAAAGAACAAAGAAGAGCCACAAGGAAGCTCCCTTGATGCATTCATGCGCAGATCCTCACTCTGGTTCTTATGTTCCTTGTAGCATAGGAACATATGCTCCCTTGTGGGGAGAGAGCATCAGGCATCCATCTCAGCTTCTCTCTTCACCAGTGACATTTCTCCCTGCTCAACCAGACCACCTTGTACGCCGCAGTGCCTAGCAACAGGTTCTGGAAATTTAAAAATAGCTGGCACATTTTCTCTCTGATTTTTTGCCCGTTGCCAAGGAGAGACAATCAGGGGGCAGGGTTTAAATCAGGTTCGGCTGTTGAATTCAGCAATTAACCCCCTGAAGCCGGTATAGATTAGGAAATGGGAGTCCTGGTGTTCACGTTAGGAAACTGGGAAGACTCTGGGGCATTAGGCGTTGTCAATCGGATCTTTTCGATAATATGTATTTCATCAACACAAAACATTTAGAAAGGCTTTTGGATATCCAATCTACATCAATCTGTGCTGAATTCTGCCTGCAAAATATTCATGCGTTGATTTAAAAATATTGGCTGCCAACTCTTAACGGGCCAAGGTATACAGTAGAAGCGCAGGGGTCAAAACAAACCGAAATGTCCAAAGACAGGACAACTCCATTTATTCAAAAGCCTCTCCTCCATGATAAATCTCATCTCCTCCATCTGTTTTCATCCAGCTAGTTTTACCCCAAAAAAAATTGGGGGGGGAGGGGGAGAAGGGCCCTTTCTCTCCCTCCCCCCCCCCCCCAGAAATCTCCACCTATTCCAAAACTTCAAAAAAAGAAAAAGAAAGAAAGAAAAACAAATGTAAAACAAAAAAGGCTATTTAAGTGTCTGTTTTATCCCGTGTTTGTCATCCGGTGCCTTTTTTTTTTTTTTTTCCCTTCAAGGAAAAAATATTCTTTCTTTTTCCTTTTATGACTCTCCAAGTCACAAGATCGTGATAAAGGCAATCAGCAGCTCCATAATTCAGCCTTCATCTTCCAGGCTGCCCAAATTAGAAACCTCCAGAGGAGGAGGAGGAGGAGGAGGAGGAGGAGGAGGAGGAGGAGGAGGAGGAGGAGGAGGAGGAGGAGGAGGAGAAGGGGAAGAGGAAGAGGAAGAGGAAGAGGAAGAGGAAGAAGAAGAAGAAGAAGAAGAAGAAGAAGAAGAAGAAGAAGAAGAAGAAGAAGAAGAAGAAGAAGAAGTAGTTCCACCATGTTTATATCTCTTTCCTTGAGCAGGGTCTCTCAATCTTAGCAAAACTTTTAAGACTTGTGGACTTCAACTCCCAGAATTCCCCAGCCAGCCAGGACTTCTGGGAGTTGAAGTCCATGCATCTTAAAGCATCTCCCTGTTGGCTGAGGATTTCCGGAAATCCACAAGTCTTAAAGTTTCCAAGGTTGGGCACCCTTCCTTCTTCTACATGTTGAGCACAATCGAATGTGGGGTTGCCCTCCTCCTCCTGAAAACACGTTCTGGAGGTACAAAACAAACCCCCTTCTAACCCCATGACACCCCCCCTCCCTCATGGTTGAACAAGGATGGGCTGGGAGCCCAGAGCGACCAAAAAGAAGGCAGGAAGAAGCAGAAACAAAGGAAATTTCTCCACCAGCCTCGCCAAGCCCAGCCGCAGATGGGACTGCCAAATTCCCCAGGGCCCAAAATGCATTTTGGCTGGGATGAATGAAAACAAGACAAGGATTATTGGAGGAGCAGCCATATGTTCCTTGCTGTGCAACACACTTAAAAGCACTTATTCCCATCACCCCGATTGATGGTGTTCCTTCTTACCAACTCATACATTTCTAGGACCCAACTAAATGGGCTGGGATGATACAACTGCAATTATTGCTTAAAATGCAAAACAAACTCCCATGAATGTCCAGCAGCTGAAGAGAAGATGGGAAGATACAAACGCCAAACCCCAAGGAGGTCCGTGCTGAACCCAAAGAAAACTCCACATGGGGTCCAAATGCTTTGAAGATTTGAGCTGATTTTTAAGGAACTAGCAGGAAGCCAGAAAGCTGAAGTCATGGCAGCCTCAGCTCTCCACAGGAAGCATGCTTTGAAAGCTGGAATAAGCTACCCAGAACATATTTATCCTATTTCCTACCCATATTTGAAGCTCTTACAACAAGAAGAGGAGAAAGAAAAGGAAGGGAAATTGTTTTTAGAACAAGCCAGACTAATGGTGAGATCTGCTGTGAAGTGAAGGATGAACATACATGGATTGGATTTAAAAAAAAAAAAAAAACCCACTGAAACCTGCAAACCGAGATTTATCAATAGGTCCATCAGCTGCTCTTAGTATGGGTGAAAACAAAGTCAACTGAAAGTTGGATCTCTTGGTGTTTCAACCTGCATCACGAAGCACAGTTCCAGACAACTCCTGGACTTCTCCAATCTTGCTAGGACCCCACTTTTTTCTGTATTTCTGGGAAAGACACATTCCTGACATCAAACTATGATCCTTCGTTGTGGGTAGACTATGCAATTCCATCTCAAAATATCTAGGAAGTGGACGGGACGTCCTTTCAGACAACCAGGCATGCAAACATAACATGGATTCCCAACCCCTTCCAAAACTTGCTTTAGCCACCAACAAGTAAGACAACCACATCTTCACGAGACCAGCTTGACTCAGGTTACTGAGACAAATCAGTGAATAATATCAGTGGACCCACTTGTATGGATTTTTTTTAAAAAAAATGTTTCTTAAACAAAAGAAGACTTTAAGCAATATCAACCCAAATCAAAACGCCGAGGAGAACTTGTCCATTCTCTTATTACACCAGGTTTCTGCTTTCATGAGGAGCTCCAAACATCAGGAGTAAACTTCACCGCAAAGTGTACAGCTCCACCACCCACATTCATCGAACTGGGAATTAATTTAAGCCAGTTTTTTTCCCCCTTCAATCTCAGCCATTTTTAAGATGTGTGGACTTCAACTCCCAGAACTCCCCAGCCAGCAAAAGAATTCTGGGAGTTGAAGTCCACATCTCTTAAAGTTAGTAAAGTGTGAGAAACACCAATTCAAATCTCACCAAGACAAATGATTCTTTGCAAAGCACCAGCCAAACTGCCCAGCATTTCCACCCGGGCCCTCTAAACCTCCCCTCCTCCCTCCAACATCTCCCCCACGCAGCCCCAGAGGAACTGAGCACCGCCTGGGAACCAAGGCAACCGCCTCCTTTACCTCTGAGCAGCTCTCCTGCACGACATCCCCCAGTTTTTCCCGGGCCAGGCAGGCAAGCATTTTTGTCACAAACGCCTTCCCACCCCAAGCACAGAGTTCTTGGATCACGCTGAGCAACTCCTCCTGCCTTGGAGAAGATCCCCCCTCCGTTTTCCTCCTTTCCCCGGAGGCGAAGATGCACAGCTGATGGCAACCTCTCCCAGGCTCCGTTAGGGGCAGCCCCTCACTGCACAGGGGATCCTGGGCCCCTGCTCAAGGCTTGCACTGGGCATGCTCCAAGAAGAGCAGCCGCTTGGGAGATGCCTTCCCGATCGGTTCCCGCAGAACTGCTCCTTCGGCAAGTCCCAGGAACAAGACAGGAAAAACATCTGCAACATATTTCCAGAATATGCCGGCCTCCCTCTCTCTCCATTTGACACAAGGAAGCTGTGAGCACTTAAGGGAGGAAGGGAGAGGAGGGCGAGGGCGTGGAGGTTCGAAGTGCTTGGCTAAAAAAAGGGAAATGCATTAATGTATATGTATATGTATATGTATATGTATATGTATATGTATATGTATATGTATATGTATATGTATATGTATATGTATATGTATATGTATATATATATATGTGTATATATATATATATATATATATATATATATATATATATATATATATGTATATGTATATATATATATATATATATGGATCTTTGGTTATTCGGGTTTTCTCCCGCGTAAGATTGGAAGTATCTGGGCAACGTTTCGATGAAGTCTCATTCATCATCTTCAGGCTTGGTCTTCAGCTCTGTGCTTCTCAGAGTGATGTGAGCTTGCATCACTCTGAGAAGCACAGAGCCGAAGACCAAGCCTGAAGATGATGAACGAGACCCCACCGAAACGCCGCCCAGACACCTCCAATCCCACTTCATCGAGGCGTTGCCCGGATGCTTCCAATCTTGCGCGGGAGAGGACCCGAATAACCAAAGATCCATATATATATATATATATATATATATATATATATATTTGTTTTCTGAGGTTCTCGCGGGTATTTGTATGTGGATCTTTGGTTGTTCGGGTTTTCTCCCGCGTGGGATTGGAGGTGTCTGGGCGGCGTTTCGGTGGGGTCTCGTTCATCATCTTCAGGCTTGGTCTTCGGCTCTGTGCTTCTCAGAGTGATGCAAGCTCACATCACTCTGAGAAGCACAGAGCTGAAGACCAAGCCTGAAGATGATGAATGAGACTTCATCGAAACGTTGCCCAGATACTTCCAATCTTACGCGGGAGAAAACCCGAATAACCAAAGATCCACATACAAGTACCCGCGAGAACCTCAGAAAAGAAATATATATATATATATATATATATATATATATATATATATATATATATATATATATATATATATATATATATATATAAAAAATTCAGCTTTGTTCGGGTATTTTCCCACGTCATAATAGTTGTTCTTTTAAAGTTGTAGCAACGTTTCAGCAGAATATTCAGCAGAGATTCTGCTGAAATGTTGCTACAACTTTAAAAGAACAACTACAATGACGTGGAAAAATACCCGAACAAAGCTGAATTATATATATATATATATATGTATGTATGTATGTATGTATGTATATGTATATGTATATGTATATGTATATGTATATATACACACACACATATACATATACATATACATATACAAACACATATATACACACACACACACATACATATATATATATATAATGTACATATATAGGAACCCAAAGGTTAACAGGATTTCCAACGTTGAAAATCTGGAAGAAAAAGCTGAAAGTTAGCCTGAGCAGAACACACATTTCATTTATAAACACAAACTTCGGATTGCCTTGCAGGAAAATCTCATTCAGCGAAGTTAATCAATCCCCCAAAAACGGCTGCATTGTTTGAATTTTACACGGTTCCAAGGGGCGTTCCTAGGGAAAATAGGGATGGAAATCAAGCAATGAGAAATGGTGCCTGCATTTTGTTTTTAAGGTGGACATTACTAATATATTATAGTAAGGGGTAAAAATAAAAAAAAAACCAACCCGTAATTTAAAATTATGGTTCACCAAGTCACAGAGTAGTTACAGAAAGCTATGTGAAGCCTAATGGGTTCTTCCAGCAACTTTGAGGTCGTGAGTTGTGTTGCCCTCTTAAAGTTTTTCTGCCTATTTGTTTAGAGTTTTAAAAAGCAGAGCTGAACAGGTGATCAGAGTGGAGATTATACAGAGCAAATGAATATTGATTTATTTATCTGCACAAAAGTGAGGCAACCATCAAAGGGCAAGACCCAGGAAGTGGATAGTTAATGCAAGACACAATTACTATCTCAGCCATATTCGGCACAATGAGTAAAAATGGAATCGTGCAAAGAAACGTTTGTTCTCCACAGTTAAATGACTTTGCTTCTCTCTTCTTTTTGGAAGAGATTTTTTTCTCTCTTTTTAGAATACAGAACAATAGAGTTGGAAGGGACCTTGAAGGTCTTCTAGTCCAGCCCCCTACTCAAGCTGGAAAACCTACAGCATTTCAGACAAGTGGCTGTCCAATCTTTTCTTAAAAGCATCCCATTTTTTTAAACTATTTTAATGGGGGATGGGGTCTCTCAACACTATTGAGAAAACAGATGGGGAATTATCAAGGTCAGCCTTGCAATAATCCTGTCTGCAAAGCTGACTATATACATTTTTTTTTTTTCAATCAACCAATCCCAGAAAGCGTTTTTCTGTTTTCCTGTCTGAGCCACTCAGGGCGGCTTCAAAGAAAGACCCAATGAAGTCAATGGACTATTGTTCTCCAAAAGTCTTCCTTACCCGCTTTCTGAGAGAGAGAAAAGGGCACAGAAATGAGATAAAAGCTAATAAAAGAGGGGATTTTGCAAGACGGGGTTAACAAAAATCAAAACGAGGGTGTGGAATTGTGCGGTGTCTTTTTACAGACAGCACATGTGCAGCACATGCCGAAAGAGGTTGGGGATTCAGTGGCACTGTTGCGGCCACCATCCTGATATTTTAACCCCCTCTCCATGCCCCTGCAATAAATGTAATTATTCCTCGAGTTATGACCATAATGGAACCTGCCTATGATGGTCGTTAAATCATAATGGTTGTAAAACAGGTCAGCCATGTGACCAACCTAATTTTAGGACTTTTTTGCCTGTTTTATGATCATAGAGATAGACAGACAGAACTTAGAATAGGGTAGAGTAGAGTAGAGTAGAGTAGAGTAGAGTAGAGTAGAGTAGAGTAGAGAATAGAATGTAGAATATAGAATATAGAATATAGAATATAGAATATATAGAATATATAGAATATATAGAATATAGAATGGAATGGAATAGAATAACAGAGTTGGAAGGGACCTTGGAGGTCTGCTAGTCCAACCCCCATCTTAGGCAGAAAACTCGATATCATTTCAGACAAGTGATTGTCCAATCTCTTCTTAAAAACCTCCAGTGTTAACAGCACCCATAATTTTTGCAGGCAAGTTGTTCTCCTGATTAATTGTGCTCGCTGTCAGGAAATGTCTCCATAGTTCTGGGTTGCTTCTCTCCTTGATGAGTTTCCATCCGTTGCTTCTTGTCCTGCATTCAGGAGCTTTGGAGAATAATCTGACCTTCTCTTCTGAGATATTGGAAGGCTGCTATCCCGTCTCCCCTAATCCTTCTTTTCATTAAACCAGATATACTCAGTTCCTGCAACCGTTCTTCGTATGTTTTAGCCTCCAGTCCCCTAATCCTCTTTGTTGCTCTTGTCTGCACTCTTTCTAGAGTCTCAACATCCTTTGTACACCGTGGCGACCAAAACTGGAGGCAGAATTCCAAGTGTGGCCTTTCCAAAGCATCTTCATTCTTTACCTGTCCATACACCTGAGTGCTGGACTTCCCAAAATGTTACAAACCTGTCAGATCTCCGCTTCTTAACTTCGGAGGTCTCAGTGCCCCCAAAATGAACATTTACACACAACCTTTTTAGCATTTCCAAAGTTACAACTCTTGGATGCAGACATCTCCCTACATAGTATTACAAAAAGGATGTTTATTATTGTCGGGTCAAAATGCCCACAAAACCCAACAGCGAAACATTCACAACTGCAGCATGTCAAAAGCCCCCTCCTCCTATAATCTTGGGGGGAGGGGGTAGAAGGGAGCCTTAGCTAATTAAACCAAATTGGACTTATTAGTGGAAGACAAGGGGGAATTTTGAATGCAAACTGGAGAAGACAGCTGTCTCTCGTTCTTAGCACTGAGCTTTTAAAAATGGCTATTTTTTTTTCCTCCCATAAATTCTGAAACCCTTCAAAATTCGCACTGAGATGTTTGCTGCCAGAAAGAATTTGCAGGACGATCTCTCTTCAAAGCAGTGTAAATATTGGAAAGAGAAGCAACAGGGCAGGCTAAGCAATATTGATGGGCGGACTGTGATTTGAGGATTTTACGCTCAGGCTCCAAAGAAGCAGTCCTTGAATTACGACCGTAATTGAGCACCGCGATTAGGAGTTGTGACGGTCATACAGCAGCTGACCGCATGGCCAGACCCAATCTTTTGCAGCAATTCTATATATATAAAAGCAAAATACCACTCACACATCATCACAAAATCTACAAACTTGAAATTTGGCCCTTATGTTCTTCTTAGCTTCTAGGGGCTCACTAAGAAAGGATTTTTCGAAATGATCATCAGAGCATTTACAGTATTTCTTATATTATTATCATTAAAACACTCTGATGCTGAGGAGTTCTACTCCCTCTCCCCACCTGAAAATAAATCTCTTCCAAATGCAAAACACACAAGCAGAGGAGTTTCAGTTTCAGAGCACCAAGCAACTTTAGTACAGAACAGTTGAGCTAAGCCACGCCCATGCTCCTTGCTGTCTCCTTGCTGACAGAGCAAATACTGTTTCAGTTTCCAAATAGCCCTCAACTCTCTCACACACTGACAGGACACTAGCCAGATGAATACCGATGGATGCTGGTAGGCAGAGGCAGAATTTTTTTTCTCCTTATTTTCCTTCCCCAAAACTAAGCCCGATCACAGTAGTTTCGCAGCGAAGCACAGGTACCCAGCTAGTTGTTAAGTAAATCCGTTATCTGCCATGGAGCAGATTTTGCAAGGCAAAAACATCATTAAATCACAGTTGTGTAATTGTGCAAACAGCCGTAAGTTAGATAGGTTGCTGAGCATCCAAACTGCAGTCATGAGACCAGGGGGAAAACCCAGATATTGTAATTTTGAAACCAGGTTGTAAGTAGCTTTAGGAGAGTCCGTCGTAAGTTGGAACAGTTGGTTATAAGTTAAGGACCACCTGTGTCATTCCAGAACAACAGTATATAAAATTTACTGCTGATTTGAGACCCACAGGGAAAAAATCCCCCTCAAAAGTAACATTCCTGTCTTCCATGATTCCTGAAAACCAGCCTTATAAAAATTGATATTCCAATTTCCCCCGTTTTGATTCTTTCAAAAGGGTGTTTCTTTTGCCCAGGCTGAGATTTCAAAACACTTAAGAGGAAATCTTGGATCGAGCCCTGAAATCTGAAAACTGGTTTTAAGAGGCAGGAAGCTGAGAAAATGATCTCCAGATTTGCTGAGCATAGTATCACCGGAGTCTGTTTTTTGCAAATAAAAATAGATTTTTTTTTCCAGAGAGTTGCTTCTGTCCCTGCCTTGCAAGAGGGACAATAACGCCTTTCATTCATCTCCAGAAATCATAATAAATGAGGTCATTGGAGCAAAGCTGCTCAGGCCAGCTTAGGAAAGAGATCAGCTGTCAACAGGAATGGGCAGGGTGATCAAAGAAATGAAAATATGACACTCCAGTCCTAGTGTGAAGCCCCCCCCCCCAAAAGACCCTTCAACTTACATTCATAATTAGGAACAGAATTTCCACTGTTAAGCAAGGCAGTCTGTAAGTGAGTTGCACCGATTTTTTATTCCAAATAATGTCTTTATCAATTCCAAAAATAAACTTCAAACATTCTGCTAAAAGTACTCCTGTAAAGGTTACACAGAGATACCTGTTAATGCAGCTTCAAATAAGCAGAAATTAAGGAAAGCAGGCAGCAATTTTACTGCAGGGAATTCTTAGCTACCTAAAATATAAATTTACACCTGGATGATAATGACCTCTGCTGGCCAATTCTAATAAAATAAATTCTTCTGCTCCCAAATATCTTCATTTCCCTGTCCAACACAGTCTGTGCCACAGTATATTCAGGTAGCATTCCTAATTTTTTTACCTGCATATTTTAAAAACTAACATGCATCCTCTGAGTGTAAGTATTTCAGAGCTGCCTTGTGAGACCAACCTGTATTTTGCGCCTAACCAATACATAGGCAAGGTATGGACACACATCTCATTGGTTACCCTTATTATAAAGATAGACTACTTGGCGCACGGGAGGCTCTTTTGAGCGTAACAAGGCACCAAGGACCCCAATCGATGGGAATCAAGGGCCCAGGTGAGAATCCCAGCTGTAATCTTATCTTTATTTTTGTCAATTTTATTATAATTTCTTTCTTGGATGGTTGCAAGGTACTTGCAGTCATTGCGATTTGGGCAACGTAGCAGTTCAATCAATTTATTATTAGTATTATCCTTCAAATACTTCATTTATTAATTGTTGGAAAACTTACTGAAGTTTCTCTGGGCTGTGACGGACAACCAGAGCTTCCTTCCTCAGCTGGGGTCTCCATGCTGGAATTTAGAAACCTGGATGAGCAAAAGTGCAGAGATCTCCTAGCAAGCCAAGGTCCATTTTCCGTCTTCAAAGACTTCAAGCTGTCTATGCCACCTGCCAGAAAATAAAAACCAGGTGTGTGGAGAGCAGATGTTGCAGGAGAACTGCAATAGTTTATGCTGGCAGAACAGTCTATGCTGGTAGAACAGAGTTGCCCAACTTGGCAATTTAAAAAAATGTATGGACTTCAAATCCCAGAATTCCTGTTCCACCCATAGATCTCTGGGAGTTGAAGTCCACATATCTCGGCAAGTTGGGAAAACCCTGAGGTAGAACATCAGGAACACATACACACCCATACGCACTTATATAAAAATCTACCTATAGATGAGATATATTTAGATTTTTCAATTTAAATTTAATTTCAATCAGAATAGAGCTAGAAGGGAACTTGGAGGTCTTCTAGTCCAGCCCCCTGATCAAGCAGGAGAATCTATACCATTTATATATAGATTTATAAATAGCTACTGGTAGCTAGCTAGCTATATACATCTATCAATATATATCTATATATTGATATATAGATAGATATACTACAGATATATGCTCTAGCTATATGATTGTAAGTCACCCTGAGATATCTTGTGATAAATGGGCGACCAGTAAAAATTAATAATAATACATTACCATTTGCAACTTTCCTAGCTGGCTTCCTACGAAATATAGTCAATGGGAAAAGTTGGATTCACTTAACATGATCCACTCAACAACTGCAGTGATTCGCTTAACAACCATGGCAAAAATGCTGGTATCGATGGAAATTCCTATCTCAATTTTGGACATAGAGGAGGATAATCTGGCAAAGGGCTCCTATATTTACATCCAGATTGTAGACTGACAAAACATTCAGTCTTCCTCGGAGAGTATTATGGAAGGCCCCTGAAAAATTTCTCCTCAAGGTCAAAACATATCAGCAATGGTGATTAACTTTTGCTAATGTATTTGCTGCATACAGTATTCCTTTTTCATCCTTTAAGTTAATATTCCACGGGGGGGGGGGACAAATCCAAATGGCCGCTGTAAAAGTGAACTTATTATGCCTTATTAAATTTCTTATTGCTGACTTTTTGCTCTTTCTATGGAGCCTCATATAAGTGCTGCTTTCTACAGAAAGGGAATATAAATATATAAATTAAAACCCTAACTAATAAACCTGATCTATCACAGGTTCTTCTCCATGCTTATATGAAAGCACTAAATTTAACAGTTTAATAATTCATAATTACATTTAATTGGAGGTATGGAAGGCTGGTGCTTTCCTGAGCTAAAACACTCTCTATCAGGGGATTAAAAATAAATCTGAAGGAACAAACGTGCCCCAATAAGACTCTGTCATCCTTAAATTTCCAAATATCCATTTTTCCGCACGGATTATTCACAGGGACAATTTGCACAGGTTTCCACTGGAAAACCAGCACTGAAATTCACTCCCCCCAAAAAACTGGAGGGGGGAGGGAAATAATAAAACCCAGGTCAGCCTCAACTTACGACCACAACTGAGCCCAAAATTTATGTTGCTAAGTGACAAAAACCCACCAAACTATCCACTCTCCCAAAAGAGCCCACCCACCATCGTCCTTTCTCCTTTTAAGTCCAACAACTTTGTGACTATTTGCAAAAAACCCTCCCCTGCTGGTGAGCTCCCCCAATTTTTGCAACATTGCAAAGTCCCTTCTGTGCTCCCCCCAATTTTTTTTTATTTTTTTTGTAATGTTACACTATTCCCTGCTGCCCCTTCCTCAATTTTTTTGCAACGTTGCAAAGTCCGCCCCAAACTTTTGCAACCCAGCAAACCTCCCCCTCCCCTCTTGGAAAAGCGGCCCGACCCGGCAAGAGGAGCCCCGGGACTGACCGGGGAAGGCCAGGCTCGGGGGCCCGGCCCCCATGTACCCTGGGGACCCAATACTGGGGGCTCTTTCCCCCACCCCGAGACCCACCTCGGGAGTCTCCCCGCCAGCAACAGCAGGCCTGGCCCGGCGGGGTTGTATCGCCTCCCGGGAGCAGCCGGCCATCCCAGCGCGTTCCCGTTGCCTTGGAGACGCGCGCCGCAGCTCCCCCTGGCGGCTGGATCGCAAACCGCATCCTCCCTGCTTCCTCTTGCAGAAAGTCTAATTTTAAATCCAGATTAAAACAAACACACACACATTGCTGTCATTTGAGTTGTGCTAAGGTTCGGCCCTTTTGTGTGTGTGTATGTGTGTTTGTTGCATGGCAAGCTGCCCGGAGTTGCTATATGGAGAGCTGGATGGAAATTAATTACAAACATAAATGTAAAATATACACACTCACACCCCGGCTGGAAATTTTCCTTGATGCATGGCCCATCTTTGGGATGTGAACTTGGAGGATGTGATCACTCACACATTCACACACAGAGAGAGACACAAAGATGGAGGCAGTTGTTTGCAACTTGCTGATAAAAGCCAGGTCAGGAGTTAATCCAATGGGCAATCCACCTTGATGGGAAAAAGAGGAAGGAAAGAAAACCCAGGGGAAGGATGACATTTTTTCCCACAATAAAATCAACACAGCCTCTAGGGTTAATTATAAAAAATATTTATTCTTTTGTAATAAAAGATGCAGCTCATGAATCAGGAGCTAGGAAATTATTAACTACCTCCAATAATTTTCTAAACACCGAAAGGAGGAAGAAAACAGACCTTTCAAGACACAGACTTTTTTTTTTCCAAAAAATTTTCCTTTTAGTAGGACTTCTAAGGTTATTAAACTATTGGTGGAACAAATATTGATCATTAGAAAAAGGGGGTGCACAGATTTTAACATTTTTCAGCTTCTCAGCTGCTAAAAAGGATCCCAGAATCCATTTCCTTCATATAATGTTTAACAGAGTAACTGCTCCACTTTATTATGATTTCACCAATGGACATTGTCCAGTTACTCCAATTATTTGCAAGAGAAAACAGATCAAGAATTGTTCGTTATGAAAAGCATATGTGAAAGTATACACCAGCAACAACAACAACAAAAACACAACCGGCCCTAAAATAAAATAAAATAAACTTCCTTTCTGAAGTTCTAAAAAAACATTTCACCCACATCCATTCTCATGGACTTTAGAAGGCCAGAATGAGATCCGTTCAGGCTGAAATACACTTAAGCAATTCATAACCTAACAGTGAAGCTGGCTAAAAATTAACCCTGATATTGAAGGATAATTATTGCAAGGTTACATCTCCAAAACTTAAATGAACAGGTTGATCAGCCTGCCTGCATCCACATAGAATTCACAGGGTTTGCAGGTGCTAATTCTTTTTTTTTTTTAAGGAGATTTTTGTGCTATATCTGTAAAAGTGTTGCATAAATTAACTTGAAAACAACCAGCAACTGGTACTTTAAAGTGGGATTTAATACTTTAAAAAAACATGCAATATTCCCATACTTAGTTGTGATACTTCCAAAGATTTGTTGACACAGGAGTTCTTTTTGAATGGCTGTTGGCTTACACTGATGTTTCTGCCCAAACATAACTTGCATCAAATGAACATTAACTGGCATTTATTTTATTCCCCAGTTTATTTTAAGTTGGGACTCCTCATACTTTACCGTCTCTGAACATATTGTCTTCTCCAATATTTTGCACTGAAATGCTGTCTGTGTTTACCAAATTATTTTTAAATGAGATATAATTAGCACTGTGACTCTCAATATTCAAAATCCTGAGAAGACCTTTTAAAGTCGTAAATACAGTTTAGAATTTTTTTTAAAAAAAAACCACTGCCTTGAGGACTAGCATGGTGATCCTTTTAAAATAATATTTCAGCGGGCCGAGCATTGAGAGATCCAACCCCAATTTCTAATCTGATCTCACTCCAGTCCAATAAATATAAATAGGATTTGGAAACACAGAAAATGTGCCTTCGTGATTGATAAAATTCAGTGCAAATAATAAACATAAATTATTGAGGGCAAACTTTTTTTTCTTTTTTTTGGAACAAAATCGGGGATCACGTTTCTTCTATTTAGTGCTTGTTAAGAAAAAGTGAATTTCTCTGTTACTTAGGGCAGTCTATTTGTGCTTCTTCACAAAACACTGGATTAACTGTTAACTATAGGGAACCTCTTTAGCCAAAGTCGATCGTTTTGCAGGCTAAAAATTCTGCAGAGTAGCTGCAGATAAAAGAAGCTTTTCTCCCTATATTTTCCACAGCAGGCAGGCAGGTGTATCTCCAATCCTTACTTATTCAACAGAGTCAAAGGTTGGATCTGGAAAGTGAATTTCCTGCCTTCCACTCCTAGTTTCACTAGCTGTGAAAACACACAGACAAACCAACCTGACAGACCAACTTATTTGTGACAATATTTTGAAGTTCAACAGTAGTGTGTACCCAACAGTAAAGCAAGAGAGCCGAGGGTGATTCCTTTAGGGCTGTTTCGCTCTTCTGACATTTAAGAAGTCCTTTTGGGAGTCCACTATACCCACTAGGCTATCCTTCTCCATTTAAATGCTCCCCAAATATTGGAGAGCTTTACTCCCACAGCTCTAGAGGAGTTGGGGAGTATCAAGTTCACCCTTGCCTGGTTAACAAGGGATGGAGTGATGCAAAGGATTCCTATGTCTTTTGTAAGCACAACGACGCCAGATTTACTCCTTGCCTTGCTTGCGTCAAGTGTCTTCAATGGTCATCATTCTCTGCTGACCTCTCTTCTCACCGCTAGCATTATTGGCAGGACAAGAAGCAACAGGACAAGAACCAAACAAGGCCAGGAGCAATCCAGAACTAAGGAGGAATTTCCTGACAGTGAGAATAATTAACCAGTGGAACTACTTGCCACCAGAAGCTGTGGGTGCTCCATCACTGGAAGTTTTCAAGAAGAGATTGGACAAAAGTTTGTCTGAAATGGTATAGATAGGGTCCCCTGCCTGAGCAGGGGGTTGGACTATAAGACCTCTTAAGATTCCTTCTAACTCCTGTTATTCTTTATTCAGTTGTCTAATCCACACACTGACTGGGGAGTTCTGGGAGTTGAAGCCCACCCATCTTAAAATGGCCTTAAAAGCTGAGAAACATTGCTTTAAAGAATGATAGGTCAATGATCTCGCCATGTAGAAAGAGGACAGCTCTTCACACCTTTTTTCCCAAAGTCCTTGCCCAACACCATTTCCAAAAACACTTCCTTCCAAGGATACACACCCTAAGGAGCGGGGGGCCCTGATCTTCTTTTCCTTGAAAATAAACTAATTTTAGCACGTGGGGAATCTGCATAATTTTTTACATCATAATTAGTCTTTTTCCTGGATCTCTTCCACAGCGTGGAAATTATGCTGGGATTCTTCTCTTGCAGAAAAATTTCATGGATCTCTTTGTCCTGGGCAAGGTGCTTCCATGAGATAAAAAGGGATCATTTGTTTCCTCACGAGCTGAGCTGCCGAAGGAATCGTCCACTGGTTACACAGAACAAGGAAAATCCACGTCTTCCCTACCAACAGAACATTTCCAACAACCCACAAAATTTCACACATCCGTTGACCCAGGAATTGCTGCAAATGGCTGTCCAAGCAAAGACACCCTCCAAAGTTTCCTGTAGTGTAATTTCCCCCCCGCTCCTTTAGTTCAAAAACAAGCCCTCTTGATATAGAGACATCCTGCAACGATTGCTTGGAGATTTTTTTTTTTTTAAAAATATCTTGCAAAACTTCATGTTGCTTATTCCATATTTCAGCTGGGCTTCGTCCTCCAGCTGCTCTCTTGCTTGCTCACACCATCCAAGAAGCCATTTTCCCTCTGTAACTTATTCACTCCTCCCATTGTCCAAAGGGCTCATTTTCTCCCCACACTCAAGAAAAAACAATTCTTCCTCCAAGAGTCCATTCTGACCTGATCCAGATTGTGTATGTGTGTGATTTTGTTTTTTGTTTTTCCTTTTCTGAAACAACTGAGCTCCTGCGGTTCCTGGATGTCATTTTCCTCCAGGAATTGCCTCTTTGGCACTTATACCAGAGTCCCGTTCTTGTTGTCGTATTTCAGGGGGGCTCGGGAGAAATTGAGGGTGGCGTATTCCGTCGCATTCTGCGTCTGGAGGTTTTTCACCTCCCCGGCTGAGCGTTCGCGGGGCTTGGTGAAGACCTGGATGTCGGCATAATGCACGCTGCTTTCATCCGGCTTCATGTTCTTTGGCTTGCTCACCGTGGCGTAGACCGGGAACTCTGAGACGTCATCGTAGACGGGGGCCACCTCAAGGCCCTTGGGGGGAGAGAGGGAGGGGGGGAGAGAGAGGGAGGGAGAGGGAGAGAGGAAGGGGAGAGGGGAGGGAGAGGGAGGGAAAGAGAAAAAGGGAGGGAAAGAGGGAAAGGGAGAGGGAGGGAGAGGGGGAGAGAGAGAGGGGGAGAGAGAAAGGGAGAGAGGGAGAGAGAGAGGGAGGGAGAGGGAGAGGGGGAGGGAGAGGGAGGGAATGAGAGAAAGGGAGGGAGAGGGAGGGAGAGGGGGGGGAGGGAGAGGGAGGGAGAGGGGGAGAAGGAGAGAGAAAGGGAGAGATCGAGATCGAGATCAAATCACTGAGGCTCAGAGCAAACTTTTAGGAAGAAGAAGCTTAAATCTAAGCAACACTCGCTCTCCGTTCTTTAGCAAAAGCACAAAATATTGGGGGAAACTGCCCTCCAGGAAGCTAAGCTACATAAAAAGACAGTTTGTACCCCATAGGACAGGGATTAAATTAAACAACAGAAATTTTGCACTCCTTTGTGGTCGTAAGTTGAGGACTCCGTTCAAACCCCTCTGAGAAAGATACGGAGCTGTTTCTTTCTAGGTTATACCTTCCTTTTCCTTCTCTCTCTTTCTTCTCATTCCTCATTCGTTTCCTTGCTCTTTCCCCACAAATTTTCTTTCCCTTCCCCTTCCAGGTAGTCCTTCCCACGGGCACAATCGAGCCCCAGATTTCTGTTGCTAAGTGAGATATCCGTTAAGTGTAATTGTGCCCCGTTTTACGACCTTTAAGCTAATCCAGATTCCCCACTGACATGGCTTGTTGGGAGGTTTACAAAAAAGGGGAATTGCCTGATTCCCCGGGAAGCTGTGACCATCATAAATAGGAATCAGTTGCCCAGCGTCCAAATTTTGATTGCGCGATTGCATTGGTTGTAAGTATGCAAAATGGTCATTAAGTCCCTTTTTTCAGTGGCACTGCAATTTTAAAACGTTACTAAATGAACTGTTGTAAGCCAAGGATACCTGTATTTTCTTTTTCCCTCACATGTTTTTATTCTGCAAATCATGGTTCAGTTAAAAAATCGTGGAATAAAAGGGAAATCCCCTCCCTGAGAATGGAATTTATTTACCTTGTTGATTTCTGGGGTCTGTAAACTCGGCTTACTGATTCTTGTATCTGTAGGGGGAGGGAAAAAATGATAATTGCTGAATTGACATCGCTCGGCCCCCTGAAATCACGACTCTGAATAGAATGAGAAAATTCCAAGGGCCTGGGGCTGTTTTCGCATTGAGGGAAAACAGTTAAACCTTGCAAAATAGGAGAGCAGAGTGAAATTCCCACAGATTACCTGGAAAAGAATGTCTGCATTTAAATCCAGGCTCATCTCTAACTGCCCCTGGACCCAGAGACCTGAAACCAAGGACCTTGGGATTCAAAAAAATCTTTAACCAGTTACAAATTATGCAAAATTATGTTGTGGGTTGTTCTTCTGCCTTCTCAGCATGCAAGTTTTCAAGCCATGGATTGGTGTTATTTTGCGTGCATGCAAACTCCCAGCTAGCTGCTCATTTGTTTCTAAGCAAAAAATAAAAGACTTGTCTCCCAACTAAAATTCTCAGGGCGGAATAAAACCATTAAAAAAAGAGAGAGAGACAGAGACAGAAAATCACTCGAAACAGCAATTCATGGTGGAGGAGATGAATGTGATCCCGTTGTCCCGTAATCCTCAGCTGAGTGCCAGCAGCCTTCATTTTTAACCCAATAGGCCCCCAACTCATCCCCTTGGTGGGCTGTTTCCCATGAAGGCATCCTGGACTTCAGTGCCCGTGGCAACGTTCAGCCCAGCAGAAGGATCCCAAGATTGCTGGAATTTTTCTGCTTGTTTCTTTGCAAACTCTCCCCCAAGGTGCTTTGCAAGAATCAGTTTCTCTCCCAGGAAGGTTTTTTTTTTTTGTATTTACTCTCAGGAAAATGGTGCCTTATGCAGAGAGGCTGACTTCAGATGTTTCTTCGCCCCGGAATATTGCTGCATTCTCCTCTCCCAGATCCCATCTGTCACATCTGTCCAGCCACCTCCACCACCTGTGACCACAATGGATTTCTTGCCTTGTTGCCTTTTTATGCTGGCTAGCGAGACTCACTGGGGCCCTGTGCATGGGATCAATTAATAAATACATCTCTATTGCTCACCTGGTCTTTCTTTGTACCTCTTCAATAGCGAAGGGCAATTGCTATTTCAGAAAAGAGAGAAAGAGGCACAAATGAATTTTGAGATTATTCAAATTTTGACACACAAACACACACACCCTGTTTATCACAAAACAAGACCTAACTGGAAAATGAGTCCCAGCATGATTTTTCATAAGCCTTACTCCAAAAATAAACCCCAGTTAACATCATCAAACAGAAGCATGTATTTAGTACTGTATTTCCCAGAAAATAAGCCCTACTCTGTCTTTTGGAGCAAAAATTAATATAAGACCTGGTCTTACTTTGGGGGAAAGACGTGTGTGTGTATGTATGTGTATATATATATATATATATAGAGAGAGAGAGAGAGAGACAGACAGACAGACATGTGTATATGTATAGAGGTATAGGTGTGTGTGTGTGTGTGTGTGTGTGTGAAAACGAACTAATTACTCAGAACTCCTGCCTGTCCTTTGAATCTTCCCCTTTTGGGCTTTGCTACTGCTGCCCTGCCTCTTATAAAGTGTCCACTCTCTCATTATTAACATTATGAAGTCCTGAGACTTGGCAGCAGCTTGGATCGTGAAAGGAGTGGCTTTCTGAATAGTTGCCTGTGGAGTTTCACATTCAATTCCATTTCGGTTTCCCAGGAATAGGAAAAGGAGATTAAAAAGAGGTCCGATAACTTGCACCATAAGGAATTCAAGAGTGCAGGGAATTCACCTCCTTGCTCTACTTAGCCCAAAACCGGCCTGTCCTTTCTGATGTGCCGTTCAAACGGGATAGCTTTAAATACAACACTTCTTTTTTTTAAAAAAAAAAATGCCCCGCTTGCTCGTTCTTGTCGTTGGTGCTGCTCTCTGTGACCCCCAAAATAGTGACCAGTTGCAGCCAGGGGTGGGATTCCAAAATCCCAACAACACTTGCTGGGTGGGCATGGCCATTGTAAGCGTGGCCTACCGGAACTTCCGGGAGGGCCATTTTTCACCTTCCCCAGAATCCTGAGGCTTCCCTCGGGTCTCTGGGAGGGCGAAAACAGCCTGTCCCAGGCTCCGGAGGGCCACTGGAAGCTGGAAACAGGCCCGTTTCTGGACTTCCGGAACTTGCAGAAGGCCCGTTTTTTCCCCTCCCGGAGCCTCCACCTGGACCCTGCACTCCTCTGCATCCAAAACAGGCCATGTGGAGACTCCTGGGAGGGGCGGGATGGATGGGCGTGGCCAGCCAGTCAGTTTTGGCGAACCAAATGTAAATTTAACATCTGGCTCGCTCAAATCGGTCCAAACCGGCTGAATTCCACCTCCTGGTTGCAGTGCTCTTGTTTAGGAGGGTCTTTGAAAATCTTTCTCTCCACCTCCCACAGGGGATGCTCTGGGCTTCCTTGCCACATGTAGGCTCTGCCTTCAATCTGCCTGTTGGCATCATCCCCACCTTGGCCTGGCAAACGTTTGAACATGAGAAGTTCCTGATTTGGGTCTTTCAAGAGATTGGAGCAACGTGAACTTCAGAGACTTATGGAAAGCCACAGAGGGATATTTGGGGTGGGGGGTTGGGGGAGAAGAATGGCAAAGGGAGGGTACTGTGGTGGAACCCCCCATCCCCACCCTCCTTTCTCCGTAAAATGCCAAGGGCAGCTGGGCCGCGAGTCAAAATAGGACGACTTTCTGCTGGAGAGACACCCAGTTCTAGTCTCTGTAGCCACAATCCCTCCCTCCCTGAAAGAAGGACCACTGGGGGAGTGAGGGATATCCAGACGTAACAGCCAACAAACCCATCATCCCCAGATGACCCAAAGAGACCCCAAGACCCCCCTTTTTCCAGTCCTCCAAGCATGGAGAGGGATTAACTCTTCTTGAAACAGGACACAGCTATTCTGCAGCTTTCTTTGGGGGGGGGAATACAAGACACACACACACACACACACACCCAAGTGGTGGGATTCAGCCGGTTCACACCGGTTTGGGAGAGCTGGTTGTTAACTTTCTGAGCAGTTTGGTGAACTGGTTGTTGGGAGAAATCATTAGGGCAGAGAACCAGGGGTTCAATTATTTGAATCCCACCACTGCTCCCCACCACTGCTCCCCACCATTTCTGTCCCTTCCGGGGACATCTCCCTCCCCCCTGGACTGACTAAGGAATCTCTGCAGCCGTTTTCATCCCCTCTGCAAGACAAAAGAGCCAGTTGCCCTTTAGAGACAGGGAACAGCAGCCAAGGCCGATGCCAAGGCTGCCTTAAATAGCTCGGCCTTGCATCCGAGTGGATAAGCCCATCATTGGCGCCTCCATCGTTGGCATCTCAGGCAAAGAATTAAAAGGGCCCAGATCGCTTTTTTCCTTTGTAGGAGAGGGAAAGAAATAGATGGCAGCCCTGTCCAGTCCCCCACACCACCTCAAAATATATCCTTTCCCCAACCTCCGCAGCTGGGAGACGAGTGGACTTCAAGTCCCAGAATTCCCCAGCCAGTGGTGTTGCTGGGGAATTCTGGGAGTTGAAGTCAGCAGCCCTCTCCAAGCAGCTGAAGTTGAGAAAGGCTATTCTAGGTCAATGTTCAACCTTGGGGATGTAAGAAGAAGAAACCCCCAAAATTCAACCTTGATCTTGACGTATGAGTTTTGTAAATAAACATTATAAGCACGTAGTCCTTATTTTTTATGTAAAAGGGGGGGGAAAAAACCCCAATGCTTCCAAAGGAACCGCTCAGCAGATTGGCATAGATTGTGTGTGTGTGTGTGTCTTTGTATAGGACGAAGGAAAACACTGTCATTTTTCGGGGGGGGGGGCTGCAGGTAGGCATATGGGAAAGAGGGAAGCAATGCCCCCCCCCAGCCAAGATTAATTGCCAGAATTAACCCCCCTTCCCCAATCAGTGCAACACTTCTCAGCATATCCCCTCGGTGGCTCTGTTTCTTCCGATTTGGCCCCAGCAGCTGGATCACCTTTCCCAGGAAGCTAAAAGTGAAGCAGTTCCCACTCCGCTTTCCCCAGGAATAACACCCACCCACCCACACACACACAAAGGCCCCAAAACTAGAGAGTCTTAAAGCAGGAGTGTCGAAATCCTGAGCAACCGTAAGGCTTGTGGACTTCAACTCCCAGAATTCCCAGAACTTTTAAGGCTTGTGGACTTCAGAGAAGCTGGCTGGGGAATTCTGGGAGTTGAAGTCCACAAGCCTTATGGTTGCCAAGGTTGGAGGGAGACCGGGGTGTGTGTGTGTGTGTGTGTCCAGAAGCTAAAATCCCAAATTCCACCCCCGAGGAGGGGGGTGGAAGGGAGTAAAGCCCCTCCTCATTCCCCCTCCCTCCCATTTAAGTTCCTCTCCTGGTCAATGGCCCCAAGAGAACCTCTGGCTTTGTGTTTGCATGACTTAGTGTTTGTGTGTTTGTATGTGTGTGTGTTTCTCTCTGTGTCTGTGTTTGTATGGGTCTATTTGTGTGTGTGTGTGTTTGTCTCTTTCTCTGTGTGTTTGTGTGAATTTGTGTCTGTTTGTCTGAGTTTGTGTGTTTGCATGCATGTGTGTTTGTGTGTGTTGGTCTGTGTGTTTAAAGCTGTGCCTGTGTGCGTGTGTATGTGTGTATTTGGGTTTGTGTGTTTGTTTGTTTCTGTCTCTGTATTTGAATGGGGTCTATTTATGTGTGTGTGTTTGTCTCTTTCCCTCTGTTTTTGTGTAAATTTGTGTCTGTTTGTCTGTGTTTGTATGTATGCATGCATGTGTGTTTGTGTGTTTGAAGCTGTGCCTGTGTGCGCTTGTATTTGTGTATTTGGGTTTGTGTGTTTGTTTGTCTCTGTCTCTGTCTCTGTGTTTGTATGGGTCTATTTGTGTGTGTGTGTGTTTGTCTCTCTGTGTTTGTGTTAATTTGTGTCTGTTTGTCTGGGTTTGTGTGTTTGCATGCATGTGTGTTTGTGTGTATTGGTCTGTGTGTTTAAAGCTGTGCCTGTGTGCGCCTGTATGTGTGTATGTGTGTATTTGGGTTTGTGTATTTGTTTGTCTCTGTCTCTGTCTCTGTGTTTGTATGGGGTCTATTTGTGTGTGTGTGTGTTTGTCTCTTTCCGTCTGTTTTTGTGTGAATTTGGGTCTGTTTGTCTGTGTTTGTATGTACGCATGCATGTGTGTTTGTGTGTTTGAAGCTGTGCCTGTGTGCGCTTGTATGTGTGTATTTGGGTTTGTGTGTTTGTTTTGTCTCTGTCTCTGTGTTTTTATGGGTCTATTTGTGTGTGTGTGTGTTTGTCTCTTTCTGTGTGTGTTTGTGTGAATTTGTATGTCCCTGTGTTTGCATGCATGTGTGTGTGTGTGTTGGTTTGTGTGTTTGTAGCTGTGCTCTCCTTGTGTGCAGGGGGCGCGCCCGGGAGAGAGCCGCTCCCAGAAACCTGCTCCTCCTCCTCCTTCCACCTCTCGCCCATCGCGCTCGGACTACAAAGCCCATCCTCCTCCACGGCTCCAGGCGGGGCCGGCAGGGGGGCGTCCCGGCAGGGGGGGAGGGTCCCTCTCGCCCCACGGCCCCAGCCCCGCCGCTCCCGGCTGGCAGCCCCCCCCGCCCCCTCCCGGGTCCCGGTCCTTCCCGGGTCGTCTCGAGCCCCCACCCAAGCGGGAGGGGGGTGGGGGGCGCTCTGCGCATGGGCAGAGGGAGGGTTGGGGTGGGCGGGGGACTCACCGGCCGGCGCAGCAGCCGCAGCGGTTCCCCATGGCGCCGACCGCCGCTTCCTGGCCCCGGGATGCCAGCCCGGCCGCGGGCGAGCAGCAGCAGCAGCAACAGCAGCAGCGGCGGGAGGCGGAGGCGGAGGCGGAGGAGGGCCGGGCGGAGGTGTCGCCTTTCCCGGCCGCCCTCTGCTGGCGGCGCGGGGGGCGCCGGGCTCGGGCGGGAGGGGGGGGCGTTGCCCCGGGCAGGGGAGACCCTCCGCCGCCGCGCTCTCAGCCGGCAGCCGCTTCCAGCATCCCCCTTCTGCCCCGTCATCCCCAGCCTTTTTGCTCCCATCATCCCCAACCTTTCCAGCACTCTGCCTCTCGTGCACAACCTTTTTGCTTCCAGCATCCCCCTCCTGCCCATCATCCACAACCTTTCCATTCCCATCATCCACAATCTTTCCAGCACTCTGCCCCTCGTGCACAACCTTTTTGCTTCCAGCATCCCCCTCCTGCCCATCATCCACAACCTTTCCATTCCCATCATCCACAATCTTTCCAGCACTCTGCCCCTCATGCACAACCTTTTTGCTTCCAGCATCCCCCTCCTGCCCATCATCCACAACCTTTCCATTCCCATCATCCACAATCTTTCCAGCACTCTGCCCCTCATGCACAACCTTTTTGCTTTCAGCATCCCCCTCCTGCCCATCATCCACAACCTTTCCATTCCCATCATCCACAACCTTTCCATTCCCATCATCCACAACCTTTCCATTCCCATCATCCACAATCTTTCCAGCACTCTGCCCCTCATGCACAACCTTTTTGCTTCCAGCATCCTCATCCTGCCCCATCATCCCCAGCCTTTTTGCTCCCATCATCCCCAACCTTTCCAGCACTCTGCCCCTCGTGCACAACCTTTTTGCTTCCAGCATCCCCCTCCTGCCCATCATCCCCAACCTTTCCATTCCCATCATCCCCAACCTTTCCATTCCCATCATCCACAATCTTTCCAGCACTCTGCCCCTCATGCACAACCTTTTTGCTTCCAGCATCCCCCTCCTGCCCATCATCCACAGCCTTTTTGCTCCCATCATCCCCAACCTTTCCAGCACCCTGCCCCTCATGCACAACCTTTTTGCTTCCAGCATCCTCATCCTGTGCCATCATTCCCAACCTTTCCATTCCCATCATCCCCAACCTTTCCATTCCCATCATGCACAACCTTTCCATTCCCATCCCCTCCAACCTTTCTGCTCCCAGCATCCCCCTCCTGCCCCATCATCCCCAACCTTTCCCAGCATTCTGCCCCATCATCCACAATCTTTCCACTCCCTGCATCCCCAACCTTTTTATTTCCAGCATCCTCATCCTGTCCCATCATCCCCAACCTTTCCAGCTTCAGCATTCTGCCCCATCATCCACAGCCTTTCCACTCCCAGCATCCATAACCTTTCTGCTTCCATCCCTCCCTCCTCCGCATCCAGCCCCATCACCCCCAGTCATTCCATTCCCATCATCCACAACCTTTAGGCTGTAGCAAGGAAAGAGCTGGGGGGGGGACTTCTCCCCCCAGAAAGCCCCCCCACTGGGAGAGCTGATTCAGGACCGTACCAGGGCCAGGGTGGGCGCCCACCAAAAAGCCAAGATGGCGGCCAACAATGCTGCCATTGAAGCCATGTTGCTTTGGAGGTGCTGTGGTGGTCGCCATTTTGACTTTTTTGCCCTGCTTTCCCTTTGATGGACCCCTGTGCTGCTGGCACTCTCCCAGGGAAGACGCTGTGCCCATTTCGACGGGCAAAATTTTATTTCCTCAGTACAAGATTTTCTCTTTTTTTATTATTATTTTTTAACTTTTGGACAAACATACACAAACAAAACATAAAACCATCTTCCAATTACGTACATATGTAGGTTGGTTCCAAATTTTTTGTGCATCTTCTCCATAGTCTTGCTTACAATTGTTTGTATAGATTCTCATATTGTCCATCAGATATACATGTATACATTAATATCATTATTACTCATTTATTAGACTAAACTATTATTCCTTCATGTTACATTCAAAGTTATTCAAAGTTTTAAATGGATTTATAATATAACAACTCATATTTTCATCCTAAATCCATCCAATAATAATACATCTTTATATTATATTCTGTATAATTCTATTCTCCTTATATTGTGAAATTCTACATATTTCATTACCATATTTTCTTTTCTAACCAATGATAAAATAAATCCCATATCTTATAAAATTGTTTTATCTTCTTGTTCTCTCATTTCAAATGTCAGTTCACTCATTTCAGCACATTCCATTATCTTCTTGATGACTTCCTCTCCCAATGCAAGATTTTCTAAGTGGGGAGGGGGAATCAGAGGTTTTTTGGGCGGGAGGGGGGTGTATTACGCTTGGCTTTTCACAAGCAGCAGATCTTCCTAGGGGTTTCATTCCAGATCCCTGGAGATCCTATGTACCACCCCCTTCCCCAGATCCGCAAAGAAACCAGAAAAACAGGACATCTGCCAGGAAAGGCTACATTTTGCAGGGGGGGGGGGGGGCAGGCAGCCCTGTTGGATTGCGGCTCCCTACAATACGTGCAGCAGCTGTTAAATGCAGAGGGGGGGAGGGCAGACCTTCCGAGAACAGCAGCCGCAACACGTGGCCCCTTCCCCTGGAGCCCCCAACCCAGACAGCCTGGATAGGAGGCCCAGATTGCCAGGCGCCCAGCCTGTGTCATTTGGCAGGAGGTGGAGAGGTGGAAGGAGAAAGACGGACACCTGTCGGGGTGCTTTCTTGAGTGACAACCCCTTTTCTAACAGGAGGGGGCAGCTGCCAGGTGGACAAAACCTCAGAGGAGACATCTGAAAATACTTACATCCATTTCCCCCCCCCTCCCATCCTCTGGAACGGGGGGTTCTCCAACCTTGGCAACTTTAAGCCTGGCGGACTTCAATTCCTGGATTTATTATTTAATTTGTTATTAATTTATTTATTTATTAAAGTGTTAATTATTCTGGGAGTTAAAGTCAGCCAGGCTTAAAGTTGCCAAGGTTTGGAGATGTGCTCTGGAACATCATGCTCCCCCCCAGGTGAGATCTGCACCCATCCCTTGAAGACCTGTCTCTGCTAACTGGCTTGGGACCCCAATGGGGTTGGGGTGTTGGTGTTAACGGACTGAGATAAGACCCCCACCTTGTCCCCTGTGCGTTGTTTACCCTTAAAATTTCTCAATTTTAAACCAGTTGTGTTTAGTAATCATCATCTATCTTTTATGACCCCCATAAATCCCTTGAGAGGTGGAGACTGGGCAACTGAATGGAGCCGAGTGTTTGTTGGCAGATGCCTTTCCTGTTGCCAATACGGAGTTTTGTTCGGCAGATATATTCTCATTGTTCCCAGAGAGAGAAATATCTGCCTCCCCTCCTACCTAGGATCAAACTCACAGCCTCCTGATTGTGAGGCAAGAACTCTGCCTCTAGGCCACCGCATCACTCTTGTGTTTAGCAATAGTAATACTGCTACCATTTATTATTTTAATATTTTCTAATGGTGATTTATTGATTGCCTCTAGGCAAGAGGGGTGGCATAGACATTTAATTAATGAATAAAATACAGGTAGTTTCTTGACTTACCACTGCAACTGAGATCCAAATTTCTGTTGCTAAGCGAGACAGTCGTTCAGTGCGGGTTACTCCATTTGACAAGCTTTCTTGCCACGGTTGCTAAGTGAAACATTGCGGTCATTAAATCATGAATATGGCTCTTAAACAAATCCGGCTTCCCTCACTGACTTGGTTTGTCAAAAAGGTCACAAAAGGTGATATTGCGACCATCATAACTATGAGCCAGTTGCCAAGCGGCCTAATTTTGGTCACGTGACCGTAGAGACTACTGCCGCAACAGCCATAAGTGTGAAAAGACGGTCGTAAGTCACTTTTTTCCAGTGCTGTCGTAACTTCAAACGGCCACTAAACAGACAGTTCTTAAGTCGAGGACTATCTGTAAAATAAAATTTGACATGAAAGTCCTGAAGACCCCAAGAGGAGATGTGGGGGGCAGGGGAGGCTTTCTCCTGACATACATGGATGCAAACTTGCCCGCTTGGGATTTTTTGTGGTTCACCGGCAGCCGGTGCAGACGGCAGAGGAATCAGATAGCGGTGAAGAACGGGGACCAGTCTGGGGAGGACTCGGAGGAGGGTCCTGCATCCAATGCAGAGATGGGGCCAGGACCATCTGGGAGTGGGGTGCTGACTCTGGGGCCTCCGGAGTCCAGCAGCAGCAAGGCAGAGGAGCAAGGGGGGCCTGTTCCGAGTGCGCGTGTGCACAGAGCTGCTAGAAGGCGAAAGCAGCTGAAGCAGAAGGGGCGACTCAGGAGTAGGGCTGAGAGGTGATTGCCCCTCCCATAAGGGATAAAGGTCAGGCCAAGATGATGATACCTTTGCAGGAAGCAAAGGAATCGATGGAGCCAGACCGGAAAATCCAAAAAAACCCCAAACCCAACAACCACGTTTTGCAAGGCTGCTCCTCTCGGTCCCTACTCTGGGTTTGTGTGATGACCCAAAAGGGCGTGGCACAAAGGCCACAGAGTCAGATAATAAGTAGGAGTCCCTTTATTAGCTCCATCTTTGCCCCCAATGTCCTGGTTACTGTCTGGTCTGGAGAAAAACTCTCCCAGGAACAGCCTTGGGTCTAAAACATGGTCAACAAAAACTGTAACTATAAATCCAATCAAGGCAAGATGAAGTAATTAGTCCAGCAGGAATTCCAGAAGTGAAGGCACGGCAATAACTCAACATGATGCCAGGAAGATGCCAGGAATGCAGATAACCGAAGTGAACACAAGATAAACTCACGTTTGGTCCCAGCATACGCCGTACTCAGCATGCATCTCTTTTAAACTCTCATTCCCAGGTGTGGTTAATGAAGGGAATCAGGGCCCTTTCCTTCCCCGTAAGCCACACAACGCACGTTGCACTTTTCTCTGTTCCTCCCTGCATGCCCTAGGATGAAGAGGGGATGGGCCTGGGTCTTCCTCTGAACTCCCTCTCCCTTGTTCTACCTCTCCCCTGCTCTGCCCAGCCGGACTTTGCCCTTCCCCAGTTTCCTCCACAGCCAACAGAGCCACACTCCCACTCCATCAGCTGTTCGTCTTTCTCCTCGGATTCAGACTCTCGATTCAGACTCCGAGAGGGGCATGATAGTTTGTGTCCCTGGAGTCGCTTTTCAGCTTTAGTGCAGAAACACAAAAGCTTTCTCAACAACACTCCTTCCCCACACCCCCTCCCTGAGCCACCAAGCCAGTCCTGGCTGCCTGATCACATTTCCTTTTCATAACATGTCTGTGGGCACAGAAAGAGCCCCCACTGAAGAGTGCCCTCGGGTGCGTTTCTGTGCTTTTTGTGCAGGTATTCAAAGGTAATCCCTGGGGGGTTTTTTTGGGGGGGGGGTGGAGGCTGGGGGTCCATGTAGGAGATGAGAGGTCAGCCATCATTGGGCGCCAACGGGAGAGGCATTACGCCAAGCCGTGGAAGATCAGATCACAGGAATGTCTGGAGTCCAGGAAGATTTGGGACCTCGGGAAAACAAAGTCCAATTTATGGCAAATAGTTTAACCAGCGGCGCAAATGTTTAGCCTTGTCCCAAATGCCGTTCTTAGCAAGAACACGTTGAATTTCAACCAACAGACAACAGGTCCAAATTCTGGCTCCTGTCATTCACTCCCTGGAGATCCAATTTCCTTGTCTTTCCAATTTGTCTCTGCCAAGATTTTGTCAGGACAAAGCTGGTAAACCGAGTGTGTTGCTCTTGGAATCAAAGGGAACAAGGGTGACCTAGATGATTGATAAAACTTGTGAAAACCCATTTGAGGGTCTGACAGCCAAGCAGGAAACCTTATTCTGAAAATGTTCCCATGATTAGAGAGGTCCATTTGGGCTCCAATCAGCGTCGCACTTCACCCCCTGCCCAGAGAGTCCAAAAGTGGACAAGCTAGCTTTTTTTTAAAAATGTTAAAATAGAGCACCACACATAGAATTAGAATCCAGCACTGCAGACAGGTTCCACACAGCCGGAGTTGTTATTGGATGAGCTTTCTGAATTCTCTGGCTGCAACTCAGGTGTGCTTCCTTTCCAGTTGTGGCTTTATGGCTGGTTGTTTTCTCATAGCACTGAAACACAAACAGCTGTGAGTTGGATGGCCCCCTCCAGCCGCAGATTGTTCTCCCCCCTCTGAAAATATGCTAGTGGCCTTCGAATCCCCAGACCATAAAAAACCCCAAGTCGCTCCAACAGTTTGGGTCTGTGGTTGCAATGCGCTCGACACGGAGAGAAAACCCAGATCACAATCTGGTTTATGGGGAGGCACAGGAAGTGCGAAACTGAAGATCATAGGCCCCCCAAAACATGATTCCCACAGCGATGTAATCCTCGGCTTTCGATCCACTTGTTTAGTGGCCGTTCGAAGTTAAAACGGCATTGAAAAAAGTGACTTATGACCATTTTTCACACTTAACAACCGTTCAGGCGTTCCCCATGGTCGCATGATCGAGCAAAGTCAATGGGGAAGCCAGATTCACTTCACAACAATGTTATTAACTGAATAATTGCAGTGATTCAATTAACAACTATGGCAAGGATGGTCGTAAGATAAAGCAAAATTGACTTAACAGCTGTCTTGCTTAGCAACAAGGTTCAATTTGTGGTTGTAAGTTGAGGATTATCTGTATGTCTAATACATATTGCACAATTGTGCCTATGTGGTCCCTTCCATCTGCAGGGACAGCTATGCTGACCAAGGACTTGCAGGATAAACCATCATATATATATCTGAATGGCTTGACCCTGGCTTGTTGGTCTTCAAGGAACCATGGTTTGAAATGGTTTAGAAATGTTTAAATCAGAGCTTGTGAGAGAAACAACAGGCATAATGCTCTCTTAAACCTTCTTTAGGAACCCAGAAACTCTTCAGTTGAAGCAGGGAATGGCAAACTTGCAAGCCAAATTTTAGCCTAGTAGACTGCACAAATCTAATTTGTAACCCTTATGATTCAATGGATCGGCTAAACATAATCAGTATTGAGTAATGTACGTATTATGCAGCTTATCAAAGTTAATTGTTCAATAGACACAGGAAAAATGCTTTTTATCAATAGTCGCATGATAGGAAAAGTTTATTGGATGGAAATTTTAGCTAACTAATCTAGAGTTAGGTGAATTTCATTGTACGCATGTTGTACATTGATAATAAAGGTTTGATTTAAATTGTATCTGTGTTTAACTGTTTGCATTTATTTATTTACTTTCCCCTCCCAAGTTATGATTCATCAATAGTTCTGGAAACAGGTTCTTTGCTTTATTTTTATTTTAAAATCTCATTTAATCATCAACAGATGAGTAAAAGCAGCCAAGAACAAAAGAAAGGGTGGTAAATAAAGCTTTACAGAATTCCGAAATAAAAAGGGCTGATCCTTTGAAAAGGGAAGGAATTATGATGGGCTGTTAAACTAAGCCCATCTCAACAGGGCAACCGATTAATTCTTCAGTAAAGAAAGTAATGTTGAACCATTTGAGAGGGTCTTAATGCCAGCAACATTGTGAGTGCCATCTTCTCCAATGTAGGGGTCTTCCAAATGCTTCGGACAACTCCCATCCTCCTAAGAGGCCCCTGGGCAGAAAAAGGGTAGGAATTATGGCACCCCTTGAAAATGAAAAAAATGAAAAGGAATTTGGTTTATCCATACCACAGGTTTCAAACTGGTGCAGTGGCCTTCACTCTCAATCCTGGGAATTATATTTTGATGAAAGAAGGGTTGGAAGACATCTGAAAAGCCAAGCTGTAGCCCTGAAGACCTTGTGGGAAAAGCTTCTTGGAATGAAAGCCCTAGATATTTGGGGAGGAGAAGATGAGGCCAAGGAGACCAACTGGACATGGCCTTTTGGCATCCAGGAAAGGCTACTTCTACACTCACCAACTCAATCTAGGGATCTGAGGTCTTTCCTAGACTTCCTTCTTTCCTTTCAGGTTGTCCTTGGCAGGTGACTTCCACCTCATTGACTTTGGCCTTCAGTGCCTTCCCCGTCCGCCGGACCTCAATGCTCAGGATGCCATCATGGGTCACGGTGGCTTTGACCGAGAAAGGATCGACATCCAAGGGGAGGATGTAGGTCCGGGTGAATTCACGGGAGATGAATCCATGTCGGTCAACCTTCTGAGGATGCTGGGCTGTCACCTCCAGGAGGTTGTCCACGGTGCGGACGGCGATTTCATCAGGGGTGAACTGACAGACGTCAAGGAAAACCTGGAATTTGTGTTCATTGAGGGTGACCTCTGAAATCCCTCGTTCCAGCTGTTTGTTAATCCGGGGCCTGATATAGTAACCATGGTACAATGTTGGTGCCAGAATGTCTCCAGGGGAAAGGCCTAGAAGAAACAAAGAGTTGTGGCTTAACATAAATGATGGTTTATAAGGGGTTCTTGGTGCTCTCTGAGCTCAGCTGTTTCCTTGCAGACATTTCACAACCCAGCTAGGGAACATTATCAGTGTAGTGCATCGTGCTTGGATCATGAAACATCTGCAAGAAAAAAAAAAACGAGCTCAGTGCACCAAGGACTCCTCATTTCAGACCTGAGCTACAGATATTCTATGAGTTATAGTTTGTTTATTACTTTATGGCTGAAAAAGCAGTGCAGGGGGAGAGAAAGCAATTTTGAGCAGGGGGAGGAACCCGTGAGAGAAATCAAAGGATTTTAATTTCTGAAGGTTAAAAGGAGCGCTATGAAAGCGGTATGAAAGAAGAAGGGGCCAACTTATTTTCCAAAGCACCTGAAGGCAGAACAAGAAGCCATGGATGGAAATTAAACAAGGAGAGAAGCAACCTGGAATTCAGGAGAAACTTCTTCCCCAAGTGGGCTCCATCCTGGTTACGCCGGGAGGTCCTGGCACGGTTAGCTGGGGCACAAAGACACCCCCACCCCTGCTTGTGCAAGACAGTTGTTCCACCGGTTCACGCGAAGAGCTCCATCCCCTGCAGGCTGCCCGGTGGGGCTGGGAGGAGGGGGGAGGCTGGCGGATCTGATGGCTGCCTCTGCATTCCTTCCAGGGGCGTTTCAGCCTCACGTGCCAGCTGGCTTCGGAGCGCTTAAGTGGGCTTCCCAAAGTCTCCTACCAGCAGCAGCAGCGTTTTTGTTTTCTCTCCAAAAGCTCCATCTTCGTGCCAGCCAACTGCATTCCACCAGCTGGATTCATGCCAGGGAAGGGGAGGGACAAGCAGGGAGGGGAGGACCGGGCAGAAACATCTCCTTGTCTGCAGCCAGATGGAGATTATTATTAGCTTCTCACCAAGGAGAAATCTAAATCTTTGCAAACAGATCTTCGTCACCCTCATGCTTTCAGAATACTTATTTTCCTTTGTCCTTTATTTACTTTTGGTCTTTTATTCACTTTGTTCCTCTTTCGATCGCATTTTTAATATATCTTGAGCTGGCCAGAGTTGGGCAGCAGCTAAAATCAAGTAATGAAAAGCAAATCTCTCAATCCTTAAAGAACGTTGCCATAAGCATCCAAATTAACCACCGAAAGGCAGGCTGGCAAGCAACCTTCCCGGCCTCAGGAATTCGACAAGAGAAATACAAGCGGTGAGTTCTCTCCTTCCTGTAGAAGTGGAAGAGAACAGACCAGCTGTTGGAAAGATTTTCATTTGGGTCTGTCTGCCTTGAGCAGCGGGGAGGGGTTGGGCTCAATGGCCTCAAGGGAACTCTTCCAACTTTCAAAGAATCAAAGCAAAGCCAAGCTCTTTCCCTTGGAAAAACTCTTCGTCTTTGTGAAGGTTTGGGAGGAGAGAAGCAGGGAGGATAAGCTTCCCTATCCGATGAGTTTGTGAAACACAACCGGCAGCATGATAAAAAAAAATACCACAAACTTTACAGCAAAGAAGGAATTTCTAAGTGTGTCCAAATCATCTATGAAACAGAGTTACTTATGGACAACTGGCCCACCTTACAAGGCTGGGATCTCCAGAATGAAGCATTGCCCCCCTGCCAAATTTGTCCCTCTCTCCACACACACACACACACACAGAGAGAGAGAGAGAGCACTGACTGTGGTAGGATGCCCAGCAGGGCTTCTTCAAAAAGAATAAACCCAAACTGATCCAGAAGTTCCTCCTTTCCAAACATAGGATCTCCCAGGTCGATAAGAGTGGTTGCTGAGCCCAAAATCACCTCCCACTTTTTGTCTACCTAGCCACACAACCAAGGCCTGGGAAAAATCCAGCTCTAGCCATAGGAGGCTTGTGATGCACTTTTGAGCACACTGGAATGGGGAGGGGGAGAAATGCACCCCAGATTAACTATTCCGGGAAGGTCCCTCCATCCCAGAGCAGGAAACACCTGAAACCTGCAACCTGGAAGGTTGAGGGGGGGGTGTCCCTGCCCAACTTACCTTCTCCAAAATTCTGGTCATAGATTTTGCTGGGGTTAGCAAACTCGCATTCCGGGCTCATGGGGTAGGCATGGGGCAGGCTGTGCTGCTGAGCCATGGTGAGAAAACTGCCTTGAATGTCCTCGCTCTCCAATGCCTTCCTTAGGAAGCTTGGCAGCTGGCCAGCTGGACCCTTGGATCAAGCAAATTCCACTGGGCTGGGGAGAGGAAGCGATAAAAGATGGACCGAAATAGACAGGCGGGGTCGTGCCGTGCTGAGCCCCCAGGGAGGGCCGGATGCTCCTGGCTCTGCAAAAAAAAAAATCCTTCCCCAAGTAGAACAACAACTGGTGGTGAGTGATGCCCCTGACGTCGTGGGTCGGGTGGCTTCTAGCCTCTTGGACCAGCAATATCTTGGGGGAAATGGGGTGAGCGCACGTGACTCCTGGATTTCAAACTGGACAGCAGCTGCCTTGAGATGCTGCCTGGCTGGTCTCATTAGGGTTATTGCTGCCACCATCCTGGTTAAGTGCAGATGGGTGGGATTCTACTGGTTCGGACCGGTTCTATAGAACCGGTTGTTACAATTCTGCGCAGTTCAGAGAACCCGCAAATCTGTCCCTTCCTGACCCTGACCCTCTCTGCCCGCTCCTCCCCTCCCCACCTAGTCAGTCCTTATCACGCATGCACAACATCGCTGACTGCATTCTCACCCGCCCGACAATCAGCTGTGCCAGGATCCCCCTCGGTGTCTTACTGCTTCGCCCAGGTGGCTTCCCTGATGCCCGGGAGGCAAAAAGGGGAGTGCATGGGGGGGGGGGGTGCTACGCTCCATTTTTTGCTCCCAAGGAGGCTTGCCTGAGATCCAGGAGGCCAAAAAATGGAGCATGGGGGAGGGGGGGTTATGCTGCAAAAAAAGGGCAGGACCACCTAGCCATGTCCACAGAACCGGTAGTAAAAATATTTGCATCCCACCCCTGGTTAAGGGGATGAAGCTTAATTAGGGAACTCTCCCCACGCAGAAGTGTGCAAAAATCCCTGGGTACTTTCACACCCAACTTGAGGTGAGGGACAGACAATCCCGCACAGGCTGGGCTGTTTCGTTCCTTGGCATCATGCAGTCCATTGATCAAACGGCTTTAGGGCTTCTCAAATGCGCTAGACCTGACCTCCAAAATGCGTGCAACAGTGGGCTTCCCACGTGCCTCATGCACCACCATCTGTAGCCCTGCAGAGAGACTGAGCTGGGTTTGGCCATCGCCCGAAGCCCTGGCTCGCTTCACCATCATTAGCCGAAGACACCATGGAACAAGGAAACCAAAAACCCAACTCAACCCATTGCGGCTTTGTGCAAAGCCACAACGATGGCCTCACAAGGGAATTGTGTTCTGGCACAGCAGCTGAGGCCTCTCCACCCGTAACAAGCTTACTATCTGTGCAAATACATAAAATACAGAAGAGCTAAAAGAGAATCAAAGAAAAGGAAGAGGCAGAAAGCCTTCCAGATTTGACAAACGTTGCAGTGTGTGTGTATGTGTTTGTAGAGATAGTACTATAAACCAAGGAATGTGTAATATATAGATTTAAATCTATACTAATGACAGCTTAGTCAAATTATCTATGTATCTATGTATCTATGTAGGTGGAACCTATTTAATACCAGTGTTTAAACTCTGTGGATTTTAACCGATGCTGATGCCCAGAAACCAGAAACTCCTTGCACATCTTTTGGGGTAATAGATGCCCCTTGTTTACACACAGTGAAATTGGAGACTGGAGCCTATCTGTCTACTTTGTCGCTGCTTCTGCTCCACTTCCTCTGCTCTAGAGATCAGGCACTCAGCTGGCTTCGGTGGCATCGGATCACGGCTGTCACAGAAAAGCTCCAGAGATCCTGCACATAGGGCACACGGAACAACACACTAACCGTATTTCAGTCTTGGGTACAGCGCACATCCAATACTTATGACTGGTAAGTGGTTGTGTTGTACTCTTATACAATTTGTTTGTTGCTGATTAGAAATTAGTGTGTGGCATGAATGCAATTGATGAGGTTTTCCTCCCACTTGAATTTTGCTGCAGTCAGAGGAGAAGAAATCAACGTCACAAGCAAGCTGAAGCTACATTTACCGGTAATAAGATGGACAATAATAGCAGAATTTTACAATCCTGATGGGGCTGCACCTTTCCCTCCTCTTCCTCCTCCTTATATGTCACTGAATCAGAGAAATGTTTATCTGATTCACTTCCAGATGTTATACATTTCAGCATTTCAAATATTTCAAAAATATTCCCTTTTTGTCAAGATTCCCACGTCTTGGTGCCTACCGTCCCTGTCCTATTGTCCCCATTTCTTCATACCTATTTCCTGTATTCTTACTCATGTTTACACTTATACCTATTGCTTGTAAGCGATTGACAAATAAATAAAATAAAAATAAATCTTCCTTACAGGCTGCAAACCTTCACTGCTCCCACCCAACTACGGACAGCCAGCAACTGCATCTGGAAACTTTATTACCTGTCCAGGAATAATCTTAGGGTTTATTGCCATAACAGTTTTCAACAATACACCATAGCTTTCTTTATTTCAAAGGGCTCCCGAAAAGTAAATTTGGAACTTATCCTGCAAAAAGTTTTGGAAACTTCTTGTTTTTTTTTTTTTTCAAATGTTCAGAGTGCTAACCAAATGGTGCTAAATGTCCACTCCACCCTTTCAGAGTTTCACAACATGTGTTTATTGACCTCACCGTTGCATATAAATAGGCCCATTTATTGCTGAGAATGGATGCAGGCTCACTCAGATGTTCCTTGTCAAATGAAACAACACCAGGACAGGAATCAACTAGGATGGCAAATAAAAGACCAAAGGGGTATTTTGGCCCACAAGAATGTTACTGGAGAGTATGATGGATGACTCTTGGCTATGGATGTGTCCCATTGGAGAATATACATCCAGGGGGTGGGGGGAAGACCAGCGTCAAGGGGAAAATGAATGATGTATTTTAGGGTCTGCTGCACCCAGCTAATGCCGACATGGCCATTCCTATTAAAACATTTTTTTTTTATTCTGAGAGACTACAGACTTATGATTTGAATGGTGGTGGATTTGTTGGAGCCCTGACATAGGGAACAGGTCATATTTCCAAGTAACCATGGACAGGTCCTCTATTCGGATGCCCATCGCTTTCTTCGTGATCCCAGGATCTGATTTCCAAGAACTACTAATTATTCTGGGAGCTGCAGAGTGGAGCCCATTGCTCTGAGTCCTCCAGCATCTGACGACAAAGGAAGCCGTACTTAATTCACCCTCTTCTCAGTGTCTGGAAATTGCATCAAGGTGTTCTTACGATGGGGGTTAATTTAGACTCAGCAAGGATGAATCCAGATCCAACAAGGAGGAACTCTCGGCTCTCGGGGTAAAAGGTGTGGCAGTGCTTATACCCCCACATAGTTGGGGGGGTGAAGAAAGAGGAAACGAAGGCGAGACGTGGGAAACTGGTCCAACCACATTCATGGCATGCTCAGTGAGAGGTGCTGTCACAACTGGCAGGAGCCTGACGTAGGACCTGAGCACAGAGGTTTAAATTTAACCCAGTGGGAAAAATGATTCATCTCTTCTATCTCACTGTCCTATTAAAAAAAACAAAAAACATTTGTCTCAGGGGTGAGGTCGAGGAAACAACCTCTCCACGGTCGCCAAGGCCAAAACAAATGACCCAGGCTGTGTCCGAAGCCTTCTGGTGAAGCCAGGGGTCTGCAAGAGGAAGAGGGCAGAATGAGGAAGGAAGGAAGAAGAGAGAAGAAGAAAGGCAGTCAGAGAAGAAGGGAGAAAAGGAGAGGAAGGAAGGGAAAATTGAAGGAAGGAAGGGAAGGGAAGGGAAGGAGAGAAAAAAAAGGAAAAGAAGGAAGGGAAGGAAGGAAGAGAAGAAGGAAAGGGAAGGAAGAGAAGGAAGGAAAGGAAGGAAGGGAAAATGGAGAAAGGAAGGAAGGAAGGGAAATAGAAGGAAAGGAAGGAAGGAAGGAAGGAAAGGAAGGGAAGGGAAGGAAGGAAAGAAAGAAAAGGTGATGAAGGGAGGAAATAGTTTTGGATCCATTGAACCCAACGTCTAACTACCATCCAAAGTCTTTGCAATATCCCAAGACCGCTTGATTGTTTACCCTTTGGCTGTGACATTCACAACTGAAGTTAGATATTTGGAGTGTGACCCTTCCTTTCCTTTCTCTTCCCCCTTTCCCTTACGTTCTCTAAGCCAATGGCCATCATCCTCATGTCTTACGGGGGTGACCTCATCTGCCACCCTTGGCAGCCCTTCCTTTCCTCGGGCCAAGATGACTCAACTCCCCTGGGGAGGGTGTGAGGTTCCGAGTCCCTTCCCCTGGCCATTCAGCCCGGGAGGAGAAGGAGGCTGTTGTGGGCCGGATGACCGAATGCCAGCCTGGTGCCAGCTTCCCTGCACTCTTTCCGAGACAAAGATAGTCAAGGCAGGATTCGCGCCAGGGACCAAAGGAGCAGGAATGCGGATCACACTAGCTGAGCCTTTCTTTTTTCTTGTCTTGTCCAGAGACAGGAGGGGGTGGGGGGGGCGGTGGGAAGAGAAGCCGTTTCTGCTGACCAGCTAGAATTTCACTGTGTTCTTTTCTGTCCGCCATGCAGGCACTGAGACGCCTCTGCCAGCCTCTCAGCCAATGGCCGGCCGACGCAGGCCGAAGAGCAGGATCAGGCCTCTCTGACCTCATGGGTTGGAGGGATTTAGCCAGCAGTGCCTGGCACCGGGCAAGCATATAAAGCCAGGCGCTCAGCTCGCCCGTCTGCACTGCCAACCGGGGCCCCCGCTTTCTTGGGGGGACGGGAGAGAGATGGACGTCACCATCCACCACCCCTTCTTCCGCAGACGGCTCTTCCCCGGCCCCTCGACCAGCCCCATCTTCAGCCAGCATTTCGGGGAGCCCTTCGTGGAGTCCGAACTCTTCGCAGGCGGCAGCTGGCCCCTGGGCTCCTTCCTGGGGAGGCCCTTCGCCTTCCAGAACGCCGGGTGGATAGACAGCGGACTGCCCAAGGTAACCCTCCCCTTTGCGCTGATGCCAGGGTGCCCACGGAGGTCACCTGCTGACCGCTTATGCATTTATTGCATGAAGAAAATTTATACAGCTGCCCCAACTCACTCAGGTTGATGCCAGGAGCTTATAAAACCTCAAGACGAAACCCAATAAACCCTCAACTCCACACAGACCCCACACATGCACACACACCCCCACACAGAGTGACAACGGGCAGACCAGCCACTTGAGGGGCTCCATACCATCCCCAGCTCCTTAGGCGTGATGGCAAAACCACATCTGCAGGGCCTCTTTGAGTGCCAAAGCGAAGCCAAATGTATTTCTGCAAGGATGATGATGTTTCCACAGGGAAGGAACCACCACAGAGAAGGCCCTTCTTCTTGGTCCCACCAGATGGACCTCCTTAAAGAGACCATCTCTTGCCTCCCCCGTTCCTTATGGGTCAATGGACGTAACTGGGAAGAGATGGTTGGTCCTTCAGCTAGTCTGGTCCCAAGCCATGTAGGCTGTTCTCTTGGCTGCGGTGTCCTCCTCTTTGTGAGGTTTGCCTGCAGTAGAGTGAGGGTGTGGGGGCTCCATGGCAAAAGCCTCTTAATTTGGGGTGTCTCTGATAGTTTCTGTCGAGGCAGGTTCACCCCCAATTTCCATCATCCCAGCTGGCCATGACCAGGAGGCAGTAATTCTTCTGTTGTACGGAGGATTCACTTCTTTGTGTAATGAAGATTGTTTCTGTCCCTTCTGTTCAGATGCAGACAGGTGCATCGCTCCTTTCCATGCCACCAGCTAAAAGAGCTGGGTATTTTCCACTCCAAAGACAAGCCATACCTTGCTTGAAATCTTAGATTGGGTTAATGTTTTGACTGGTTTATTTTTACAGTTTCCTTGTGGTTTTATAGGTCTTTTAATCTGGGGTTGGGAGCTGCCCAGGGTTGTTTGTAAGATGGTCGGCTATATAGAATTTTTAAATAAATAAACAAGTAAACTGGACCTCATAAAGGAAAAATTAAAAAGGGAGAGGATAAAAACAAGAATCTTCAAAGAAGTGGAAAGTTGGAATGCAATTCGTCATTGGAGAAATCACAGAAATAAGGGTTATCTGGGGTTTTCTGGATTTGGACTAAGTTTGTTAAGTAACCAAAGATGCGGGCGGGGTTCACACATCATGCAAAACCACAAAAAAAGTGAGCTAAAGATGAAGCAAGCCAAGTTTCTGATGTCATGAGAATGTACCCGCTCCTTTTGCACTGATCTGATTAAACGTATTTGCAAAACCAACCCAATGCGGGAACAGGGGAAGATTCATAGCAAATTCCACAAGATGCAAAATTTTGCAAAATCGACAAGGGGTCCAAAGACCCATTATCTTTTATTTTGTACATATTTTTTATGGTAACTTGGGGGTCAAAGTTTGCAACGAGGTGTCCAACACGACGCTGAAGGGTTTGGTGTCTGGAATTTCCTGACTTCCCGATAACACCAAACCTTCTTTCCTAACCCGAACTGTTTGGCCAACAGATGCATTTGGACAATGACAAGTTTTCCGTCAGCCTGGACGTGAAGCATTTCTCTCCTGCGGAGCTGAAGGTCAAAGTGTGGGGAGATGTGGTTGAAGTCCAGGGAAAGCACGAGGAGCGCCAGGTGGGTCTCTCTGGGGAAGGGCCCGTTTGGTACAGCAACAGGAGGAGGGGAAATGGATTAAGTTTATACGTCGCTCACCTCACCCTCCGAAGTGACTCCGGAGAGATCACCCAGCCACAATAACTGCATCTGGCGGGATCCCAAAACGATGCCTACAGCAGGGCATAGAGGGAGGCCAAATTAATGGCCTTATTCTTTCATTTCAAACCAGCCAGAGACGAGGTTAATCCCGAGATCAGTACTTGCCCAGGCTGTTCCGGGGTGGCTTGTCCTCAGGGAGAGGATGGCTCTTCATCTGGTACCCAGTAACCTAAATTGGAAAGTGTTTATGGAGATTCTCCAGGTTGTCCCAAAGGTGCCTTTTTTTTTCTCCAAGAGGCAACTGGACATTCTAGTTTTTCTTTGATGACCTTTCACTTCTCATCCAAGAAGCTTCTTCAGATCTGGCTG
Source organism: Hydrophis major (assembly GCA_033807585.1). Taxonomy (NCBI): domain Eukaryota; kingdom Metazoa; phylum Chordata; class Lepidosauria; order Squamata; family Elapidae; genus Hydrophis; species Hydrophis major. Next base: position 40,073,298 of record CM066334.1, on the reverse strand, counting down.
GATGGGGAGGAAGGGAAATCACAGGAAACCAAAGAAAAACCAGAAAGTCCAATGGCCTCTTTGGACATAAATTGGAAGGCTGAATAGAGAACTTTTCCGCTGCAAGATGCTGCTTATTTTATCTATTTATTCATTAGATTTATATCCTGCCTTTATTACTCTATAAGTACTTCGGAGCAATGAACATACTTAACACTCCTTCTTCCTCCCGTTTTCCCCCATAACAACCATCCTGTGAGGTGGGTTGGGCTGAGACCAGGAGGGACTAGCCCAAAGGCCACCCATCCGGCTTTCATGCCTAACACAGGACTAGAACTCACCATCTCCTGGTGATCTGCCCAAAGTCACCCAGCCGGTTTTCCTGTCCTTAAGGTGGGACTAGAGCTCACGGTCTCCCGGTGATTGACCCAAAGTCACCCAGCTGGCTTTCATGCCCAAAGCAGGACTAGAACTCCCAGTCTCCTAGTTTCTAGACCACTGCTTTCACCACTGGACCAAACAGGCTCCGACAGGACGATTCCCAAACTGACCGCGCCATGCCTTTTCTACCTCTCCCCGCCTTTCCCAAAGGATGAACATGGCTTCATCGCCCGCGAGTTCAACCGGAAGTACCGAATCCCAGCCGACGTGGACCCCCTCACTATCACCTCCTCCTTCTCCTCGGATGGCATACTGACGGTGAACGGACCAAGGAAGCTCAAGGGAATCCCGGAGCGCAGCATCCCTGTCATGCGGGAAGAAAAATCGGCCCTCCTCCCAGGACCAAGGAAATAAAAAGAGCCCCCAGAGACCCTGATCCCTTTCTTTTAATACCAAAGAAAAAAGCCTTTTCACGGGACCGAAACGGCCAATCGATTCTTCTTTGTTTATTTCCCTGTGCAAAGATAGGCACGAGAGTTTCTTTAGTGACAAATAAACAGCGGGGCAGCTTCTCCCCTCAGTCTTCATGGCCCGCTTCAATCTGAGCTAAGGCTCGGTCCTGAATGGAGGGATTAATCCAGCTGTGGAACTGCGAAGAGAGTCACACACAGAACTAGGAAGGAACCAGAACGGAAACACGAAGGGGTCGGGGACTCTCCTGGCGGGCATTTCTTTTATTTTAGGAACGGCTGCAAGGAGACCCCTCCCTGGCAGAGATTTTCCAGCCCCAGGGGATCCTGGAGCAGTGGCCTACTGCTTCCGCGGCGTCTCCACTGCCTCCTTGGGCTTCCCTTCGGCCAAGGAGCAGGCTGCCCTGCCGTGCGGAGGCTCGTAATCGATCATGTAGCACGACTGAGCGGTGGGCTTGATCGGAGGAGGCTCCAGCTCAGGCTGGTGTCCGGGGAACCAGTGAGGCTCTCGCGTCACCCCTAGGAGCACAGAGAGGGCAGGGAAAGGCAGGAAAGCAAAGCGTGTGTGTGTGGGGGGGGGGGGGTGTTGCAACACTTAACCCACACGCTGGGCTCCCTTTGCAACAGCCCAAGGCAGCCCTGGCCTGGCATCCTCCTAACGAAAGGGGACCTCCCCCTAACTAATCCCCCTAATGAAAAGGATGGCCTGAAAGGCCAATAAGCATGCCCTGCTATGCAAGAATTTCAATGCAGGTAGTCCTTGACTTACGACCACAACTGAGCCCAAAATTGCTTTTGGTAAGCGAGACAGATGTTAAGTGAGTTTTGCCCCATTTGATCAGCTTCCTTGCTGCCGTTAAGTGAATCACCGCAGTGTTAAATTAGTCACACGGTTGTTAAGCAAATCTGGCTCCCCACTGAATTAACTTGTCAGACGGGCATCATGTCACACACACACACACACACACACACACACACACACACACACACACACACGGGACATGGCAACTGTTACAATATGGATCAATGGCCAAGGTTGTACCCGTGACAGTGGGGAAAGCTGCAACGGTCATAAGGGTGAAAAACAGTCACAAGTCCCCTTTTTTCAGTGCCATCGTAACTTCAGACGGTCACTCAACGGACAGCCGATAAGTCAAGGACTGCCTGTAGTTGGCTGCCTGCTTTTGTATCTTCCTGGCTTTGGAAAAAACTCACACCTGGACCCTTATGCCAGCCCAAGCATTTGAGCTCCTGGGGGGGGTTGGCTTAACTGGAATCCCCCAACCCAAAAAAAATGCTGGGAAAAGGGAGGAGCAATGGCTCCCTTGCACCCCTGGGTGTGTTTCACTGATTGTGCCGGGGTGAGCCTGAGGTCCCCTCCCCAGGGGTGGGATTCTACCGATTTGGTCCGGTTTGAGAGATCCGGTAGCTCCGATGATCAGCTGTTGGGCCCACCCGCTTGCCCCAGTTCTAGTCTGTGCTTTATATATTTATTTTCTGTGCTTTTCAAAGCTCAGCTGATTCACACAGAGTTTGCTGGAGGTCAGCAGCAAATGCTCTGCATGCACAAAGCGGTTGTGACACCAGTTGAATCGCACCCCTGCCCCCTCCCACGTCTTGGCTTGGGATATCGACTCTGATCTGAGAACCCTCGAGGGGTCTCTCAGCTCACACACTACCAAGGCTTGTATCTGTCCCATTTGGATTCTCCTGCTAGGAATCTTTTGGAGGTGGGAGAGGAAATACAGATGCCCTGTGGCTTCTCCTGGCTGCGTGTTTTCTTCCTGCGTATTAGTTTCGTACACCTACTTCTCAATCTGCGAGGTTTTTCCTTGGAATAGTCGGACGCATACGTGGACTCAAAATAGTGCGTGTACTGCAAAGGAAAGTCCAGGGTCAGTGTGCACACACTTCCTTCAGACGGCCCCTTGGTTCACTCCAGCCCAGCCTTCAAGCAGAGGGGGCTTTCTCCCCAAAGCAAACCCTGGGGCTCGGAGACTTTAGCCAGCACAGCAGGAAATGAGGAGTGTGACACGATCCCCTCCACATTCCTGAACTCAGAAGTCAGCCTGGCTAAGCTCAGTCAGTTTGCTGCCCCCCAAAATGGGCACACAGGGTGGGAGACAATGAAAATAACCCAGAACGGAAGAGAGAAAGTAAGACACAACAATAACATATTAATGGAATGGAATAGAAATAAGAAGAGAAGAGAATTAAGAAGAGAAGAGAAATAATAGAATCTTTTCTTTTGTGTACACTCATTTGCACCAAGACAAATTCCTTGTGTATCCAATCACACTTGGCCAATAAAGAATCCTATTTCTATTCTATTCTATTCTATTCTATTCTATTCTATTCTATTCTATTCTACTCTATAAATAAGAATAGAACAGAATTAAGAATAGAATTAAGAACAGAAGAATTGAAGTAAGAATTAAATTAGAATAGAAAATAATTAAGAATAGAGTATGAATTGAATTAAATTGAAATAAGAATAGAATAAACAATAGAATAGAATAGGTCAGTTGGAAGGGGCCTTGGAGGTCTTCTAGTCCAACCTCCTGCTCATAACAGGCGGAATGTGTTCCACAACATTTTTCAGAATGCTTGATTTCTTAAAGCGACTTTTCGTGTAGATTGGAGGCTGTGCAGACCCAGGAATGTTTAAATATCGTCTCTGTGGCCGTTGTTTAACGACACCGATGTCTCATCAGAGGCCCAGAGAGCTGGCTTTTTCCTCTACCTTTTCTTATGCACATCGGGTGATAGGTTAGGCTGAAAGAGAACTCACACCGCACAAAATCTTAATGTGGATTTTCTGGGTTTTGCACGAGAGTCATCCATGAACTACACTAGTTGTGAAAGATCATGACTTATGGTACATTATTCAACAAACCATGGTTTGAAACAAGTGTTGGGTAGATTCAATGCTGCTGCCTGCCTCCAGGTTATGCAGAGTTATCACCAATGACCAGGAAGGAATGCACATCTCGTCCAGCCCTAGGTGAGTTCTAAAAGTTGGGCTTCCGAGAATTGCAAATTATAAAATTATAAAACCCTGATTCTCCTCTTCCTCGCTCCTTCTTTTCCTCTCCACAAACCCACCTCCTTTCCGGCACTGATCATATTATGAAATGTCTGCAAGAAAAGGACCAAGCTGAGAGAGCACCAAGGAATAAAGAATTATAAAAAGCCCCAAAGCACTGGATAATTTGCGGTTTTTGTGGCGCCCTAGCGAGCAGAATCCTGTCCCAAGGACAGCCTGACCTGGGAAGGGAGAGGTTGAAGCTGCCTCCTCTTCTGGATGTCGTAACGCTCCTCGTTCCAATTCCCCAAGAGGGTCTTGTTGGCATACATGTCCTCGTTGGTGGTGCACCTCCAGCCATACTGGAAGAACTTGGACGTGCTGTTCCAGTCCGTCCACACTTCCCCGTGGCCATCGGCGTGGAGCAAGCAGCCATGAAGGGGGTTAAAGAAGCACGACAGGGACATGTCCTGACGGGAGACAGGAAAACAGGCCAAGGGCTGTACGGCAAATCGAAAAAGCCCTTACAAGCAGTCCTTGACTTATAGACGTTCGTTTAACAGCCGTTCAAAGCTACAACAATGCCCCGCCCGCCCCTCCAAAAGACAGTGTATGACTGGTCCTCGCATTTACAACCAAACAGTCACGTGATCTACTAAATTCAAGTGATAGGCAACCAACACATATAGGGTAGTCCTTGACTTATGACCCCCAAATTTCTATTATTAAGTGAGACTGTCGTGCCGCTGTCGGAGTCTGAATCTGAGGAGGGACCCGAACTGGGGAAAGGCAAAGTCCGGCTGAGCAGAGCAGGGGAGAGGGAGAGCAAGTTCAGTGGAAGACCCAGGCCCACCCTCTCTTCATCCTAGGGCATGCAGGGAGGAAGTTGCAGTTTGTGTTGACCATGGTTTGGACTTGATTCTCTGCAGCCCAAGGCTGTTTCTGGGAGAGTTTTTCTCCATCCAGAAGGTAACCTGGACATTGAGGGCAAAGCTGGAGCTAATAAAGGGACTCCTACTGATTATCTGACTGTGTGGCCTTTGGGTCATCACAGAGACATTGGATAAGTGAGTTTTATTGCTCCACTTTGTGACTCTTGTCACAAGGGTTAAGTGAATCAGGACAGTTGATGAGTTAGTAAGCTGGCTGTGAAGCTAATTCTGGCTTTCCCCATCGATTTCACTCGTCATAAGGTCATAAAAGGGGATTGCGTGACCCTTGGACGCAGTGACCGTCATAAGCATGAGTTGTTTGTTAAGCATCCGAATTTTGATCACATGATCCATGGGAAGCTGCAAAGGGCATAACTTTGAGAAACAGCCATAAGTCCCCTTTTTCAGTGCCGCTGGAACTTCGAATGGCCACTAAACGAACTTGTTGTAAGCTGAAGACTTATCTGCATTTTGTCCCCTGTCCAAATGCTTGGGAGTCATTTTAATCCAGATTAGCAAATGGATGGCTATGGGAATAATTAAAGAGGAATAAGGGAATTGTCCCCAATGCTTCAGTCTGGAATGGGGAGAAATCTCGACACTCAGCAGCCAGAAATACCTCAGAGTCCGAAGTTGTAGTGGTGATGTTGCTACTGCTGGTCTCGTCCAAATCCCACATTTTCTTGCTACTTTTCACGTTTCTCAATTGGAATATCTCAGGAAAAAATGGGGCACCTCAGAAACCTGGGTGCGAAAGCTATCAATGGATTTTAAAAGTGCCAAGGGCTTTGCTAAGGTGGGGACCTGGGGCAGGCAACCCCCCCTCCAAAAAAACCCCTAATTTGTTTAGTTTGTGATGTAATCTCCTGGTCATTGGGGAGGGCTGATGACACGATCTGAAGTTGGGATGAGAGGCTTTTATTCCAAACTGCATCTTGCCAAGGGAGGTGGGCACTAACAGCTTTGGTCCCTTTGCGCACCAGCCTGGCATGACTTTTCTGCTGTGTCTTCATGTTGTTGTTTTTTACTTTATTAAATTGGGCTTTTTTGTCATGTTTGTTCTGACCAAGGCTTCCTAGACCGTAATTATGCACACGCTTATTTTAAAAAACAAGTCTTGTTTTATTGCAACGCTGGGGATTGTTTTCATTCCCAGCTGGTAATGAATCCCAAACAATCCCTCGAGATAAGCACCCACCTTTCTTTTATGCGAAGTGCTGCCAATAACAGAAGTATCAAATGAACTAGAAAAAAGACAACTGAAGTACAAAGAGCTTCAAGAATGAATCGGAACCGAACGAACGATGTTGCTTCCTGCAAAGGTTTCTCTACCTTTGCCTGTCCTTTATACCTTAGGGGAGGGGCAATCACCTCCCAGCCTTACTCCTGAATCGCCCCTTTTGTTTCAGCTTCTCTCTTCTTCTAGCAGCTCTGTGCACATGTGCATTGGGAACAGGCTCTCCTTGTTCCTCTGCCTCGAGGCTCCAAAGGACCCCACTCCCAGATGGTCCTGGCCCCATCCCTGCATCAGATGCAGGACCGAGTCCAGACTCCTGGACTGGTCCCAGTTCTTCCCCACTGCCCGATTCTGCTGCTGTCTGCACCGGTTGCCGGCGAACCACAACAATGTTTATGCAGTGTATATACTGGAGCTGCATGCAATGGAATTTCATTTTAATGTATGCCGATTAGTGTACATTCAAAGTGACAATAAAGTTATTTTAAGTCTTGTTGCCTTTCTCTTGCCCCTCCTCCATGAGTGAAGAGATGTCTAAGTGGTCTCTAGCTGTCCCTGGATTAACATGGTCAAGGTATGGAGTGGGAAGAGGGGAGGGCAGGAGAGGGATGGCAGTGGGGGGCCAGCCCCCTCTTGCTGTTGCTGGGGGGGGGCACAAAAGTCCCACAAGCACCTCCAGAGAGCTGATTTCTTGCCCTCCCTTCAGTCAGGGGGTGGATCAAAGTACCTGTGTAATTTACTCGGAATAAGATACACTTCGATGTTTTGTTTTTTTTCCCATATGTTGTAATATTTTTTTAATATAGACCAGCAACTTGTTTCGATTTTGCAGACACCAAGAGGGTCTTGGGGTGCTATAAGAAGCACCACCTTAGAAAAACCCTGCATCTCACCCTCCATTGCTCGGAAAGGGGTGGACTAAATGCTCTCTAGAGGTACCTTCCGGCTCTAAAACGCCATCCCCTCCCTTCCTGCTTTTTCTTTCCTCCCTCCCTTAGTTTTCCCTCCTTTCTTTCTCTTTCTTCCCTTTCTTTCCCTAACTTCCTTTATCCTTTCTTTCTTTCCTTCCTTCCTTGTTCTCCCCTTCCTTATTTCCTTCCTTCTCTCTTTTTCTCCCTCCCTTCTTTCTTTCCTTCTCTCGCTCCCTCTGCCCCTTCTCTTTTCTTCCCTCCCACCCTCCCTTATTCCCTTCTTTATTCCTTTATTTCCTTCCCTCTCTCCTTCCTTTTTTTTTTTTTTAATAAAAAAGATTTGTTTATCTTTCAGGTTTCCTCCCCCCACCCTTTTTTTTTTTTTAAAAAAAGCCAGAGTTTTCTTCCACGGGTGGCTCGTTTTGAGCTCAATGTGCTCTCCTCTCCAGCTCGGCTGCGCTCGAAATACATTGTTCCAACACTACTCCTCCCCTCCCCCCCCCCCCCCCCCAAAAAAGACGATAGACTGCTCCTGAACACGGAGCCTCCACGGAGGCTCTACCGTCTCAGGGGTCCCTTCCCAACCGACCTCGAAAACAACCTTGACAGCAGCAATAAAAGAAATAATTGCAGCCCCCCCGACCCCCCACCCCACCCCACCCCGGTTCCTACCTGCCAAAGACGCCCCCGCCGCCCAGAAAGCCTTGGAAAGCCCGAAAGGGGCGGGGCGGGAGCGAGGGGGAGGGAAAAAAAGAACCGTTCCTATGGTAACCGCAGAAACTGCACGACAGGAAGGAGTGGGGAGGGGAAAAAGAGCCGCTCGCGCCGGAAGTGACGTCAAAAACGCTCGACCGCGCTTCGGAGCCATTTGGGAGGGGCGGGGCTGGGAAGGAGGAGGAGGAGGAGAAGGAAGTTTAGAAGAATAATTTGGAAATATTTTTATTATTTTTTTTTCCCACCTTCTTTCCGTGAATTTGTTTTATATAAAAAAAAGGGGGAGGAGGGTTGGTCAGAAGGCAATTTGGGAAGGGGGAAGATTAGCTGCCGTTATTGCTCCTGCTGGGTGTGGGCGCTGTTGTACCCTTGCCGTACCCATCATCCCCAGGCAGGCGTCAACCTGTCCTTTTCTTTCTTCTCCCAAAGAATCCAGAATATAATAGTGATAAGAATATTAATTTAATATATATTACAATAATATAATATACTAATATAATATAACAATATATTACAATAATATATAATATATAACATAATATACTACTACACAATATACTACTATAATATATTACAATAATATACCACCTCCAGGGTGTGATTTGAAAGAAAGCAGTGGAATGAAATGGTAGGTTGATGGGGCTGGAATAAACCTTGGAGGTCATCTAGTCCCTCCATTTTCCCTCCTCCCCCACTTCGTATCCTGGATAAATAATTGTCCAGTTTTTTTCTCTTGAAAACCTCCAGTGGTGGAGCAACCACAACTCTGGGAGGCAAGCTGTTCCCTTGAGGAATTGTTTTTGCTCTCAAGAAATCCCTGCTTAATTCCAGGTTGGATTTCCCTTTGATTGGCTGCCACCTATTGCTTCTTTTGCAAAAGCAGCCTAAACTGGGACAGTTTACCTCCTTGGTTTCACTCCTGCACCATCCTTGGAGGTCGTCTCGGCAGAGAACCAGGATCTTTCTCTAATGTAGCAGGAGCCCTGAAGTGCTTCCTGCAAGTTTTGGGGCACAGCTCCCCAGTTTGCTTGCTTTGAGCCATGCTGGCGCTGAACGATGCTTGGTTGCTTCTCTGCTATAGAACAAAGTCTCTAGTGAATGCGGGAGCTTGCATCTCCTCATTTTATGTTCCAAAAATGATCCAGCCGATTGCCTCAGGAGCAAGAGACTAAAGGAGCAGAATCCCCTGAAATCTTCTACAACCCAAACTCTGGCTTTTGACAGTGACCGTTTTCCTCCATGCAGCATCAACAAGCACGTTTCCTCCTGGTTGGAGAAGGAAACTTTTCCTTCTCAATCCATCTGTACAAAGAAAGAGGCGGTGACACTCATATTATTGCTACCTGCTACGGTAGTGAAGAGTCTATATCTGAACAAGCTTTCACCAAATCTAATGTACAGTTTCTGAGAGACAAAGGTAAGTGAGGTGTGAGGGAAGCGGTATTGTTGCATTTTTGTTGTCTGTATATTTTGTTTACCTGGGGGAGAAAATCAACTGTTAAACTGTGCATTATTATTCTTTTAATAATCCAGGTGCTGAAGTCTACTTTTCTGTCAACTGCATAAAACTGAAGGAATACTTCTTGCCAGCTATGAGGAATTTTGACCGTATTTATTTCAATTTCCCTCACTGTGGAAAAAAGGCTGGAATAAAAAAGAACAGGGAGCTTCTTGCCAAGTTTTTCTGCAGGTGAGACAAAGCAAGGCTGCGTACTGTTTCCAGACTATTATGTTTTGCATTACAAGCCTCAAAAGATAAATGCCAAGAAGACAGAGCTACCTTTTGAACATCAATCAAACAGGAATATCTTTGTTACTCTTAAGAGCTTTGGGCAAAGAGCTGCTAGATAGAACATGGTATGGGCAGAGGAAATATAATTGAGGATTTCTATGGCTTTGGTTCTTGGTCTTGCTATCCCTGTATGCTTTTCCAACAACAAAGATTTTTATGCAAAACAATGTTTCAGAAGTCTGCTGAAAAGACTCCTTTGGAGCTTGTCAGATCCATGTATCTGTCATTCTTCAGTGGAAGAACAAGGGGAGGGAGGATTGATACAAGTAGTTCTTTTTGATGTAATATGAATATCCTAACTCTTGTACTGAATCTGTATGACCTTTGCACAAGGTCAACCATTGCCTGGCGTCCCAGATGGCTGGAAACTTCTCACCCCTCAGAGAGATGGCAAGAGGAGAAGGGACCAGATAAATTCCAATTCCAAGATAAATTTCCTGGGAATCTCTTCTTAGCTACGTTCTCAGAGGCGAGGGGAAAATAACGTTTGCTTCTGCGTATTGGCGAAATCCACATCGGACCAAGGGGAGGGGTTCTAACTCCCTTTGTCTGAGCTGCAGGCCCAGAAGGATATCAGACCCTGCTTTGAATGTCGACTTGCTTTCTTCCGTCTTTAATAAAGAATTCCTTTTGAAATACCCAGTTTTCAAAAGTCCGTTCTTACCGTCTGAAGGGGGGAGAGTGTGGACCTTACAGAGCTGTTTTTCCTTTTTCTTAAAACAAAGAAAAGAAAACTGAGAAAGACAGCTTGCTACCTGGGCTGTGTGGCAATGGTACCCCTTTTTTTCTTTGTTCCAGTTGTGCAGATGTTCTGGCAGAGAAAGGAGACGTCCACGTGGCACTTTGCAAAGGACAAGGGGGCACCCCTGCAGACCAGCCGGTGCGTGAGTGGCACAACAGCTGGCAAGTTGTGGAGATGGCAGCCGAAGCAGGATTTATCGTGAGTGGCATCGAGCCATTTGATATCAGAGATGCCGGTGGATATAAATGTACAGGCTACAGGTAAGTATGCTGATCGTATGCCAGGTGCCATCTTGGATGTTGCCCCAAGAAAGGGCCTTCTTACCAAATGCGCCTGTCTCTTTTGGGAAACATCATGCAAATTCTGTGGGTGAGAACTGCACATACACGATTTATTTCTTATAAAACTAATATGTCCCATATTTAAATTTCTATTACCTCGAGCAGAAAAAAATTATGACTGTTGGTTCTCAGGCCTTTGTGGGGGCAAATTTATTGAAGGAACAGATTAAATTTCTAATAAAACCCTGTATAAATTTTGGGAATAATCAGACCTATACAACCTTTGTTAACTGACTTCTTTCTGTTTATGTTGGACTACAGCTCCTTTGTCTCACAAAGATTGTTCTTCTGTTGACACCTTTCAACATGAATTTCGCCTGGTGTTTCAGTCAGCCTAATATTTACCTTCCGGATTTTAGATTCCATTGTTCTGCTTTCAGTTGGTTCAGCCAATTGTATAAACGAAAAGCACTGATTCATTTGCTTTCTTCGTAGGAATCAGGATAAATCTTTCTGCATTGAAGGCGCGTTGAATCACATATTCACCAGGAGTGTGCCATTTCTGTATTCTCAACCTTTAATTTGCAAAGTGAAGTTGGAAGGCGAATTCGTATCCTGCCAAATTCCACAGATGTTCCTAGATAAGATAAACAGGTATGCAGCAGAATTTCCAGATCCTTTGAGTCTGATCTCTGCATAATGTAATCAGCTTGGCTGATGAGTGTGCTCTTAAATGGAAAATTTAAGGGGGTCTACATTTCCTCTGGTATCCAGATGCCTTTTGGACTGAGAAACTCGAATCATACTTAGTAATAGGCTAAAAAATCGTAACACCCTTTTACATTTACTGCTCCATCAATAATTTGCTGTTTTTGAAAGCACAACATCTTGAGATTAGTGGCTTGCCTTGTTTAACACTTCTTTTTTCCAAATATTTCCATGATCTGAACTAGGAACTTCTTAGGTATTAATTCGAAGCATCCTGTCAGAACCATAAATGAAAAACTAATCGATGGCCTCAGCAGATCATTTGCAATTCAGAAGGCGAATTCTTCATTTCCCTTGGTATTCAAAGACCCTTCTGCTTCTCCTTCCTCAGACGCCTTTTGGGTGATTCCTGTTGCCAAAAGTCACCCTGAAATTAAGTCTGCGGCTTCTAAAAATGACCCTGGAACTGATCAAGATTTGAGTTGGACCTTAGGACAATATTACCTTCGGCCTTCCCTGTTGGTTTTTCTTCATTCTATTGTAAAACAGAGAGACTTTTCTCCTCGGAGTCTGTTGGCCCTCAGCGGACTGGCTTTTAAAAAATGTAAAATTTCTGTTCAGGTGCCTCCTATTTTCCACGAGGCCCTCTTTATCTGTGCCCTTAAGGAAGGAGGAGAAGATGCGCAGCTTCTGATGGAGATCCTCGTGGGCACATTAAACTCTTTACTCCCGTCATCTGATGTTAAGTTGACCTTTCTGAACCAGGAGCCAGAAAGCAGTGAGAAGAAGACCTTTCTATCTTCTCCAGAACTGTTTCTGCTCAATCCAAAACACGCCGTGATGGTGAGCTGCCAGGGCTTTGATTCCGGCCCCAAGGAATTTCGTATCGGGACAATAAGCATTGTTCGTTGGCAACCTCCGAGCATTCACCAAAACATGGCTTGCATCTCCTTGAACCTCGATCTTCTGGCCATGTGCACGTGTGGCATTTCTGACTGGCGGATGCTCTGGACTCCGGACGAGCGTTTTGGCAGCCAGTTTTCAGAGGGCCGCTTAGGCCTTTTCCAGAGCTTTTCCCTCCATCCACCGACCTACGTCCATGACATCAGCTTCTGGCTTCCAGAGGCAGAAATGTTCTCTGAAGTCCAGTTTCACGCCATTGCCAGGCATGTGTCTTTGGACACGGTTGTGTCTGTGCGGCTGCTTGACCGTTTTCAGCGGCTGGGCACAGCGCCCGCCACCAGCCTGTGCTACAGGCTCACTTACCAGTCGTGTGACAAAGCGCTCAGTCGCCCCCAGGTGGCAGCCATGCAGAAGGAGCTCAGGGAAGAACTGCAGCGTTGTCTCCGGGTGATGGTTAGGTAGGGGGACCAGGAGGAGGACTTGGCGGGGCCAGTGGTGCGGGCAAAGTAGCAGCGGGAGGGAGGGAGGCGTGTGGAATAGATAGAATAGTTTATTGGTCAAGTGTGGTTGGACACACAAGGAGTTTGTCTTGATGCAAATGCTCTCAGTGTACATCAAAGAAAAGATATTTGCCACCTTGAGTTATTTACCCAAAATAATAAAAGCTGGAATTTAAATAAAATAAAGGCATCAGTTTTCCCCAATGGGCAGATTTATTTATGGACTTATTAAAATAAAGGCAATAACATTTTTGCAGCCATAACAGCAGCAATAGCAGTAATTTGCAGAAACAACATTATTGTTGTCCTTTGCCATTGCAAGGGGGGTGGGGGGTGGGTGCCCGTTCAGAAAACCAATCCCGGAGAAGGCAATTTAGGGACGGAGGGACATGCAAATGACATTGGAACTCTTCCCACTAGGCCTTGCTACCCGGCCTATTGGACTTCGTGCCTTTTCCACGTCGCCCGTCGCTGCACCAAAGCGCAGAGCGAACAAAAATGTAGGAAGAGAGGTGGGGGGGGGGGAAGCGATTGCGCCTGCGCCGTGCCCACACCGAGGATGGCGGCGGCCGGCGTTGCGTACCCGCACTGAGCGCCACGAGCCCGGCCGACTGCCCACACTCGGCATGGCAGCCAAGGGGGGCCGGCAGCGGCCTCGATGGGGCGGTGGGGATTCGGCGGCGCCTGCCCGGCAGCGAGACGAGGGGCCTCTACCGCAGCCGGCCGCCGAGGAGAACAAAGCCGAGTAGGGGCCGAGAGCCGGGGAAGGACGGCCTGGTTTCTACCCCAGCGGGCGCTCCGGGAGGGCTGGACTACAACTCCCATTACCCCTCAGTGTCTTCAGCCTTCCATTAGAAGGTTGAAGGCACTGAGGGTTGATGGGAGTTGTAGTTTACTGCCCCCCCACCCGCTTCTGAGAACCCAGGCTTTGAAAGGGAAGGGGGTTGTCTTTTCGTATGCTGTTAATGGGACGAGGGTATTATGGGCTGGCCGGGGGGGGGTAAATGGGGAGGGGAGATACTGGCAGAAAGGAGGACCCCCATATTTGGGGGGGGGGGAGAGAAGGAATGGGACTGAAATGAAATTAAAAGGAATTGCACCTCCTTTTAATTCAAATCTAATCCATTCAATGGCAAGCCTTAAGGTGCCCAGCCTCTGACATCAACAAGAGGAAAGGTACCTTAAAAATTCTCCCATCCATAAATCATACTTTTGATCTATCAATCTATCTATCTATCATCTATCTATCTCACACACATATACACATATGTACATATACATACATATATATATATACATAGATACACATACACACATACATATATACATACATACATGTATTTTCACACATATGTATATACATATATATACACACACGTGTGTGTGTATATATATATATATGTGTGTGTGTGTGTATATATATGTATACATACATACATACACACGTACATACACACATACATATATAAAAGCATACACATATTTTCACATATACATACACACCCCTTTAACCAGGTTCTCCTACACGGGGAGGGTTTGCTTTTTTTTAGAACAGGCCAGTTTTAAACCTTGATGCAGGTACTATTGGATTGATTTGAAACAGGGGATCTCCAAACTCAGCACCTTTTAAGACTTTGTGGACTTCAACTCCCAGGATTCCCCAGCCAGAAATCCCAAGTTTCACAGACTACCTGACATGCTAGCTGGGGGATTCTGGGAGTTGAAGTCCACAAATTGCCAAGTTTGAAGAGCCGTGATTTAAAATAAGCTCTCAGTATCATTGAAGCAAAGAATGAGTGAGGTTCGGGTCCAAGGGAGCATTTTCATCCCATGATTGGCCTTATATGCCTTTAATGCCCCAAATTGGCCCTCTAGATTCTCTCCCATCAGCCTTTCTGGATGCTCCATTGTGTCTGAAAGCTGGGATAACTGTCCAAGCAGCACCGTTTTCTTCCTCTCCATCATTTCTTTCCTTGCTTTCCATCTTCCTTAATTTACAGGGTTAATAACAGCCAGTTTGCTTTTCTGTCAGGTCCTCAGGAACCAAAGCAGGCCACGTCTGGGCCCCTGAAGGATCAACGGCTTTCAAGTGTCTAATCTCAGCCAGGTTCTGTGCAGCTCTGCTGAGTAACATCTCTGACTGCGATGAAACCTTTAACTACTGGGAACCTGTGAGTAAATCGTCCTTGCCTGTGGTAATAACACCTCTTATTAGCTTGCAGGAGAGCGAAGGTTTCATCAGCCTCTTTTAATCACTTGCTGGATTTAAAGGTCTTGACTGGCTCTAAGCTGAACCCTTTGAAACCAGGTCGCAGATCCTGTCGAGATTAGCTTCTTAGGGCAATCATCAGGGCACCAAATGCCTCCCATAAGTCAAGTTTTTTATTCATATACTAGCCGATAACCTGGCGTAGCCCTGGTATTTATTTATCCTAATCCTGTATTAGACAGGAAAAGCCCTGATTTCGGCAACCCGGAACAAACGTAGTTTCTAAAGTTGGATTTCCCTCCTTAGCAGAGAGAGCCTCCTTGTGAAGCCATTACCATTATGGCAACATCATGCTGTACATTAGAAGCTATTTGAAGGCAGTACAGTAGAAGCCACTTGAAGACACAACAGAACACTACCCGCCCCCCAAGGACTAGCATAGCTGGCTGGAGAATTCTGGGAGTTGAAGCCCACAAGTCTTAAAGTTGCCAAGTTTGGGGATCCCTGACCGGGATGATTGAGACTCTCTATAGACACTTTGAGAAGTCCTGGCTGACTGCTTAGTATTTTTCCTTGTATGCCTATACATTGTAGAAAGCAAAACATTGGACATCTTCGTTGTTGTGAGTTGCTTTTATAGATGCACTACCTCGTTTATGGCAAAGGATTCCAGACGTGGGAATATTCTCCTGTTTATGCCATTCGCTCCTATGCGTACCTGTGGCTCCATGCTCTGCCGGCCCTATTCCATGCTAGAGTCCTCCAAACAAACAAGGTAACACAAATTGGAGTCACATGTCAGTTGCCCCAAATGCAGGTCATAAATCCCTTTTCAATGTCCATCGTAATTTTGAACAGTTGCTAAGTGACTGGTCGTAAGTCAAGCACTACCTCTGTGCCTTAATTTTTCTTTCTTAAGCCCGCTGTGTCTTCAGTCCCCTCTCTCTAAGGTTGCTCCTTCCTTCCTTTTGTGTTCCTGGACAGCAAGTAGAGCTGTTGCCCCCCTTTTTAACACTGTGTGTTGTCGTGCTGGGCTCTGTGCTTCTTTGGGGGAAGTGGTGGCTTTGTTGGCAACTGCCCCATGCTCAGGCTGATGGGAGAGTTCTCATAATGGGAGGGAGGCAGCTCCCAAGGCCTGCAGTTCTGCACCCTGACCTGCTCAACCCAGGTCTAATCAAAATATAATTTAGTCAATCTAGCGGACATACCGAATGCCAAACTGGATCGCATTGAAAAACAGCAACAACAACAACAACAACAACAACCTGGTAGCTTTATCATTCTGCACTTTCTGTGAACACAACCACTGTCTGTAGAAATTTTGTAACGGGAGCTGTTCTTCCTAGGTCCTCATCTTCTACTTCCTGCGCTGCCTTTTGGCCTTCCTGAGTTGCGTTTGCGAGCTTTATTTTTATAAGTGAGTATCAGCCAGGACCCTCTTGTTTGTTTGTTTATTTTATTTATTTATTTAGTTTGTCAAGCATGTATGAGAAAACATGAACATAACATATAAACATGTATAAACAAGACATAATAAATGAGTATGAGTAAATGGGGACAGTAGGACAGAGACGGTAGGCACGCTGGTGCGCTTATGCATGCCTCCTTACAGACCTCTTAGGAATGGAGTGAGGTGTGAAAGGCTCAAGATAGTAAGTTCGGGTTCAGGTTAGTTAGTTTTGAGTAGTTCTGAAATCCAGTAACTTCAGAAGCAGTTTTAATTTAACAGAATAGCAGAGTTGGAAGGGACCTTGGAGGTCTTCTAGTCCAGCCCCCAGATTATCCAATCTCTTCTTAAAAACTTCCAGTGTTGGAGTATTCGCCGCTTTTGGAGGCAAATCTTCCCACTGATGAATTGTTGTAACTGTCAAGAAATTTCTCCTTCGTTCTAGGTTGCTTCTCTCCTTGGTTAGTTTGTGCCCATTTCTTCTTGTCCTGCCTTCAGGTGCTTTGGAAAATAGGTCGACCCTCCTCTCTGTGGCAGCCCCTGAGTTTTAGCTTAGCATAGTTTTAGATCACTGGGGTGCTTTGCTCACTTCCACTCTGTTTTCACTTCCGGAGCCTTTCCCCAAGCACACACCTGTTCTGTCCCTGAGCTACAACGGAAGCTGCTGGTGCAGAATACCTGGCCTGCCTTTTCCAAGGCTGGCAGATCTCAGCTAGGTGAGCCATCCTGAAATGCTTGGCGCCCCCTGAAACAGGCTCCCTTTTCTCTCCTCTCTTTCCTAGGGCAGTGTGCAAGAAGTTTGGGCTTCATGTGAGCAGGCTGATGCTGGCTTTCTTGATTCTTAGCACCGGGATGTTCTGCTCGGCCTCAGGTAAGTTAAGAAAGGAGCCGGGCGGGGACCAATTTTGCGGTTCCATTAAGTACATCCGGTTTTCAACTGACGATCACTTAACTGGAAAAATTCATCGCTAAGCAGCGCCGTTCTTAAGCAAGGCATCACAAGACCTCACCCAATTCTACAGCTTGTTTGCCACCGTCATTAGGTAAACCACTGTAGTCTCTAAGTGATTTAAGAGCTGACCGGCTGTTGTAGGGCTGATGCAGTGAGGATGAATCATCATGGTTATTGCCGCTTTAAGACTGAGGATGGGTCCCACAAGGTTTTACCACTTTAAGAAGCTGTCCATATAAGTTAGGTCATGAGAGGGTGTATCTGTCTCCCCTTGTGTTCTGTCTCCAGTGCGGTTCTTCGTGCAGAGTAAAGAAAATTGATTGATTGCCAGGTATTTGCCTATCATATATATGAATACATATATAGCTGTCTTGTATATAAACTACTGTCAAAAAGACAAAGGCTCTGTGTGAGCTGTGTTTTGCTCCTGGGTGGTCTCACAATAGTAGTCACGCTGCAGACACTCGTAACCTTCTGCCTCTTCTTTGCAGCCTTCCTTCCCAGCAGCTTCTGCATGTATTGTACCATCGTAGCCATGACAGGCTGGTACATGGACCGCACATCCTTGGCAGTCCTGGGTGTGGCTGCCGGAGCCATTGTGGGCTGGCCATTCAGCGCAGCGTTGGGGTAAGAGGGAGTCAGAAAGAGGGAGGTTCGGGAAGTGTTCAGGATGGTAGGATGTGAACAGTAGCATCCAGAGGCGTGTTTCTCAACCTTGGCGACTTTAAGGTGGGTGCACTTCAGCTGTGCTGGCAGGGGAATTCTGGGAAATGAAAGTCCACCCATCTGAAAGTTGCCAGGGTTGAAAAACTCGGCTCCAGAGGGTCATTTGGGAACTGGGATTGGAGGATGCTTCCCAAACACCATCTTTCTAACTCGGTGATATCAGCAGTGCTAGAAAAGAAGAGGAGGAGGAGAAGAAAGAGAGGAGGAGGAGGAGGAGGAGAATTGTGGGCTCCTTGGTGTTCTCTGAGTTTGGTTTTCTTGCAGACGTTTCATGACCCAACTAGGTAACATCATCAGTGATAGAAGGGAGGAGGCTTTGTGGAGTGGAGGAGAAAGAAGTTGGAGGATTGTGGAGTTCTTGGTGTTCTCTGAACTTGGTGGGTTTCTTGCAGACATTTCATGGCCAACTAGGTAACTTCATCAGTGCTAGAAGTGAGTGGGATTTGTGGAGAGGAGGAGGAGAAGAATAAGTTGGGGGATTGTGGAGTTCTTGCTGTTCTCTGAGCTTGGTTGTTTTCTTGCAGACGTTTCATGACCCAACTAGGTAACATCATCAGTGCTAGAAAGCAGTGGGAATTGCTCTGTTGATGTACTAGTAGCTGGCTCTGTCAGTGTTGGTGGGAATCACCTTGGTGCTTCCTTGATTAGGCTGTTGGTTACTATTTGACTGAGCTGGTAATTCCTTGATTGGAGTATCAGGAATTACGTTGAGCTAAAATACTTTCCCACACCTTCACTAATAACATCCCTCGGTCTTCCATCGGGCAGCCTCCCAATTGCCTTCGACTTGCTGGTCCTGAAGAGGCGGTGGAAGAGTTTCCTGCAGTGGTCCTTGGTGTCCCTACTGGTGTTTCTGGTGAGTCTTCCAAGGTCAGCGTGGCAACCCTTGCTTCTGGCGGGCTTCTACATCACCCTTCGTCCTTGAGGACAACAGCCCTTCCTTCACTAAGCAAAGTAGCCGTTCCATCCTGCATTTTCCAAACTGGGGAATCCAAACGCTGGCATGATGTGGTCCAGAGTGCAGGACCAAGCTCTGAAGGGTGGCTTGTTTCTCCACGAAGGTGCCCATGGTGGCCATCGATAGCTACCACTATGGGAAGCTGGTGGTAGCCCCTCTGAATATCATCTTGTATAACGTCTTCACCCCACACGGGCCAGACCTTTACGGTGAGTCTACCTGCGGGCAGGAGGAATCGTTTTGGGACGGGGGGAGGGGTGTCACACGGTCTTCCTTTCTCCCTTCCTGGATTTTATTTCCCCATAGAAATAAAACTTTGCAAGTTGGAAGTCAGCTGTGGTTACAAAAGGCGATCATATCACACGCATGCAGACTCCTGGCTGTTCTGACTTGGGCTTCCCCAAATCACAAAGCAGACTTATCATCCCAACAAAATCCCCTTTATTTAGGCTAATGTGAATCCCTCTCATTCACATCCAGCAAAGTCAGGCAAACAGTCTTTCAAGGGTGGATTACAACCACAGTCCTTATCAGGCTTGGAGAGCTGCCAGGCCGATAGCTTCCAAGCGCAACGCTATACAAGAAAATACCTGGCAAGGAGTCTCTGAGAGGCACGAACAAATCTTCACTCTAATTAAACGATTAATTAAATGTCTCCTTTCCCCTTTTGTTCCTCTTTATTCCCTATGGGAGGGGCCATTCACCACCCACCTGTGCCTTTACTCCCAAGTTGACCCTTATTCCTTAAGTGTTCTCTTCTCCTGACAGCTCTGCGCACGTGCACATCAGGAATAGGCTCCAGCTATTCTACTTCCCCACTGATGTCTGACTCTGAAGGCAGCTGATAACTGTCGGATGGCCCTGGTCCCATCTCTGCCTCTGACACAGAGCACGCATCAGAGCCTTCCCCCGACTCCAGGACTGCCCCATGTTCCTCCTCATTGTCCAAATCTACCGCCAGCTCCACCAGCCACTGGCGGCCACAACACTGGCTGGGATAGAGCCTCCAGGGAGCTGCTGACCTCTTTCTCCTTTCCTTCCTTGCAGGCACGGAGCCCTGGTCCTTCTACTTCATCAATGGCTTCCTGAACTTCAACGTGGCTTTCATCCTGGCCTTGCTGGCTTTGCCCTTGACCTGCCTGATGGAGACCCTCCTGCAGAAGTTTCGTGGTGAGCCTCTTAGACCTCAATATCTGGGTTACGGGGAAGAGTTCCTGGGCAGACTCGGCCAGCCCCTCTGCCCCTGCCTCCAAAGAGGAAGACTCCCAAGCGCAGAAGACCTTCTTCAATGTCCTGGTTCAGGAAAAAGGCTCTCCCATCCACCCAAAGAACCCTCAGGCTCCATTTATTTCTTCTTCTTATTTATTTCATCCAATTTTTATAAGGCAACCCCGGCCGGCTTACAGCTTATAAAAAGACAAATTAAAAAAATAACCAAAGCATTAAGACGACACACACTGACATTTTACAACTCTGCCCAAAACAAGAACAACAACCCAGGTTTCTCTTTCCTTCCGCTACTCATCTGCCACTGTCCCTTCTTCCAGTCCAAAACCTGGGCCGCCCGTACTGGCTGACACTTTCTCCCATGTACATCTGGCTCCTGATCTTCTTCAGCCAGCCCCACAAAGAGGAGAGGTTTCTGTACCCCATCTATCCCCTGATTTGTCTCTGCGGAGCAGTGGGGCTCTCGGCCCTGCAGGTGCGTTTTGGGGGCAGGAGCAATGTGGGGCAGGGGGCAAGAGAGGAGGGCTGAGCGGGGGGGGGGGGGTTCTCCCAGTGGACCTTACTCAGGGGTGGACTGCTATACCGGTTTGCACCGGTTCAGGCGAACTGGTTGTTAATTTTATGGCCAGTTTGGCAAACAGGGTGATGCAGGAGGCCAACTAGGCCACGCCCGCTCAGCAATTGGGCAAAGAACCGGTTGTTAAATTATTTGAAGCCCAACCCCGGCCTTACTTTTGAGCAAGGGTCTCCTAACTTGGCAACTTTAAGACTTACGGACTTCAGCTCCCAGAATTCCCCAGCGCTCATGTTTTTCTCTTTCCCCATCCCCCTCCAGAAATGTTATCACTTTGTCTTCCAACGGTACCGCCTGGAGCATTACACCGTCTCTTCCAACTGGTTGGCGCTGGGCACGGTCCTGGTCTTCGGCCTGCTCTCCTTCTCCCGCTCGGTGGCTTTATTCAGAGGTGGGTTTAGGCAAGGCAAGGAGGCATCCTGAGGTCTACGACCATTTGCCATGGCCAGCTCGCCATGGGACAAGAGTTACACTAATATCAAAGAATTGGAGGAATAGACTCATTAAAGAAAGGATGAAAAAGGAGGGGCAGAATGAAATGGGAACGGCAAAAAATTAAAATAATTTTTATTTATTGCAAATCATGAATTGTTCTGCAGTGAGTTTTCCCATAGTGAGTTGGCTATGGTGAGTTGGCCTTGGTGAGTTGGCCTTGTTGAGTTGGCCATGATGAGTTGGCCATGGTGAATTATCCCCAGCAAGTTGGCTGAAGCAAGTTGTCCCATTCCTGGGTTTCCATTCTTCTTTGACCACGCAGAGCAATTAACCAGTAGCTCTTCTGCAGGGGTCAGTTCCTCTTCCCCATCCCCCACCCTTACTCCTGCAGCGATCCACTAGGTTACAATCAAGCTTCTTGGGGGAGGGGTTAGGAATCATCGTTCAGCAATGATGATTGACTAGGACTTTGTCTAAGATGGCTTTCTAAGTCTTGATTCCCTATAGGTGTTGGAGGACAGGGAGAGAGGCCTATCCTGACTCCCCGAAAAGTTCTAAGCTACGTTGAGTTCATAATTTGGTGGGGTGTGTGTGTGTCTTATCATTAATAAGTGTCTTTCAGCCTTGGTCACCTGAAGTTTGTGGACTTCAACTCCCAGAATCCCCTAAGCAACAAGCTTGAGCAATGGCTTCAGCCTTCTGGCTGGGGAATTCTGGGAGTTAAAGTCTTGCCTGTCTTAAAAGGTGAAAAAAGAGTTCGGACACACAGCCTGATCTTCCCCAGATGTTGTTACAGTATCTTCCCTGGACAACTCAGCCTACCTTGAGCCTTTGGGGAATTCTGGGGCGTTTTGCCTCAACATATCTGGTTGGAGAAGCATTTGAAGGGGACACTGGCTAATTTTTAAGGGGGGTTTCAGTAGCTGTGGCCAACTTTTCTCCTCTTCCCCCCCCCCCCAAATGCTACTTTTTCTGGCCAGGTTACCACGGGCCTCTGGACCTGTACCCAGAGTTCCACAGAATTGCCACTGACCCCACAATTCACACCTTGCCCGAAGGCAGGACGGTCCACATCTGTGTCGGGAAGGAGTGGTATCGGTTTCCCAGCAGTTTCGTCCTCCCGGAGAAGTAAGTTCCCGGTCCAAAGTGAAGTTTGATGACTGCCTGGGGGGCACCTCTCATGCCAGCACAAAGGGGACCCTGCCTGGGCCACGAAGCCAAGGGAGGCAGGAAGCCGTAGACAGACAAAGCTGCATTTCTGAGAAAGAAGAAAAGGGCAGAGAATCCGGACTGGCATTTTACGCAAGAGTGCCCATCTTCGCTGCCTTCTCACAGCTTCATTGCCCGTTTGCCCCACATGGCAAATAGGATCCCCCCTGCCACCAGCCAGCCGGCCCTTCCACTTCAAAGCCCAGGAACACCCTTAATAAAACCGTCTATGCCCCCTTTTCTTCCCGCAGCTGGCAGCTTGAGTTCATTGCCTCCGAATTCCGGGGCCAGTTGCCCAAACAGTTTGCCAAAGGCCCAGGGGCCACCCGCCTTGTGCCCACCAACATGAATGATCAGAACCAAGAAGAACCTTCCAGATATGTAAGTGGAGCCATCTTCCATTCGTCTAGGCCGGTCTCTTGCGTAGCACCTTGCCTGCCCCTCTGCAAAAGTGGGCCCAAGTCTTGCCAGTTTGACTGCTGGGCTCTGTCCCTCTCGGTAGGCTTAGGGCAGGGGTATCAAACTCAATTTCAATGAGGGCCGCATTGGCGTTGCGTTTGACCTCGGTGGGCCGGGATGGATGTGGCCCGGGTGGGCGTGGCCAGCTCGACGTCACTCATGTCGGGGGCGCTTTGTGATGGCTTGAGCGTCCTGCCAGCGAAAAGGGGCTCCCCCTTTTCTTTGGTCTTTTTAGTTGCCAGCAGAAAGGGAGTGGGGAAAGGAGTGCATTCCTTAAATGCTTCAGATAATTGCTAGGCAGCCGAGGCTGTTGGCACGCAAGATTATTACTGGGGAGCTATGGATGTGTCCCATTGGAGAATATACATCCAGGGGGTGGGGGAAAGACCAGGGTCTAGGGGGAAATGAAGGATGTGTCTTAGTGTCGGCTGCACCCAAGTAACGCTGACATGGTCACTCCTAATAAATCTTTTTTTGTTACTCTGAGAAATGCAGCTACAGCAGGGGTCTCCAACCTTGGCCCCTGGAAGCCTGGCGGACTTCAACTCCCAGAATTCCACAGCCAGCTTTGCTGGCTGTGGAACTCTGGGAGTTGAAGTCCGCCAGGCTTCCAGGAGCCAAGGTTGGAGACCCCTGAGCTAGAGACTTAAGGTTTGAGTGGAGATGGATTTGTCGGAGCCCTGACACAAGGAATTGGTCTTGGTGAGAGCATTTGCACCAAGATAAACCCCTTGTGTGTCCAGTCACACTTGGCCAATAAAGGATTTAGTTCAGTTCAGTCAGTTCAAGAAGCTTCTTCAGTTTAATTCATTCCAGCGCGGATAAAGTTACCTAGTTGGGTCATGAAACGTCTGCAGTCTTGCCGGAAGGAGTTCCTCTGGCATGGCTGGGACCAGCTGCCCTCTTCCTGCTGCTTGGGCAGTTTTGCTCAGAGTAGCAGCCCCCCCTCCCCCCCCCCCAGCAGCCTGTCTGAAGCCAAAGAGACCCCTCCCTCACCGAGGCTCTTTCCTCCCGCAGTTCGACCTCTCCAAATGCCACTACCTGGTGGATCTGGACAGCCCCGACGAAGCTCCCCGGGAGCCCAGGTACGCGGCTAACAAGGAGGAGTGGATCACGATCGCTTACAAGCCTTTCCTGGATAGCTTAAGGTGAGAGGGCACAAGGGCCAGTCTGGGAAGAAGGGAAAGGAAGAAAGGAGAGAAGGAAATGAGGGGGAAAGGCAGGAAGAAGAGAAAAGAACGGAAGGAAGGAAGAAAGGAGGAGGAGGAAAAAGGAGGAGAGGAAAGGAGGGAGGAGAGGAAGGAAAGGAAGAGAGAAAGAGAGATGAGAGAGAGAAGGAAGAAGAATGAAATGAAGGAAAGGGAAAGAGAGAAATACACACGGAGGGAAGGGGTCGGAGGAGTATGCAGAAAGAGGGAAGGCCCTCCCCCTCCCCTGCACCTCCTGGGGGGGGGCTATATTCTCCTTGCAAGGGCTGCTCCGCTCCTCCTGGGGGAGACCGGATCCCTGCTTCTGGGACAGCCGAGAGTCTCCGGCTGGCGTCACAAAGAGAGTCACAAAGGCAGCTCTGGCTGGGCTCCGAGAAATGCAGCAGGAAGGCCTGGGAGGGGTCCAGCTGCTCTCCCCCACCCTCCACCCACGTCCAATTCGCACCCACCCCCAGTGCTTCCAAGGCAGCAGGTCAGCAGCCCTCCTTCACCTCAAGCCCACGGCCAGCTTTCCCTCCATCCACTTGGCAACCACCCCCCAAAAGCCCCCTTTCTCCCCTTCGGGCCAAAGTGGACCCCCAGGTGTGAGCAAGGATGGCGGGGGGGCTTTGCCTTGGTGGTGGGAGGACAGAGGAAGGCCTTCCCAAGCGAGGTGGGCATGGAAGGCAGAGCCAGACGCTTTGAGGGAGTGAAATGTCAGTTCCGTTGAAATTCGGCTTCCCTGTCAACATTAAACTATCCTTGCATCAACTGTCCCTGTCCCTTTAAGGCTTGCGGGCTTCAACTCCCAGAATTCCCCAGGACCGGGGAATTCTGGGAGTTGAAGTCCACAAGTCTTCAAGCTGCCAAAGATAGAGACTTTCCCGGCTGCCTGAAGGAAGGGACCCCCCCCCATCCAAAACCTTCTCCTCGTCTTCTTAGATCCTCAAAGTTGTTCCGGGCTTTCTACGTTCCTTTCCTCTCCGACCAACACACAAACTACATGAACTACACCATCTTGAAGCCTCGGCGGGCGAAACTCAGCCGGAAGAAATCGGGGGTCTAGAAAGGATTGAAGAAGAGACACTCCCAGGTTCCTCTTCGGATTTTGGGATCCTCTCTCCAATTTTGTGAGTTCCGGCCTAGGAGAGAAAGAAAAGAAAGAAAAGAAAAAGAAAGAAAGAAAGAAAGAAAGAAAGAAAGAAAGAAAGAAAGAAAGAAAGAAAGAAAGAAAGAAAGAAAGAAAGAAAAAGATTTGCTCTGTTGGTGATGGTTTCCCGTTTTGTTGGCAAGATCCAATGGTTCCTTTTCACACACACACACACACACACACACACACACACACACAGAGGGGAAAACATTTTACCAGGTATTTTTAATGCTGGTTATGGAAGCCAAAAGAGCAGAACTGGATTCCTAGCTGCAGAGCTGGGCTGGGCTGGGCTGGGCTGGGCTGCTGTGGCGCCTGGGGTCATTTCCAAACACCCCACAACCCTCCCCACCCCCTGCCTATCTATTTGCCCCCCCACCCAAGCAAACGCCTCCATCTGACAGGTCACCGCTAAATGTCTGCAAGAGAAAGAACAAAGCTCCGGATGCATCTTCCATTTTGTGTGTGTGTGAGACACACACACACACACACACACACACACACAGGGTCTTCGGTCTCAGCCTGAGCCAAAATAATTTGCACTTTCCAAAAATTGTGCATTTTGGTTTTCAAAAGCACCGCCATCTTTCTTCCCCGCTCTTCCACCCTCCCCCAAAAAACACACCTTTTTTAAAAAGGATTTTCCTTTGGACTCTTCGCCAGGTTGGTCAAGAAAACATCTGGCCAGATTGTGTTTGTGGATCTGGGGAGTGGGCATCCAATGCTGGTTGTTCCCCTTTCTTTACCACTACCACTGTTGGCTGTGAAATACTGTTTCATTCCATCCCACCCGGTACAGGGTCTGTAAACTTCAGTGTTGATTAAAAAGAAAATTGGCTTTTCCGTCCCCTGTGTGGCCTTCCACCACCACTCCCTTCCCCCAGGAGGAGGAAAGCAAGACTGGGGTGCCTTTGTCCCCCTCCCCCCCCCCCAATTTAACACATCCATCCTGGTAGAGTTTTGTGTGGATCCTACAAGCAGGCAAAAAAAACCCAAAAACCAGTTGGCATTGTGCAAGAAATGGAACAGGTTGTTTCACCGTGGGAAAACAAAAGGGCTGTTTGCAGGATGAAAACTTGGAGGTCTAAGCAATAGAAATAAAAAGAAGTAGAAGTGAATGGGCCCCTCTCCCCCTCAAGAACGGAGGAGAAAAAGTTACACATCTGCCAAAAAAAGAGTTAAGACTTGCAAATAAATTCCTCTGGGTGCAGAGAAAGGCAACCTGAAGGGTCAGGATGCCACCCTCCTCCCAAGGACCACCTGGAGATCTGAGTCCTTGTTATCACACTGCAATTATTAACATGGCCAAGGGTGAGATTATTCAGTGCAAGGGGGCCTTGACATTCTCTGAGCTTGGTGGTTTTCTGGCAGACGTTTCAGGATCCAGCTAAGCAACATCATCAGTGCGAGAAGAGCGGGGAGGGTTTGCAGAAGAGGAGAAGGGCCATGGGGTACTTGGGGCTCTCCTGGTTTTCTGGCAGACTTTTCATGATCCAGCTAGGGAACATGATCAGTGCTAGGAGAATTGGGGTTGGAAGAGGAGGAGGAGGAAGACTGGGGGGGTCTCTGTCGCTCTCTGAGCTTGGTGGTTTTCTTGCAGACGTTTCATGACCCAACTAAGGAATGTTATCAATGCTGATCAACATGGATTGTTCAATGCCCATTGGGAAAGAGCCATAAATACGGTCTCGTATCATACCGTATCAATTGAGCTTTTGTCTAACTCAGTTCTAATTCTGGCTTCAGAAGGGACATTGCTTGTGTGTCTGTGTTGTTGTTTTTTTTGGGGGGGGGGCGTTAGGTACAACAACCACCTCACTGTTTTGTGGTCCTCTGAAATTCCTAAAGGCGACCACTTCATCTCTTGCAAGGATGTGACCATTTTGTGCCCCATTTTGTAACCCTAAAGGCCTCTTTTCCAACTTCGCTCCCTGTGTTTGCAGGTCCAGCATAAAAAAAAACACCTTAAAATGGCAGGACATTTTTGTGTGTTTGACCCTTCGGGGCGACCTCACCTCCTTGATCTCACCTGGCCTCAAAAGTGAATTTTGCTCAAGTCTGTCCGGGATAGAAAGACATTGTTCTGGGAAACCCAGCTGGGGCAAAGAGAGAATTTGCACATATTTTTGTTGAGTGGAAAGTTAACAATTGCAGTCCGATGAGTTGTCTGTTTCACCTGGGTGGCAAGGAAGTTGGCTTCTCATTCTTGTCTGCTGCCAGTCACAAGGTCTCATTCGCACGCGCAGAAGACAAGCCAGCCTTCTAACTGGCAAGGCTGGTTTTGCCAGCAAGAGGTTGGCACCTGCCAACAGACTTGCTTTTGGATCTAATATGGTGCCAGGTGGCAGAAGACGAAAAACTACCTGGGCCAAGGTAGAACAGAGAAGATTTCAGGCAGAAAGCAGGGAGAAAAGGTGGTGTAGCAAGAGAATTTGGTAGCTTCTTTGCCTTAGGTTTGGCTCCTAAACAGTCCTCAGAGGCAGAGATTCCCAACCGTGGCAACTTGAAGCTGTGTAGGCTTCAACTCCCAGAATTAGCTGGCTTATAGCTGGCTGGAGAATCCTGGGAGTTGAAATCTGCATTTTTTCAAGTTGCTCATTTCCTCGCTGCTCTTCTGCTCTCTGCACCTTACCCCATTCTCTGGGCATGAAATATTTTCTTGCTGCAAAAAAAGAAAAAAAAATTGTTTTCAATTTTTGTGGCTGCAAACAAAAATTCTTTGCAACTTTTGTGGCTGCAAACAAAAATTCTTTGCAACTTTTCTGGCTGCAAACAAAAATTATTTGCAACTTTTCTGGTTGCAAACAAAAATTCTTTGCAACTTTTCTGGCTGCAAACAAAAATTATTTGTAACTTTTCTGGTTGCAAACAAAAATTATTTGCAACTTTTCTGGCTGCAGAAAAAAACTCTTTGCAAGTTGCTGTAAAAAAATGCTTTGCCTAAGAGAGATCAGGTATCAGGTTCACCCCAAAAGCTTGGGCTAAATTCTGGGACCCCTTCCTCGCTTCTCCCCACCCCCCAATGGCTTTTGGGACCTACCAGGCAATCAGTGGTGAGCAGAAGAGGGTGAGGAGGGGGCTGGGGGGAGAAGCTGAAAATCACCACAGCTCGAGCCGATTTTCAAGTGACTTAAAGTGACCCAACTGGCTTATACAAGGGGGAACAGGGTGTGTGTGAATCATCATCATCCCAAAGCCCCAAACTATTATTAGATTAAGAAATTGCTGCTAAGATCCAGAATTCCCTCCCCACTTTCCTCCCTTTTTGGCTCTCGCTCTGGACTGTGAATGGTTGGGTCTCTGCATCTTCTGAAAATAGACAGATAATTGTCTGCTGCAGCTGCTCGAACGGTTCCGCCAATGCACTTGGCACGCAGGCCCCCTCCGTCGCTGCCAAGATGGGCACCATCTGATTTGGTGGGTTTCCCATTCAAAATGTGACCATGCGCTGGTCAAAAGCAGGCTTAACCGCTTGCCAAGACATCCCAGTTCCCCAACAGTTCCTGCCCAGGATCAAAGCACACACACCCCTCCTCTTTGCCAGCAGCTTTTTCCAGGGGCTTTAAGGATGGCGCTGATTCCGTCAAGATGCTTCGAAAAGCTTCACGGAGGATTTTGGCGAGAGGCGTCCAACTTAAACAGTGGGCAATGTTTATGAAGTGTGGCAGGCCACAGCCAAGTGCATTAACCACCTAACAATCCACCACCGAGGAACTAAATATGAGGGGGGCAACGTCTTTCAGTGCTCCATTACTGGAAGTTTTTAAGAAGAGACTGGACAGCCATTTGCCAAGGAACAGTCTGCTTGAGCAGGCGGCTGGACTAGAAGACCTCTGTCATGTCCCTGGTTCAAATCTGACTTTGAGGGAGAGGAGGAACAGGAGACAGAGTAGAGGTGTGGCTCCGGAGGTTGTGGAGGAAACTGGGGAAGAGCACAGGCCAGCTGGGCAGTCAGAGCAAGACCCAGGCCCATCCCCTCTGCATCCTAGGGCAGATAAGGGAGAAACATGAATGGTGTGGTCTTACGGGGGAGGAAAGGGTCCTGATCCCCTTCATGGGCTGCAGCTGTGAGGACTGTTTAAAAGGACAAACTGCGCATGGCCCAGTGCTGGAAGCAAAGTGTGAAATAATTCTAGTCTTTCTGTTCTTATCTGAGTTTTGGCGTCCTTCCCAGTGTGTGTATTTCGATATCTGTGGACGTCTTCAAGCCCTTATCCTGCCTTGTCTCAATTGCTTCAGTGTGGTTTGTGTTGTTTTTTTCTATTTATAATTTATATGTATTTTGAGTTTGAACGGAAGTTCTTCCTTTTGCACAACTGTTCATGGGGGGAGTTTTTTCTCCAGTCAATGATAATTGGACCTTTGAAGCCAAGTTGAAGGAATTAAAGAGGCTTCACCTGTTTTTGTGACTTTGTTGCTTTTGTATCCCACCCTGGGTCATCACAACCTCCAAGGTCCCTTCCAACTCTGTTATTCAGTTATACTGTTTTCCTTCCTTCTCCATCACTGGAGGTTTTTAAGAAGAGACTGGACAGCCATTTGTCTGGAATGGTGTAAGGTTTCCTTCCTGAGCAAGGGGGTTGGACTGGAAGACCTCCAAGGTCCCTTCCAGCTCTGTTATTCTGAATCTGGAAGACACGTGACTTCGCATCCGCCTCTAGCACACAAGTAAATTTGTGCAGAGTGTCATTTCCTGCAAACAAACAAACAAATCATCCCTAGCCACCTGCAAGTGCACTTCTTCCTCACCTACCAACGTGGAGTTCTTTTCTTCCCCAGCTTAAGAAAACCTTCTCTAAGCCCCCCATAAACAAACTGCCAGATCTGGACTCCAGGCCTGAGTTCCAGCAGGCAGAACCACCATCCAAACAAGCTCCAGCAAAATAAAATTTAAAAAAATAAATAAAGATTTAAGCCCTGCAGAAATGCTAACAGCTTGTTCGGAACAGCAAATATTGATGGATTCATCTCCAGTGTTTTTCCCCCATGTCTTCCGCTCTTGAAGGCAGGTTTCTGGGCGAGGTGACCGGAAGTCCTTTGTAAGAATGGACTGGAGAAAGTTTGAGGACAGAGATGGAGTCACTTATTAGGCGAATGGAACCTTAAGTTAATAACACTTGGTTGTAAGTTATGGGTGTAGTTTAACCCAGGGGTCTCTAACCTTGGCAACTTTTAAGAATTGTGGACTTCAACTCCCAAGAGTTCCTCAACCAGCTTTGGCTGTTTTCCAGAGGTGGTCTTCAGCCAGTTCTGACTGGTTCTGTAGAACCAGTAGCAGAAATTTTGAATAGTTTGGAGAACCGGCCAATCCCACCTCTTCTCTGCCTTCCATTGAGTCCCAACTGATTGGCTGGGTCTTCTTTGGTTGCCCTGCACAGGAGAACGGAGCTGGAAAGCAGGTTAGTGGGGTGGGGAGATGTTGCAGTATCTTTCCCCTGCCACACCCACCAAGCCACGCCCACAGAACCAGTAGTAAAAAAAAAAAAATTGAATCCCACCACTGCTGTTTTCTTCCACTGCAAGTCTGCTCGCCATCTCTTCACTCTTTCCACCCCCGTGGAAAAGTCCACCCTTTCTGGAAAAGTCCTGGTTTAACACCCGATCTCCGTGCTCCCCAAGCCAAATGAAATCTAGAGTAACACCCCCCTCCGAAGGAAGATTGCTTAAAGTAGCCCAATCTCCCCCTTCCCCTCACACACAGAAAGAATTTGCCTTTCCCTGTATCTCATGCACAACTCTAAATGCTTTTCATGCGGTGCCATTTCCCCCTCTCTCACACACACACACACAGACACACACACACTCCCCTTCTCCCTCATCCCGCCAGCCAGCTCAGCCCTGCTGGACACTTACCAAAAATGTGCTTTTGGGTTTGTTTGTTTGTTTTTTTATGGTATCAAGAAAAATGTGAACAGCCCCAGAATGGAAAGATTTGGACTTTGAATTTAGGACCAGGAGGAATAAATAGTGGATAATGGAACAGGAGGGGCAGCTGGAAGCTTTGAAAGGCTTCCTGGGTCTCGGCAGAGAGAGGCGAGGCGAGGCGATAAGTCAAAATATTTCGCATGCACAATTGGAAGGCCGTTTCCCCCCCACACACACACACAGAGACACACAAACACACACAAAGACACTGGAAAATTGTCCTTGGTTCTTTTGCAGTGAATTTTGGCCCCAGAAAAAGGATCCCGAGGAATTTAGGAAATATCGAGGTGCGTTCTGGCTTCCCTCAAACAGCCTGAGCACGCAGCAACTGGACTTTCTGCTATTTTTTTGAAGACGTTTCGCTTCTCATCCAAGAAGCTTCTTCAGCTCTGAAGCTGAAGAAGCTTTAGAATAGAATAGAGCTGGGAGGGACCTTGGAGGTCTTCAAGTCCAGCCCCTTGCTCAAGCAGGAGAACCTATACTATTTCAGATAAGTGGCTGTCCAGTCTCTTCTTAAAAACCTCCAGTGATGGAGCGCCCACGATTTCTGCTGTTCCACTGGTTCATTGTCCTCCCTGTTAGGAAATATCTCCTTGGTTCTAGGTTGCTTCTCCCTTGATTAGTTTCCATCCATTGCTTCTTGTCCTGCCTTCAGTTGCTTTGCAGAATAGCTTGACTCCCTCTTTTTTGGGGCAGCCCCTCAAATCTGGAAGGCTGTTATCATGTCGCCCCTAGTCCTTCTTTTCTCTAGACCAGCCTTGGATGAGAAGCAAAACATCTTCAAAGAAATGCAAGGAGGCCCAGCTGTCTTTTGAAAAAGCATCTTTGAGACAACTACCAACTTTAGACTCTCCATAGACCCCTGGTCAGGAAAAACCTGCCCAGCAGAGAGAAAATTTTTCCAAATCTCTTTGTCAGATGTCCCTTCCCTCCAATCCAGAAGAGGTGTGATGACCCGGGGCGTGACACAAAAATAACCAAGTCACAAAAATGGAAGAAGTCCCCTTTCATGCTTCCAACTTGGCCCCAATGTCCAATTATCCTCGGCTGGAAATCAAACTCTTAAAGAAAACAGTTTATGGAGGGAGTAAATGCAGTACACGCCCAAAGTAAAGTTAATTCAAAATAAAAAACCCAACAGAAACCACACTGAAGGAATTACTACGGCAGGCATGGATATTAATTGCAGACTTCTACCAGATAACGCAGCCATCCCAGTTGGGAGGAAGCCAAAACACAGATAAGCTCCGACAAGAATAATACACGCTTTGCTTCCAGCACTGGGCCATGCGCAGTTTGTCCTTTTAATCAGTGCTCACAGCTGCAGCCCATGAAGGGGATCAGGGCCCCTTCCTCCCCCATAGACCACTCCATTCACATTTCTCCCTTCTCCGTTTCTCCCTGCGTGCCCTAGGATGAAGAGGGGATGGGCCTGGATCTTCTTCTGAATGCTCATCTGGCCTGTGCCCTTCCCCAGTTTCCTCCACAGCCACCAGAGCCATCCTCCCACTCCCTGTCAGCTGTTCCACCTCTCCCTCATAGTCAGACTCCAAGGGGGGCATAACAAGAGGATTCCTTTTGGGTCAGCATCCTGGCCTTTTGACTGGGGAAGAGCCAAAACCAGAAAGGCTTTATTTTTGGATTTATTTATATTTTTTTGAGGTGGGGATGGTGGTCATCAGTAGAGAATTCAGCACCTATTTCATCTCCCCCTCTGCTTGATTGCACTAACTTGGGCAGCCCTTTCAGGTCCAGGACCGGCTCCTCTCTAGCCAGCTAAGACCCCCTTCCCCTCCCCTGCCAATCTGCAGGAAATTCCCCCCTCCCAAAGGAGGACTGGCAGTGGATGCTGGTTCCCTTCCAAGCCAGATTGGGAAAAGTAGGGTGTGGGGAGGAAGAAGAATGCATTTGCAGCACTGGTGTCTGATTTCCAAAGGCCCAGCCACAGGATTCCCATTGGGGGGGGGGGGTAGGACCTGGTTTCCATGGCTACTGCTAATGATGTCATTCACCCTCGGCAGCCAAGACCCTCCATGCTCCAGACCAGCTGAGGGGGGTGGGGGAAAGCAATGGAAGCAGCCCCTCCACCCTCCCCCCGGGCCAGTCTGCTGAACTCTGCAGCTCGGGTCCTGCAGGGAGGAGGGGTTAGTTATGGGCTTTGTAATCCGAGGGCCATTTTGCAGAGGGGAGATTGAAGTTGCAAGAGACCCTGGCTGTTCCAGGGGGGGATCCCCCCCCCACCCCCCCAAAAAAAACTCTCAGGCCCCAATTTTCTTTTGCTATCCAGCTTGGTTGCCCCAGGCAAAGGAAAAACCGCCTTTCTTTTCAACAGTTAGCAGGATTCATTCAGCTGGCATTGGGTGCAAATTCCGTCTTTGCTCTTCAGGATCCCTGGAGACTGCGGATAGGTCGGGCTCTGCAGCTCAGGCAGAAGACCGAGCTTGAACCCAGGACTTCGGAGGGGGGCGTGGCGTCTGGAATCCCTGCCCTGTGGGGATGGTATTGGAGCCCTCCCTTGGCATGCAGAGTTGGCACGCAGGGGTGAGGTTCGTGAAGTATTCAGGCTGATCGATTTGTGGCTGCCTTTCCTGTGTGTGTAGGGGGGGGGAAGAGGATGGCAGCCCCCCCCCTTCCAGGTGATCATGGGCACATACCTGCAGTCTCCTTGCAGCCGTTGCCATGCCGATGCATCTGCTCCACTGATTGTCACGTGGTGAAAGTTTGACTTTGCAGCAGCTGCTATAGGAGACCCAAAAGGCTTTTGAGCTACCCATGAGGGCTGTTTGGTGCCCATCATTGGCAGAGGGCACATAAGCCCACCCTGGCCTGACACACACACATGCGCACACACACTGTCGTGCCCCTGTTGGAGTCCGAATCCGAGGAGGAAGACGAACAGCTGACAGGGAATGGGAATGTGGCTCCATTGGCTGTGGAGGAAACTGGGGAAAGGTAAAGTCCAGCTGGGCAGAGCAGGGGAGAGGTAGAACAAGGGAGAGGGAGTTCAAAGGAAGACCCAGGCCCACCCCCTCTTCATCCTAGGGCACA
Source organism: Hydrophis major (assembly GCA_033807585.1). NCBI lineage: Eukaryota > Metazoa > Chordata > Lepidosauria > Squamata > Elapidae > Hydrophis > Hydrophis major. Next base: position 40,039,217 of record CM066334.1, on the reverse strand, counting down.
CAGAGAGGAATGGAGAAGAGAGCAACGTGGGTTGCGTGGCTTATGGGGGAGGAAAGGGCCCTGATTCCTTTGATTAGGACACCTGGGAATGGGAGTTTAAAAGAGATGTAAGCTGAGTGTGGCAGCTGCTGGGAGCAAAAGTGACTTTATATCATTGTGGCTTATCTGTGTTCCTGACGTCTTCCCAACCGTGTTATGTTATTGCCGTGCCTTCACATCTAGAATTCTTGCTCCTGCCTAATTACCTCAGTTTGGTTTGATTGGACTTAAAGTTGCAGTTTGTGTTGACCATGTTTTGGACTTGATTCTATGCAGCCAGAGGCTGTTCCTGGGAGAGTTTTTCTCCAGCCAGAAGGTAACCTGGACATTGGGGGCAAAGTTGGAGGTACTAAAGGGACTCGTACTGATTATCTGTGTGGCCTTTGTGCCATGCCCCAGGTCATCACACACACACACACACACACACACGTTAAGGGGGCTTCTTGTTGGAGCTTTTGGATGCCCAGAAAGTGTGCCAACGAGAGTCACATCCAAACTCTTGGGACCAAAACCTCCAGAATTTCCCCTCTTTGGCCATCAGTTTGAACTTTGCCAGCTGCCCAGCTGGATGAAGCTTCATGGAGGGATCTGCTTCAGTAGAGGGGGGTCTTTGTAATCCCCATGGGATAAAGGATCAGAGGCTTCTTCTGACCATTGGGCAGCTTGAGAAGGCCAGCCGGCTGTTGCAATGCTCAGCAGAGGGGCAGCTGCACCCAGACACAAAGGGAGAAGAATCACCTCTGGCCAAATTCACACATTTGGCCAATTCACACGACCTTTTCCCAGCTGCCCATATCTTGCTGCTGAGATAACAGAATCAGAGTTGGAAGGGACCTTGTAGGTCATCTAGCCCAATGCTCAGCTCAAGGATCTCTTTCCTGTTCAGGGATAATTCAGTTGCAGGTGTGCGTGTCTGGTTTACCTATTGCACAAAGCCACAATCTATTCTCAAAATAGCTGACTCTTATTCTAGGCTTGGAAGAAGCCAGAAACCATTCTTGGTACACTGTGCATTTTTCTTTTCTCTTTCTGCACTTCTGTTTCTATCTCTTTCCTCTTTTTTTAGGTTTGTTCTTACGGGTAGTGCTTTGCAAAAGTTAATAACACGATTCGGAAGAACAGGCACAACTGACCCAGCCAGGCAATGACTTCATGCAGTCTGAGAACGCAGCTATTGGTTGTCGCTAAGCTTCCTTTCCAGACTCAGCATATTTCTACACTTGTGTGTGTGTGTGTGTGTTTGTGTGTCTAAGAGCCAGTCTTGATAGCTAGCAACGACCTGAACAAGTTCTTGCATTTTTGGAAGTGTTTGGAAGTCTTTCAGAGAGAACGAGAGAGAAAGAAACAAACAGCTGGCTTGGTGCCTAAGGGAGTATTAAAACTCACAAATCTGCTGATTTCCAGCCTAGAGACTTCACCCCTGTGTGTTTCAACTGTGGCAACTTTAAGAGGAGTGGACTTCAACTTCCAGAATTCTGGGAGTTGAAGTCCACCCCTCTTAGAGTTGAAAAACATTGCTTTAATCACTACATCCAATTGACTTTTGGTCATTTATTCTATTTCATAATACAGAAGAGATAGATGTTTTGCAACTACCCTTAAATGCCATTAAATACACCTTAAAATGCCTCTTGTGATGAAATCAGCTCAGCATCTTAACCTGTTGAGTCAATTTGCCACCTCAAGGCCACCCAACAGATGGAATTTCTAGCTGCAAGAGAACAAAAACCCCAGTGTTATTTTCCCATGGCACCGTGCAAAGTGACTTGTTTGCGCTCCGTATGCCATCCAATAATCCTCGGGATAGAAAATAAAACTGACACGGGACTAAGTTGCACCCGTGTTTGGGCTGGAGGAAGGCGGCAATCTGCTTATTGGCAGCCTGTGGTATCCAAGGGGAAGAATGAAGGTGGAAACTGAACATTGGACTTCTGATTAAAAAACAATAATGTGTTGTTGTCACACCAGACATTTAGAAGCTAAGAACAGGACAAGAAAAATCCTGCTAATGAAGTTACCTAGTTTGGTAATGAAATGTTCAGAAACTAAATTGGAACAAGCTTGGAGAGCGAAGCTCTGGCAAAATAATTAGATAATTCTCTGGTTCCTTCCTATTCTGCACAGGTCGAACTACACCAAAACCTCATCAAGCTTTGAAGCACTAGAAGCTGCCCTCAGGACAGCAAACCAAGGAAGGAAAACTTCAGAGGTAGAATAGGAGGCGCTAACCAAATGACCACGATTGGAACGGGCAACTTGGACGTGAAATGAAGTGGTTGCTAAGGGAACCTGGAATTTGCACTGACCATATCCAGCTTTCCTTTGATTTGCAGGCCTGCAAAGATCATAAATGGGAACACTGGTTGCAGAGAACAGTCCAAAGAAAAGACAAATCTTGGAAGGGAAATCCTGCTGTGGCACTTCCACTTGCTCGTGAGATCGCTTGAGCCGTGGTGGCTCAGTGGTTAGAATGCAGGAGAGGGCTGTAAAAGCACGGTGAGACGGCGCAGAAGTCCAAGGGCTATTGCTTCCCAAGTCAGAATTTCAACCCACTGCAGCGATGGGCCTTCCCAGCTCTCCTGGGAGGTACCTGGAATCAAGGGGGCGACCTGTTATTTCTGCTGCTGGACTTTTGATTTATCATTACACCTGCCTATGTGAGCAGCCTCCTGAAGATCCATAAGAGAAAGGCTGTTGTGGTTCACCGGCAGCCGGTGCAGATGGCAGTGGAATCGGATAGTGGGGAAGAACAGGGACCAGTCTGGGAGTCTGGAGAGGACTCAGATGAAGATCCTGCATCCAATGCAGAGATGTGGCCAGGACCATCTGGGAGTGGGGTGCTGCCTCCAGAGCCTTTGGAGTCTGGTAGCAGTAAGGCTGAGGACCCAGGGGAGCCTGTTCCCAGTGCACATGTGCGCAAGCTGCTAGAAGGCGAAAGCAGCTGAGACAAAAGGGGCGACTCGGGATTGAAGTTTGGAGGTGATTGGCTCTCCCCTAAGATATGACAGGCAAAGGCAGAGAAACCTTTGCAGGAAGCAAAGTCATTCGCTCTGTTCGGATTCAACCTGGAAGCTCTGTTGAGACTTTGTGCTTTGGTTGGTTTTTTTATAATTCATTTGGCACTCTAGTTGTTGGCTGCAATTCAAAGGAGAGAAAGGTGGGTGCTTATCTCGAGGGACTGATTGGGACTCATTACTGGCTGGGAATGAACATAATTCCCAGCGTTGCAATAAAATAAGAGGTGTTTTAACTAACTATGTGCTTAATTAATCTCAGGAAGCCTTGGTCAGAACAGCAGGAGCTGATGTCACGGAGCTCACTCCCCAAAAAGAGGAAGGTCCAAGTTCTTTATTCTGCATTAATACATTGCAATTGCTTTGACAGAGTCCGGCATGTAAATACTACAAAGGGTGCCCTCCCCACCAAAAGAGGCCTTTGCAACTTGGTGCAGGTTTCCCCAAGCGAAGGCTAAATCCTTTTCACTTTTTTAAAATCTTCGTTTCCTTAAAAAATACATTAAAGAACGTACCACACACATATTGCACTTGTCTCCAGAGAGTAAAAGATTGTGAGAAACACCCTCCACCACCACCCACCCCGAAAAAAGACGACATCTCACCAAAGTCTCTTCAAAGGGACCTGCGTTTTCAACGGATAAAGCTAGTTGTTTCCTAAAAATAAAAACCAAAAAAAGGAAAAAAACAGTAGCGTTCACAAAGCCTCCCTCGAAAGGACCCACACAGTAGATTGGACGAAAGCGGCAGCGACATGGGAAGAGGAAGGAGAATAGCGGCGTCCTGTGGGCAGGGTGAGCCCGGTTGGGAAAATGTATGTTCCCCTGGATCATGGCCGGTCGGAGAGACACCGAAGGGCGAGAGAAACACAACAGACTGTGCAAGCGGAGGGAGAGATGGAGGGGATGCCTGAACTAGGTTTAGAGGCTCAGTCCCAACAACGGGGTCGGGGAGGGGGGAAGCAACCTCCTCCCAACAAGAGGAGGATGGCCCCCCCAATCTGCACCAAATGGCCACAAGCTGGGAAGCGGAGTTGGGAGCTCCAGACCAGCTCGGTGGCCTGGCCTTCAGTCCACATGACAAGGAAACCCTGGTCCCCTCTGAGCCCACGTGGAATAGATTTCTTGCTAACTGTGCAGTCTAGAGCAGGGGTCTCCAACCTTGGCAACTTTTAAGACTTGTGGACTTCAACTCCTTAGCCAGCAAAGTCCACAGGTCTTAAGGTTGCCAAGGTTGGAGACCCCTGCTCTAAAGAGGGAGAGGGCAGAGTTGCACAAAATCAGCAGCCTCGTGCACCAGGGCAGCCCCTGCCTGTGTAACTGGGATGCTACAAAATAGCACATTAAGAAAGCCTCTTTTGAAGGTGGCTCGGCAACAGGGACGCCGGTAAGATGTGTCCGGCCCGGCCTGGTTCTTGCTAGCTGAATCCAGACGGCTGGGAGTGGATAGGGTGGGTGGAAAAGCAAAGCAGGCCGAGGGTCTTCCTCCAGGGGTCAAAGAGAGAGATGGAAAGGCTGACCTGGGGCTAGATCTTGCCATTCTATCACTCCACCCGAGGTCCCCACGATGGTCAGCTGGGAGAGGTGACAGATTTCCTCCTGCAGCTTGCAAGGAAGTCAGGCTGGAGCGATCTCTTCCCACTCGTGAAAAATTGAGCAAGGAATTCCCTATGGAAGAACAGGATTTTGTGCTCCATTGGGCCAGTGGTGTGTTTTGAAAACTGCTACCACCGGTTCGGTGGGCACGGCTTGGTGCAGAGGCGTTTTGAGTCACCTCCTGCAATCCTGCACGCTCCGTCGCTTCAGCAGCTGTCACGTGGCCATTGCTGTGCCACACAAAGCAGCTGCACTTCAAAAGCAGGACATAAAGTTGAGTATTGGAGCAGGCGGGCCTAACAGCCGAGCGTCGGAGAAAACCAGATCGGTCTCCACTGCTCATCACTGCTACCGGCTCGGCAGAACCAGGCCAAACCGGTGGAATACCACCACTGTGTTGGGCATAAAACGCATGGAGGGGTGAGGAAGTACCCTCCAAAGCCACTAGCCCAGCACTATGGGAACACAAATTCCTTCTCCCAGGGCTTGGAGCTGAGTATGAAGGGAAGCAACCTCTCCCCATTAGGATGGGGGCCCCCTCCTGCTCCCAGGATGCCCCATTTCAAGTAGTTCCCCTGCCGCTTCCCGATGAGATCTGGTGGGCATTAATTTCATGGAACTGATTTCTTCTTGCAGACTCTGAAGAGCCACTCCAGGGCCAATTGTAGCTGCCGGAGAGGACATCGTTACTAGGGCAACTTATTTCCACAAGCTGGGCCAAACTTTTCCAATGGAGCAGAAGAAATCTAGTCTGTTTGGGGCTGATGGCCTCTTCCCCAAATTTTATTGCAATTACCCCTATGGCTGGGTTTTTAAACTTGGCCATTTAAAGATGGATGCACTTCAACTCCCAGAATTCCCCCTAGCCAGCTTTGGCTAGAGGGAATTCTGGGAATTGAAGTCCACCCCTCCTAAAAAGGCCAAGATTTGAGAAATGCTGCCCTAGAGCATCAAATGGGCCAGCCGATCCCCGGAATGGATCCCTGAAACGAAATCAGAGGCCTCCCTTTGCTTTCTCCCAGGCTAATTTTGTGCTTAAAAAAAAATTGGAGGTTGTGCTTCAATTTTTACCAAGTTCCAGTAGGCTTCAAACCTGCCAGTCTGTCTCAAAATGCTAAGGCCCCCCTCACTCCTCTTGAAACGAATTCGAAGTATATTTGTGTTTTTCCTAGAGAGGCCGATGATGCTTTTACAGAGCAGACACCTGTTGAAGTGATGAACAAGTCAATGGTTACCGATCTTAAATATTGCTGTAATATTGCTTTTTTTTCCTTAAGGAAAATTAAAATCAGGTCTATAGATGAGTGAGTCAGAAAGAATTATTTGGGGGTGGGGGTGGGGAAACGGGACACGAAACCCACATTCCACATGGTGGAACTCGGTCGCTGAAGGGACTTTGGTGTCAGCCTAGACAAGAAATGGGTGGGTGGGTTTTTAAAAAAATAATAATAATTCAGAATTTTTTAAAAAACAGAAAGGGTCTTCGAAAGAACCGAAAAAAAGGCACGGCACTATCACTTCACATGGATTTTTCTGATAAGCTTATTCTGCTTTGTCCTTAAAACACTACACCCCTAAATAGTTGCCCAAATATGCAAAGCCTAAGAACAACCATCAACGCACACGCTTGAAGTCCAAGTAGATTTGCTTCCTCTAAGAAAGAAAGAAACAAAAATAGCTACAAAGGGCAGCTTAGAACAATTTGTCCAGTGATCCAAGTTCTTCCCAAGGTTGCTTTGAGGCTGCTTTCGCTTCGGACTCCCGGATCTCCTTCCCTGCTGATCTCTGGAAGACCTCCACAATCCTAGATGTTGACTCCAAGTTGAATTTCAGGATGGACGAAGGGACGCTTTCGTCCGTCATCCAGGGCGTTCATGAGATGCACAAAGGTTCGGAGTTCCCTGCAAATCCTCTGCTCAACAAAAAAGAAGTCCAAAGAGTTCCTGCAAGTCCTCTGAAGAAGATCTATGTGGGGATGAGTAATGGTGGCCGTCTTAGGACTGGCGGACTTCCAACTCCCAGAATTCCCCAGCCAGTAGGAATGGCTGGCTCAGGAATTCTGGGAGTTGGAAGTCCACCAGTCCTAAGACGGCCACCATTTCCCCACCTCTGACCTACAGCCTAGCCTAGCTTAGCAGGCTAATTCTAAAGCCCAGGAGGTATCCTACATTCCTGACTGGCTTCCGTGTCGACGACATCTCGGCCAGGTTCCAATGGGGGAAAATAATAATAATAATAATAATAATAAGGTATTGCTTTTATTGCCAAGTGTGGTGTAGAGCATAATTCACTCCTCTTCCTGAATTCTCCCAGGTTTCCTCGGGCAGAGGTTGAGCGGTGAGTAGAACGCCCGAGACTTCTGGAAGGTCTCCTTCCTTCCTTCTCAGGAGTGAGTGGTCGTCCTTCTTTTCTCTTCCGAGGAGTTCTTTGTTCTGGTGAAGGGGTAAGGCCTGCCTTCAGCCCTCTTGGAAAGGGAAACGTGGCCCTTCCCCGCTAGTACCAGTTCAGTTGGGCTCTTCGCCCGTGAAAGCTTAAAGGTTGGAGTCCCGGTGGGAATCCGCAGCCACCGTGTGGCTGGACTTCGACCCGCCGTCCTCTTCTCCAGGAAGCTTCCCTTCCCCCCTCCCCCAAAGCTGCTAGTTGACCAAGACGTAGCCTCCGTGTTGCGGGTCGACCGTCTCCATCATTTCACAATCCAAGAGTCCAGGCAACTGGGCAAGGTTTAAGGTGTCATAGCTGGACTGAGACCCAGGAAGTTCCGAGCCCCTCTGAACGTTGGTCATGGCTACGCCACTCTGCTGGGTAGGATCCAGGGGATATGGAGGCTGGCTGGCATAATCTAGCTCTGGCGAGAGACCAAGGGGCCCCTCGCAAGTCTGGTAGGGGTACGGCTGCTGGGCTGGGACCTGGGGGGAGCCGCGGAGGGCAGGAGGAGGTTGTGGGCTGAGCTGCAGCTTCTGATACTGGCTGAGGAAAGGGTCGTATTGCATGTCTTCAGCCGAGGGCGGCTCCATGACGGGACTCAAGGGCTGCACCAGGCTGAACTGGGCAGGGGGAGGGGGAGGAGGAGGGGGCTCTTCATGGCAAGAGAGGGGCAGCTGGCTGGATCGGGAGTAGGTGCTCTCGGCGATCTGCATCTGGTTGAAGTAGGTCTGCAGCTGGGATTGCTTCTGGAGGAAGAGGTGCTTCTGATACAACCTAAATCAAGAAGGGGAGAAGGGCCGGTTAGCCTGCTTTCCCAGAAGCCGGTCTCCAACCGGGGCAACTTTGAAGGCTTGTGGACTTCAACTCCCAGAATTCTCTAGCCCAGATTGGCCAGATAATTCTGTTACCTGGTGATCGGGAGCCTGTACTGAGTGGGAAGGGGACATGGGGGTTGTTTAGAGGCTGGGATGCCTGTCAGGATTCCGACAGTCACCTCTATTTAAATCATGAGTCTCAAGCCAAATTTCCAAACCTTCAAAAGGATTTATTGGGAGTTAACATGTCCGGCGCTGCCTGGGTACAGCCGACTCTGAGACACATCATTCATTGTCACCCTTGACCCTGGTTCCCCCCACCACCACCCTTCTGGGTGTATCATAATCCATATTCTCCAATGGGACACCCCCATAGCCCAGAATCATCAATCTCTGGCTCTCCAGTTAGAATTTTGCCCGTCAGAAACTTCAGTCCCCTAGTTACTATCTTTGAAAACATTGATGGAATGCAGTTTCGGTTTTGCAAGCTGCCACACTGCTCCACCTTTTTGTTGGCACCTCTAAAAAGACCCTAGAAATATTTGATGAGTTGACAACTACTTTTTTTCCCAGCACACCAAAGGGAGTCTTTTTGTGGGAGGGGAGATTCTATTTCCAGTGGAAGAACCCGCTGTTAAGGTGGGATGTATCCTCCCGAAGTTTCTCTGCTTCTCCAGTCTTTGCCAGTGGGGCTTGCTGGGATGCCGACCCTTCCCCGAGCGTGGGGCTCACCTGTGCTCCTGCAGCTGCTGTTCCAGGCTCCGAGGTATCTCCTTGCAAAACATCTGGCACGCATGCTGGGCTTTCGAAAGCAGGCTGGGCTTCTGGAAGGAGACGGGGAAGAAGAAGAGACAGCTTTGGGCCTCGTTGCAATGCACGGCATTTCGAAGCTGCCATCGGAAAGGCTCGACTAGTCAGGTGGGAGGCTGAATTTTGTGGGCTGGGTCTGAGACTTCCTCTTCCCCCCTTAGCCTTCCTACCTGAGGAGGAGGCAATGTCTTTGCAGAGAAGACACAGCCCCTCCCCACCTTAGAAGGCTGGGCAGCCTCTTCCAACGAACAACTCCTTCCCGTTGACTTCAAGGCTTTCAAGGAAGGGGACATACCTGAAGCCGGTGTTGCAAATACTGCGTTTCTAAGCTCTGGCGCCTAGATAGCAATGGGGGATGGAGGCTGCTGGGGAAGGTGGAAGCTGCCTCCTGTGACAAGGATGCCTCTTCCTGGAGAGAGAAAGAGGGGAGAAGAACACCTTATCAGCCAAATGATCCCCCTGGGGTTTGGAGCAAGAGGTGGGCTCGGAAAGGTGCAGAAAAACAAAGGGCTACGATGCTGGACAACTGGCCAGACTCTTTGGGAATGGGGAAGAAAACATCTAATTCAAAGTAATTCCACCCTCCACCACCACCAAACATTCAGCCTGTATATCTGTCATACAGTGAAGGGAACGGCAAAAAGTCCAAGCAGAGGTTTTGGCCATCCAGAAGATCTCCAGATCCTCTAGACTGGGAGGAATGGCACCAGATAGCAGTGTCATGGCCTCGTTAAGAGTCAGACTCTGAGGGAGAGGAGGAACAGCTGACAGGGAGTGGAGGTGTGGCTCTGGAGGTTGTGGAGGAGGCTGGCGAAGGGCAGAAGCTGGCTGGTCAGTCAGAGGACGACTCAGGCCCATCTTCTCTCCACCCTAGGGCACACAGGGAGGAACAGAGAAGGAAGCAACTTGGCTTATGAGAGAGGAAGCGGCCATGATCCCCCTCATTGGTGGCAGCTGGAGAGAATAGTATGTAAGAGAGATGGTTACAACACAGCGTGGCCAGAAGCAAAGCTTGTGTTCTTTTGGGCTGAAGTTATCTTGGTTGGCGTCCTTCCAACAGACTGTGCCTTGTTATCTCCTTGAACTTGGTAATTACTTATCCTGGTCCATTGTGGAATTTCCTTCATTGTAGTTTGCTTTAGTTCTTTATTTCACCTCTATCTGCTTATTAAGTTTGGACTGTATTGCTTTTTTGAAGACTATTTTTGAATAAGTTTTATCTCCAACTGAAAATTATTGAGCAGTGGGGCCAAGTTAGAGGCATTAAAGGACATGTATTTACGTTTTGGATTTTGTTACGTTTGTGTTACATCCAGGTCAGCACAGCAGACAGAGCCACATTTCATGCCCAGATGAATCAAAACCCTGTGCTTGATGTGCTGCAGTTTCCATCATCCCTTCGTATCTACACCTATCTAAGCCGCCTCCCCGATCCCAAATATTCAGACTTTCAGAAGCTGCTGGTGAGGGGAGGCCCTAAGATATCTTCACTCCTTCCAAGGTAGCTTCAAGAACAGGCTGGCTTATAATGTAGGAGCTCAGGGGCTCCAAGGGACTGTATATTTAATTTTGCATGTATTGACAGCTGCAAGGATTGTATTTGCACAACACTGGAAAAATGAGAACAACCCGTCAGATGAGAAAGTAATTCAGAAAACACTAGACTGCGCAGAGATGGATTGGTTGACATTAAAATTAAAAGCTAAAGAAGACACAGAATATTATTTAACATGGAATAGATTTTACAAGTGGCTAGAGATAACAGGTAGAAATATGGTGAAGAAAGATTATCGTTATGTAACACAATTAAATACAAAGAGAGTTGACAGTTAGAAACATGTTGATATAATTAACAGAACTATAAATAAGCTAATACAAAGAAATTTAATTAAAATTATTCTGTTACACTATCTTTTTTGTTACTAGTATATATGTTGATATTTCTGTTTTGTTGTTTTCTTTTGCTGTTTTGTAAATGATATCCCCTGGCAATAAACTGTATTCAAAATGTTTATGAATAAAAATAAAACATATATTTTTTTAAAAAAAGGGGGAGAGAGCTCAGGGGCTCCAGACAGTACCAACCCAGATGATGCAATTCCTCTCTGAGGACATACCTGATGGGAACCACCCTCAAGGTCATGCAAGTGAGGAGAAGTGGATTCCAGAGAAGGTTCGTCTTCTGACCTCATCTGGTCATACAACAGCTGGACTTTGTTCAGCTCCAAGATGCCTTTGGTTCTGGCCAAGTTCTGAAGGTGTTGCCTGAATGCGACAATTCCTGTGGAAAAGTTAAAGAGCAGAGTGTCTGTGGAGATTGTCAATCATCCAAGTTGTCCCAAAGGTGCTTTTTTTTCAAGAGGCAAGTGGACTTTCTTGTTTTTCTTTGAAGGTTTGTTTTTCTTCTCCTCCAAGAAGTTTCTTCAGCTCTGACTGGATGGTGGGGAAGGGAAGGATTTATGCTCCTTGCAGACAGCTGGTCATTTGCATCCTTTTAGAGGGTCATCGAGGCCACTTGGAGAACCCTCAACAGAGGGGGAGGGATATGACAGTCCACAAACGCAGTTCTTTTTTCAATTCCAAGATGGCTCCACACCCATTTGCACCACTTAGCTGACCCTGTGGACATAGACAAACCTCCAAGTGGCCTCAACAACTCTTTAAAAGAATGCAAATGATCAGCTTGTCTGCAAGGAATGTAAGTCCTTCCCCACCATCCAGTCAGAGCTGAAGCAGCTTCTTGGATGAGAAACGAAACGTCTTCAAAAGGAAATCCAGAAAGTCCGGTTGCCTCTTGGGTAAAGAAGCGGAGCAATTCCAAGTGGTTTAAAGATTCTTTCGCAAGCAAGTCGCGGCGACCAACTTCTGAATTCTCTTTTGGTTCCAGCTGCAAGCTTGCAAGAGCCAATCCCAGCCCCCCTTTGGCCAAGTCAACCCATTACGCCCCCCCCCCAACTCCTGCAGCCAATGGCAACGAGGCTTTGGCCACCGAAGACCGCCTCTCCCTTTGACGCCCCTTAATCCAGAGCAGGTACCTTGTGTCAGGGACGTGTCCGATGCCCTGCGCCCCTCTCGAAAGCTGACTGGGGACCGATTGTGGGCTTCCCGCTTGTGGGCCACCAGTGCCTGCATGGCTGGGTTAGGTGGCCTCAGGCCAATGAAAGGGGGGGTCAACCTCGGAGCTGGCAGGTTGGCCAGAACCATTTCCTTCAAGGAGGAGGTATCTTCCAGGAAGTTTAAATCCCTCTGGATCGATCCCATGTTGTATTCCGAGTCAACGCTGCTCAAGGATTGGTTCGCGTCCACGGAGAAGACTTTTCCTTTGGGACCCAAGAAGAACCACAAGGAAGAGAATTAGCCATGATCCCACCGGGAGCGTTGTTATCTCAAGTCCTAGAAGGGCCACAGGTCACTTGGTGGGGCCTACAAGAAGGGCTTTTACCAGTATTGGTATTGTGGACAAAGTTTCTCCCTCTAAGGTTTCCCCCTCTAATGCAGGGCTCTCCAACCTTGGTCTGAAGCTCTGATCCTCCAGCCCAAAACCCTCAGACCCCATTTCGTACCTGGGCCTGGTATGGCTAAAAGGGGGTTGGTCACTTCTGCCAAGGTATGTCGCCTCTTCCCACTGCGAGATCCTTGCAGCGCTGCGAAGGCCTGGGTAGGATCCGTTTCAGTTTCCCCTTCGGCTTCGATCCCTTCATCGATGGACGTTTCCATCATGCTGGTCGGGAGGGACTGGCACCCCTTCCTTACCATCATTGGAGGAACCGGATCCAGCAGGCATCCATTCACCTAATCAGAAGGAGAAAAGAAACCAGAGGGAGAGGGTTTGAAGACAGCAGCCCACACGCAAGCTACTCCTTTCGTGACGGGATGATATCCCTAAAAGCCATTCCTTGAGTGAACGGCACTGAAAAATTGAACTTATGAGAAATCCTTGAACTTGTGACAAGCAAAGCACCTCCCATGGTCATGTGAGGAAAAACAGGGTCAAAAGCTGATTTAAAAGAGCCAGAATGGTGCAGTGGTGAGAACACAGTATTGCAGGTGAGCTCTGTCCACTGCCAGCAGTTTGATTCTGACAGACTCGAAGCTGACTCAGGCTTCCATCCTTCTGAGGTTGGTAAAATGAGGGCCCAGACTGTTTGGGGGCCAGAGGCTGACTCTATAAACCGCTTAGAGAGGGCTGGAAAGCACTGTGAAGCGGTATATAACTAAGGTCTATTGCTATCTTCCTTCCTTCCTTCCCTTCCCTTCCCTTCCCTTCCCTTCCCTTCCCTTCCCTTCCTTCTCAGTGGTTAGAATGCAGTATTGCAAGCTAACTCTGTCCCCTGCCACCAGTTCAATCCTGACTGGCTCAAGGTTGACTCAGCCTCCCATTCCTTCTGAGGTGGGTAAAATGAGAACCCAGATTGTTTGGGGGCAAAAGGCTGTAAATGGCTTAGAGAGGATGATACAAAGCATTATGAAACAGTGTAGAAGTCTAATTGCTGTTGCTATTGCCAGATCAGTGTTTCTTCACCTTAGCAAGTTTAAGATGGATGGACTTCAACTCCCAGAATTCCCCAGCCAGCAAGGGGGTCACCTTGAAAGGGGGTTCTCTTTTCACCAGAGAGTCTTCCCCCTCTCTCCAGCTTGCTGGGGGTCTCTTCAGCCCCCCTCCTAAGCCCAAGCTCACCGGAGCAGCTGTATCTTTGCATCACCATGGTGTCCTTGCCCCGAAGAGCCAGCCCCTTTCCTGGGGAGGGGCTGGAATGCAGCCACAAGGAGCCAAAGGGAGCCCAAGCATCAGGCCCCACAGTCCCCCTGCAGAGCGAAAAGGCAAGGTGCAGCCCTTACTTTGGGGGTGTCGATTCTCTCTTCCTCCATGAAAGCCGTTTCCCCCTGGCAGACGGACCTGGAAAAGGAGAAGGCCTCGGCGGTCGGTGGGAGGCCAGGAGACCTTCGGAGCCGAACGTTTGGACTGTGCACGTTTACAGGAGCGACAGATGCCTGCGAAGGGCAAAAGAAAAGGACGGTGGTCAAAAAAGGAATTGAGCAGAAGCCAAAGGAAACCAGGAAGTTCAAGGATGTTAGGACGAAAAGGGGGGAAAGTGAATAGAATGGAGTTGAGTGAAAGAGAGGAGAGGAGAGAGAAGGGAGGAGAAGGAGAGGAGGAGAGGAGAGAGGAGGAGAGGAGAAGGCGGAGAGGAGGAGAGGAGAGGAGAAGGAGGAGAGAAGAGAGGAGGAGAGAAGAGAGAAGGAGAGGAGAGAGAAGGAGGAGAGGAGAAGGAGGAGAGGAGAAGAGAGGAGGAGAGAGAGGAGAGAAGAGGAGAAGGAGGAGAGGAGAAGGAGGAAGAGGAGAGGAGAAGGAGGAGAGAAGAGAGGAGAGGAGAGGAGGAGAAAGAGGAGAAGAGAGAAGAAGGAGAGGAGAGAGAGGAGAGGAGAAGGAGGAGAGGAGAGGAGAAGGAGGAGAGAAGGAGAAAGAGGAGGAGAGAAGAGAGAAGGAGGAGAGGAGAGGAGAAAGAGAGAGGAGAGTTGGAAGGGATTTGTAGGTTATGTAGTCCAATCCACCCTCACCTGCCCGCCCAAGCAGGAGACCCTACATCATTTCTGACAGGTGACAGTCCAGTCTCTTCTTGAAAGCTTCCAGTGATGAAGTTCCCACAACTTCCAAAGGCAACTTCTGTTCCATTGGTTGATTTTTCTCACTGTCAGAAAGTTTCTCCTTATTTCCAGGTTGAATCTCTCCTTCAGTTTCCACCCATTATTCCTTCTCTGGCCTTCGGGTGCTTTGGAGAATAGCTTGACCTCCTTCCTCCTCTCTGGGGCAGCCCCTCCAATACTGGAAGACTGCCATCCTGTCTCCCCTGGTCCTCCTCTTCCCTGGACTAGCCAGGCCCAGTTCCTGCAACCGTTCGTTGTATGTTTTAGCCTCCAGTCCCCTCATCATCCTGGTTGCTCTTCTCTGCACTCTTTCTAGAGTCTCAACTTGACTTAAACGGCAACAAGGAAGACAGAAGCGGTCAAAGTGCAGCAAGCTTCTCCCAATCTCACAACTTGAGACTTCCATACTGACTCGAGGCAGAAGGAACCAGGAAGGCCACCCCAAGGGCTAACCTCCATCAACATATAAAGGAAGGGCAGTTATTTGTCCCTTGGAATGGAGTGGGGACAAAAAGGGGAAGCCGGGAGATATTCATCAGCCAGCTGTCAAAACAAGTTCAGGACAGATTGGGAGCTTCTGGGTGGCTTACATTTAATCAACATTATTCAGATTTGGTTGTTTCTGAAGTCAATGGGAAGACCCACTTAGGTGTGAGATCCGGGTTTTTTTTTCAAACTTGGCAACATTAAGATGGGTGGACTTCAAACTCCCAGAATTCCCCAGCCATCTTAAAGTTGTTGAGGTTGAGAAATACTTCCTGAGATGGTGCCCTTCTCTCAAAACAAGCTGCTGGCTTGACAATACAGGATTTCCTGTCCATTTCCAGAAACACATAGCAGTGGGTGACAAGGACTTTTGTGGCAGGTTTAGTTAAAATGGGACTACCAGGAGGTCTGAATAACCGGTGGTGGCACAGTGTACAGACTGGAGTTGACTCAGAAGAGCTTTCCAGGAAGAAAATCCGCGTTCTAGGTTGTCCAACTGCTCTTCCGCGTTCTAGATCGTCCAACCTCTCTAGAACAGAGCCTGGGTGTTTTTTGTTTTTTTTTACCTTAGCGACCGTTTGTTCGGCGATGGTGCTGGGTCGCCGCTGGCGAGAGTCTAACCGCTGATCGATGGGGAAGCTACTGCGGTGGGACTTCAGCCTCTCCACCAGCAGGTAGTAGATAGCAGCGAAGTGGTTGTAGCTCTTATCCTGCAGGGACTGAGAAGGAAAGAAGGACAAGCGTCACATCAGGGCATTGGTTCTTCCCCCAGCGTCCTTCGGGGGCATCAGATCCTGCCCCAAGGCCTTACCCCCCACTTCCCAGGGATGGTGCAGAGTTCCCCTGAATCAGGGTGTACTCCTCAAGTTACAACCATTCATTTAGTGAGCATTCGAAGTTACAGTGGCACTGGAAATAAGTGATTTGGGACTGGTTTCACCTTCTCATCCAAGAAGCTTCATCAGCTCTGACTTGGATGGTGGGGAAATGGAAGGATTGATATTCCTTGCAAGATAGCTGGTCCTTTGCATCCTTTTAGAGGGTCGTAGAGGCCACTTGGAGGTTTATCTGCCTCCTTAGGGTCAAACTGAGTGGTCCTGGTTCCTGGAGCCTGCAATCAATCCTTCCCTTCCCCAATATCCTGTGAGAGATGAAAAAGCTTCTCGAATGAGAAGGGAAATGTCTTCAAAGAGAAAGAACAAGGAAGTCCAGTTGTCTCCTGAAAAAGCACCTTTGGGACAATCATGACCTGGAGCAAGGAGAATCTCTACAGACTTTTAGCTATACAATTTGAACCCCCTTGGAATGGTGTGGGAGGAAGAGTGGATTTCCAGAGGAAAAAAATGCAGGCTACAAGAACCATTTGCACCACTCAGGTGACCCTGAGGACACAGATAAACCTCCAAGGAGTATAAATCCTTCCCTTCCCCACCATCCTGTCGGAGCTGAAGACGCTTCTTTGGGTGAGAAGCCAAACATCTTCAAAAGAAACCCCCCCCCCCCCAAGAAACTGCAGTTGCCTCCTGGGAAAAATAAATAAAAAAAAAGCACCTTTGGGACAACCGAATGGCCTGGAGGACAGGGAATCTCGGCAGACTTTTACCTGCAGTGAACCCCAATCATTTCAGCCTCACGGGGGACAATGGACTCTTGCACCCTGTGGCCATTTGAGGCTTTTTAAGAGAGCAAACAAAACACCCTTTTGCAAAGGGGAGCTCCACACCCCCTCCAGCCTCAGGCCTTTTGATCCCTGCACAAGGGAAACCCAACTCCAGCTGGGTCTTTCCCAATTCCAAGGCCTGGAGGGAAGGGTTTCATTGACGTACATCCTCCCCCTGACCCCCTCCAACCCCCTGCTGCAGTTGCTGGAAGGAAGCCTTAATATTGCAGGCTCCACACCAGCTAAAAATATCGGCCGCTCTCAGGAAGTGATCGCAGGGAGTCCGTGGGGAGCAGTCGGGAGCATTTATTTCTGGAAAGAAGCTTGGTTTGGAATCCTAGCCCAGAGACCGAAAATAAAAAGGAGACTCTGCATGTTTCTTAATCAGATGGTCAGTTCTGGGCAGAAGCTTCGATACGAAAACAAAAACAACAACAAAAAAAAAAAAGTGGCTTTGGATTTCCTGTGTTCCTTCCGACTTGTAATTTCCCCAAATTTCCTAGGACCGACCAACAACAGCCGAATTTCCTTGTCCTCTGGACGCTGAGCTCGGACATGGGAATTGGAGGACGTGGACGTTTTAAGAAGCCTTTAAGCACGAGGGATGTCAACGTTCCTGGAATAATGAGAACTGGCCCTTTTGAAAGGAAGAAAATACCGATTCGGGTTGCCCAGAGGGAATTTCCAAAAGTTGTGCTTAGGGGAAAAAACAACAACAATCCACGAAACAGAAAGTACCTATTTTTTCCCCCTGTTCCAATATATAATCCCCCCTCACCAAGAATTGCACAATAAAATAGAAGCAACAATGGAAACAACCCCTCTTCCCTGATCTTTTGGAGACCTAAGATATAGATAAAGGTAAAGGTTCCCCTCCTCGCACATCCGTGCGAGTTGTTTCCGGCTCTAGGGGGCGCTGCTCATCTCCGTTGCAAAGCCAAAGAAGAGCCAGCGCTGTCCAAAGACGTCTCCGTGGTCATGTGGCCGGCAGGACTAAATGCCTTCAAAGGCACACGGAACGCGGTTCCCTTCCCACCCAGGGGGTCCCTGTTTTCCTACTTGCATTTTTTACCTGCTTTCGAACTGCTGCTTGGTTGGCAGAAGCTGGGACAAGGAACGGGGGCTCACTCTGTTAGGTGGCACTGGGATTCGAACTGCCGAACAGCCGACCTTCCTGATCGACAGGCTCAGCGTCTTAGCCCCTGAGCCACTGCCTCCCTCTAAGATATAGATAACCTGGTTTAAATCATCTCTCCGTGCTGGAGGCTGTTTTTACCTCAATGGTCTTTTGCTGGTCAATTCCCAGGCTGTGCATCAACCTCAGGACCTGCTCGTTGTATTCTCCGATGGGAGGCCCGTTCTCTTGCCCCTGGGAATAGAGAGTGGGTCTTTGGACCGGAACCTCTATCAGCATCCACTTGTGCTCCTTAATCTGAGCAATGCTGAGTCTCTTGGATGGATCCAGAACCAGCATCCTCCGATGAGATGCTCGCACTCTGCGTGGGCCCCAAAAACGAAAAGAAGAGTTGGATACAGGAAGGGGAGAGAGGTCTTGATATAGAACAGTGATGGTGAACCTTTTCGGCACTAAGCGCGTACATGCGCACCAGAGCGCCGGAAACCAAAGACCAACTGGCTGGCATGTGCATGCCTGGTTTTTGTCCATTTTTGTCCGTTTCTTTGGGCTGTTTTCAGGCCATTTTTCAGGTTTTTATCTATTCTATTCTATTAATTCTAGTTCTGTTCTATTCCTATTCTACTTATTCTTCTATTCTATATTTATTTTCTTCTTTTCTTTTCTTTTTTCTTTCCTTTCCTTCTCTTCTCTTTTCTATTCTAGTTCCACTTCTGTTCTATTCTATTCCTACTCTACTCTACTCTACTCTACTCTACTCTACTCTACTCTACTCTACTCTACTCTATATTCTGTTCTCTTCTATCTATAACAGGCAATATATAGCTTAAATGCCAATTAAGTTATTGCTGAAGATAAAAATCAACATGAATGGAGCGGCTTTACTTTGCACAAAATACAAAATCTACTTCTCCCACAGGTGCACATTAGGGGGGCAGAAAAAGCAAAGCAGAGCTTTGAATAATAATCGGGGAGAAAATGAATGTCAACACAGGGTTTCCTACCTGGATTCAGCCATTCGTTCCTGGGGCAGTTCAGTATAACACCCTGGCTGCTTTCGATGACATTTCCACCCCTGGACTTATAATAGCCACAGACAGGCTGACATGAATCACACCTTGTTCATGCCAGGATGGAGTTATGGGAGACCTCACCCCCTCCCTGGCTTTGCGGATGAGCCCCCCTCCCCAGCTCTTCTAAGGCTGGGCCTTGCTTGAAGGCCTGTCCTGTGCGAATAGGGACACAGAAGGAAGCTGTCAGAGGTCAACGTCACCCTACAGCTGCCTTTTCAGCCACAGATTATGTCCATGTCCAATTTCAGGCCTTCTTGACAGCTCTGCCCTTTGTGAGGATGGACACCACTGGGGTCCCAGTGCAAATTCTGCCTGTTTTGGCCAAACATCCAAAGGCCAGTGTCTGTCTGTCTGTCTCTCTGTGTATGTGTCTCTCTGTGTATGTGTCTCTCTCTGTCTCCTTCTCTGTCTTTGCCTCCCTCCCTCTTTCTCTCTTTCTCCATTTTCTCTCTCTCTCTGTGTGTGTGTCTCTCTCTCTCTCCCCCACGCTCCCTCTCCCTCCCTCCCTCCCCTCCCTCCCTCTGGGACTTTCACCTACAGCAGATGGGGGTCTGCAGGGAACGGAGGCGGAAGACCCCCGAAAGGAAAGGGGACTGTACCTTCAGACATGAAATAGGGGGATGCGGAACCTCCCTTCTAAAACTCTCTGCCGCAGGATGGGGAGGGTCGGTCCATCGAAGGGCAACGCTCCACAAACCAGACATAAAGGACCACGCCCAGGCTCTGCGAAAGAGGAGTGGGGGGATCTGAGATCTGGGGACACAAGGGGGCCTTCACCACCACCCTGCTCCAAAGGTCATCGTTGCATGATTCCTTCCTTCATGAAGCCTCCCTCCCTCTTTCCACCCTCCTTTCCATTCCCATCTCCTTCTTTCTTCCCCTCTCCCACTCCTATTTCTTTTCTTTCCTTCACTCTTCCTTCCTTTCCTCCCTCCCATTTTTCCTTCCCTCCCTCTCCCTCCTATTCCCATCTCCTTCCTTCCTTCCTTCCTTCCCTCCTCCCATCTTTTGCCTTTCCTTTACTCTTCCTTCCTTCCCTCACATTTTTCCTTTCCTTCCCTATTTCCATCTCCTTCCTTCCTTTCCTCCTTCTCCTTCCTTCCTTCCCTCCTCCCATCTTTTGCCTTTCCTTTACTCTTCCTTCCTTCCTCATTTTTCCTTTCCTTCCCTCCCTCTTTCCATCTCCTTCCTTCCTTCCTCCTCCCATCTTTTGCCTTTCCTTTACTCTTCCTTCCTTCCCTCACATTTTTTCCTTCCCTTCCCTCCCTCTTTCCATCTCCTTCCTTCCTTTCCTCACATTTTTCCTTTCCTTCCCTCCCTCTTTCTATCTCCTTCCTTCCTTCCCTCCCTTCTTCCTTTCCTCTCTCCTTCCTTCCCTCCCCCCTATCTTTTGCCTTTCCTTTACTCTTCCTTCCTTCCCTTCCCTTCCTCTCCTTTCTTCCTCTCCCTCCCATTCCCAATTCCTTCCTCCCTCCCCAATTTTCCAACACCAGGTCGAGCGCTTCTCTGACCTGCTCTGGTTCACATCAAAGCCTCCATTAGGGAGCAAAGCTTGACCGGTTTTGTCAGCCAAGCCCGCCCGGCCCCACCGATCTCCGTGCTCTCAGGCACATTCTTCCCTTCTGGGATCCACAGGCAGGATGTTTTCCTTAGCAGCCGGGCCAAGTCAACAGCTCCTGCCATCAATCCCCGTTGTTTTGGCACGTTTGCTGGGAGAGCACGAGGGGCCGTCCTCAGCCCTTGGGGGCGTTTGGGGTGTGCCCGGGGTTCTTCCTTTGGGAGTGAGGGGCAGGGAATATGGGGCCAGGGGGGGCAGCTGCTCCTCATTGCAGAGCCTCCTGGATGAAATGGGCTCCCTTGTTCAGGGGAGGGGGAGTGGGGGAGAGGATGGCGCTGATGTTGGGAGCCTGCCATGCTTCTGAAGAAGGATCAACTTCAAAGGAGGCCTTTGGTCTTCAAGGGATCCTCCCTACATCCGCAGTCCAGGCCTGCAACCGATCAACAGATAGGCCTGATGCAGGCTCCAGACCGCTTCGTGCTCTTCTCCGCTCGCCTTGCTTGACCCAAAAGGGACGACGGCTTCACCTCCAAATCCACCAGAGCCTGCGAAAGCATCTGCAGAAGCCCTGCGGATCCCAGGAGGGGCTCAGGCAGAGTCCCACCCTGACGGTGGCCCTGGGCTCTGCTAGGTGTCCTCTGGGGGACCCTGGTGTCCCCTCTGTGTTTTTCCTTTTCCCTTAAGAGCTGCATGAAGGAAGAAGGCACGGAGTCCAGCCCTACAGCAAGACTGCCAAAGGCCAGGCCTTCTTCTTCCTAGAAGGCTAGCCGCCAAATCCCTCCAGGCTTTGAGCATCTGGTGGGGTCTCCCAAGGGGGGAGAACTTAAATCTGCTCAGCCCAGCGCGACAGGCCAATACATCTTGGTCCAAATTCAGGGTGGGGTGGGGGGGGGAGAGAGAGGGAGGAGGAGGGGGAGAGAGAGAGAGAGAGAGAGAGAGAGATGGAGGGAGGGAGGGAGGGAGAGGAGGAAAATTGGAGTCCGTTTTCTGCATCCGCTGAGCGGTTCCCTGCCTTGCAGGTCTCAACGGGGGAAGGTTTTCTGGACTCAAAGCTCTCTTCTTGTGACAAGAAGAAGGTATTTTAGCAAGTCAGAAAAACAAAAATGAAAGTAGAAAAGGAAGAGGGTGTTGAAAAAAAAAAAGAAACAGAAAGGAAACCAAGCAAGGGCTTCGTTTAACATGAGGCAGATACCCAAATGTCCAGCTGCGGCCCTTCATACTGCTGGCCTTCAAAGACCTCGGGAGCTGCATAAGGAGGGCTTCCACACCAGGTGGTCAGAGGCTCGCCGCTTTTGTAGAAGTTCCCAAACCCAAAATCTGCAGAGGAAGGGGGAAAAAAAAAACACAAAACAAAAGCAAAACACAGATGGACCATAGATACAGCTGTTCTACCTGGCAGGTATATCAAGAAAACACAAGCGGAAGATGCCTCTGGGTTGATGTCCAACTGAGAGATTTCTTAGGGGTGCCGGGTTAAATGCTGGGAAAACCAGAAAGCTGGTTCAGAAGAACCTTCCATGGATCCAGCCTAACTCCTGGGTTCTGGATAATTTTGTGAAAAAAGCCTTCCTTCCTTCTCCTATCTCCTTTTTCCTTTCTTTTCTTCCTTCCTCTGCTGCTTTCCTCCCTCCCTCCTTCCTTCCTCCCTCCTTCCTTCCTTCCCATCTCCTTCCTTCCTCCCCTCCCATTTTTTCTTCCCTTCCCTTCCTCCTCTCCTTCCTTCCTCTCTCCCTCCCATTCCCATCTCCTTCCTCCCTTCTTTTCCCCCTCCCCTCCCATTCCTTCCTTCCCTCTCCCTCCCTCCCTCCCTTTTCCTTTCCTTTACTCTTCCTTCCTCCCCCTCCCATTTTCCCCTTCCTTCCTTCCTTCCTTCCTTCCTTCCTTCCTTCCTTCCTTCCTTCCTTCCTTCCTTCCTTCCCTTCCTTCCTTCCCAATTCCTGGGTTTCGGATAATTTTGTGAAAAGATCTTTTCCTTCCTAAACTTTGGCCTAGCCTGGGTTTCATCATTTCACAACCATGTAGTGTTTTCCAACTGCAGCCATTTTATGATGGATGGATCTCAATGCATACCCCAGCTACGGGAAAGCAAACCTCCTTTGTCTGCCACGTTGCCTTCAGAAACATTCTGGAAATCCCACAGTAAGGTTCTGGGATCGAAGCAGCAGGGATCCTGGAGCCCGTAACCAGCTGCCAGAAACCCCTTCTCTCCCTACACAGATCCCTCCCAGATGCTAAACCAAAGGAAAAGTTTCATTAATCTCACCTCTCGTGCCTGTGAAATGTTAAGCCTTTTCAGATCAGCGGGAGACGTCTCCCTTCCTGTCGTAAATCCATATTCTAAGATATATTCTCCAACGATGGAAGCCGGCCAGCGTCTGGTTGCTGGAATGTGCTTGGGGTCTCTCTATTATTTTTAAGAGGGAGGGTTACATTTCATAACTCTCTCCCTTAAAGAACGACTTGAGTGCAACTACGGGCAACTTCACTAGGGTACAAGAACAAATTTCTATCTGAATTGAATTGTATGAATAATGAATCGGGAGGAGGAGGAGGTTAATGGGCCAAGAAGAAGAGCCCCTTGGGTGCATCTTCTGCCTTTCTTTCCCCATCTTGGTCCATTTTGAATCAATTCTACTGCTGATGTGTATGGTTCTGACGCTTTATTTTGCTGTTACTGATTGTAAGCCATTTAATGCCTCTCAAGGGAAGACGAGTGGCATCTAAGTTTAATAAATAAAATGATAAAAATTCTCTGGAGAATCCGGGCACGTGCCTAGATGCTCGTGGATTTATCAGTGGTAGATAATCCGATGCCCTTCTGAAGATTTGCAATTGTCTGCCAAGGTTTTTGACCCTTGGCCAGGAGGGCTGAGCTTATGGGAAACGGAGTCTAACATATGTAGAAGACATCAGTCTCTAACCTCAGGAGCCAAATCCAAAATCCCTTAAACATTTTTGTTTAAGCTCTAGGAAAATGTAATGTTCTTGGAAGTCTCACATTGGAAACAGGAAGTGGCAACTGGACTTTCTTGGTCTTTTTCTTCAAAAACATTTCGCTTCTCACCCAAGAAGCTTCTTCAGTTCTTCTTGGATGATGTCTTAACAGAAGAACATGTCCAGTTGCCTTTTTGGGGGGCGGGGGGGGGGAAACCTTTGGGACAACCATGACCTGGATGATTGAGAATCTCCACAGTCATCTAACCACTGGTGACTTTCTTGATGCCTGCTGAGGATCCGAAATGATGTTTTAGCAGACCTGATCTAATCCCCCATTCTGTTATGGCCCAACAGTGGCCAACGGAGTTGGCGGCAGATTCGGACAGTGAGGAGGTTGGGGAGGAACCTGGGCTAGTCCTGGAGTCTGGGGAAGGCTCTGAAAAGGGCTCTGCCTCGGAGGCAGAGAGGGGGCCAGGGCCATCCAACAGTTATCAGCTGTCTTCGGAGTCGGAGTAAAGCAGAAGAACAGCTGGAGCCTGTTCCCAGTGTGTGCAGGCCCAGAGCTGCCAGATGAAGGGAACAGCTGAGGAACAAGGGCCGACCTGGGAGTAAAGCTACAGGTGGGTGGTGAATGGCTTCCTTCCCTAGAGTATAAAAGAGGAGTGAAGGGGGAGTGGGGATTTGCAGGTTCATTCCAGCATGCTTGCCAAGTATTGTGGTGTCTGAAAGATATAGGCCTAGCCCCTCTCCAAGCCTGATAAAGGTTTGTAATTGGGAACTATCATGAAAGGCTGTTGGCCGGGACTTTGTTGGGGAGGAAATTCATTGCAAATCAAATAAAAGGAATTTATCGGGACAAGGACTCAGCTTCGTGCTATTGGGGGAAGCCTAACTCAGAACACGTTCACCATCTTACCCTCCCCTCCCCCGCCTTTTGCTACTTGATTCAAAAAGCTAAGCCGAGCCCAGTTGGCACTTCGAAAGGAGGCAACCCGTGGCGGCCTAGATGGGGAAGTTGAAAAAAAAAAACACCGTTGCTAAGAAACTGTGTGGGACACCTGAGGAAGTCACCTGGCCTCAGGCTGAGCTGGAAGCCAGACTCGATCTCCTCCCTCTGCTTCGCATTCTTCCCTGCCTTGCTCCGACCTCTCCAAATTTGAAAGGGCCAACATGGAAGCTGTTCATCAGCCAGCAGAGTGGAGCATTTTCTGGTCCCAAATATATACTGTTGCTGCCAATCCATGGCCTCCCACTCTCCAAGGAATACAAGCATTCCCATAATAAACCAGAAGTCCCCACCTCCTGAAGGGCCTAAGCCAGGGGTCTCCAACCTTGGCTCCTGGAAGCCTGGCGGACTTCAAATCCCAGAATTCCACAGCCAGCTTTGCTGGCTGTGGAACTCTGGGAGTTGAAGTCCGCCAGGCTTCCAGGAGCCAAGGTTGGAGACCCCTGGCCTAAGCATTGCAAATAAGTGTGTATGTGTATGTATGTGTATGTGTATGTGTATATGTATATATGTGTGTGTGTGTGTGTGTGTGTGTTTGTGTATATGTATATATATAAAAATTGGCAGCTCAAAAGGGCAGAACGTCTGAGCAAAGAAGCAGCCAACTGTGAAGGGAAGAGGAGACAATGGAGGAACCAGAAAGGCCTGTTTGTCCACTTTTCACATGTTAACGTCACCTGCACAGTCAGCCTCCAGGAACAAGGCAGCCGGAGGGTGGAAGGGAGGGGTGTGGATTTGAACTAGCACAGCAGCACCGTCCTTGGTGGGAAAGCCCCCAGGAGACGTAGAAGTGAAGCGTGCATTTCATTTGTCTCAGCCGTCTGTTCCTTCACACGCTGCTGTCAAAAAGAGTCACCACCCGCCTTGTTGGCAGGGCAAGAAGTTGGGCGGCCTTGAGTGGTGCTCAGCTTGGGAACCAAGAGTCTTTCTTTCTCAAGAGCCTCCGCTGATTTCTGTGTCACGAGAGTACAGAGGAGGCACAAATACATTCTCCACGGTGGCTTTTGCAAACCAATCCCTCCTTGGGGCCGAATGCCTTTGGTGGGCGGGTGGCAGCTGGGTTAAATCTGGATGAATGGCTACCTGATCCCTGGTGAATTTCAGGAGAACCAGATGGGTAAATTTCACAGTGCTCTGGGGTCCTTGGTGCTCTCTGAGATGTTTCACTACCTGATATGATAACAGAATCAGCACTAAAAGGCCCTTGTAATATAACCCCCTCCCCACTTCTAGCACTGAAGGTGTTCCCTAGTTGGGTCATGAAATGTCTGCAAGAAAACCACCAAGCTCAGAGAGCACCAAGGGCCCCACAGTTCCACCCTGAGCTACATATTTTCTTTTCTATGGGTTTCACAGAGCTCCTTGGCTTGGATTTAAACTCAACAGTGCAAATGCCATGTGACGTTATCAGCAGACATTGGGATGATAATTATACAGCCATTATAAGACATCTTGCAGGCATCATCAAGACTTCACGTCACATTAACGATGGGTGGAAAAGGCAAGGAAGAATTTATCTCATTAAGGCAGCAAAACGCCCAATGGATTTTGTTGTCCTTGACACAAGGAAGTAGATTCTTTTTTCCCCTTTGTTGGTATCTAAGACTAAATCACGTTTTAAGGCTACAAGGAACAGCTGCTGGGCGCCTTGATTTCAACCTCCACCTACAGCATATACTTTTGCCTAGATCTTTGCCTTAAATTATCTTCAATCTCTACTAGGATCAGCAACAAGAAACCAGCTTCATAAATGATAGCCTGAAGTCCTGATCAGGAAGTTAAAACAAGCTGCGATCAATCCAAAAACAGAAGTACAATTTCTGGTCCTTTTTCTTCAAGCTATGCCAAAACAAGGATGTTACTGGAAACCCAAGCCTTATCCGAAGCTATGACAATGGTTTCCTTGACTAGCTTTAAAAACAATACTGTCCAGGATGTACCTGCCATTCCTTAGTTCTGTTTTGGAGTTGAATTAAGTGCCTGCCAAGAGTTGCAAAAATATCGATTCTTTTAACAGCATAAGACGGGTCCTTTGCAAGCAAGTAGAAGTGACAATATTTTATCCAAACCCAACTGGGAACCGAGGCTGTTTCCCACATCCTGGTTATCTCTCCATTCAACCTACCCATGATGCAAAATTAAACTACAATAATATATGACCTCTGTTACTAAAGCCGTCTGCTTTTCAGTCGTTTTAGCATCCATTCCCGCTTCCCTACTGCTATCAATCCCTCTGGAACTCAATGCCCACAGTTCTGAGCTCTGCCCTCTTGGAACCAAACACTCTCGGCCAAAGTTGCAAGACATGATTTCTTCCAAGAACTGGACAAACTCTCAAGAAGCTCAAACATCTTCTCATTCCTCTCATTTTAAAACAAATTCTAGTCGGGCAATCCAAGAATCCTTTGCATTATACAGAGGTGAAGGGAAATTATCCTACTGCGGCAAACATCTGCTGTATTTAAATTTGTAATTAAAACGGAATCAAGCATGCTAAAATAACCTGAGATTTTTCCATTTTGAGTCGCTTCTTCTTCTTCTTCTAACCCCAAAATTAATTAATTTGATTGCAGCCTGCACATCTGGCCAGGGGGTTAGAGGGGAAAAGAGGGGGAAAAGTCAAGCAGGAGCAATTTTTATAGCAAGACCTTAGGGCCAATTTTATCTAACCCTCAAGAGGGATTTGGGGAGGAGTGTATTGTTTTTACTCTTTTTATATTGGTTTATTTTTTTAATTATTTTTTGTAAGCTGCCTAGAGTCATTGAAAATTATGAATTTATTTATAGATAAATAAGCCACCCGCCCAGCCCATCACGTATGGAATACCTGCTATCTTAATATTCATGTTGTTATCGAGAAGGAGATTCTCCGCTTTGAGATCCCGGTGTACAATCTTCCGGCCGTGACAATATTCCACAGCCGAGAGGATCTGCCAGAATTTGCGCCTGGCATCCGTCTCGCTCAAACGTCCCCGATTGGCCAAGTAATCTGCGGAAAGATGAAAGGCAAAAGGTGAATTGCACAGAAAAAGGTGTGTGTGTGTGTGTGTGTCTCTCCCTCTTTCTCTCTCCCAAATTCGGAAATCAAGCGTGGCAGCACCTTGTAACGGGCAAACAGGATGGGATGCTTTGGCTGGGAGGTTTCATAGCTAGGTGAAAGTTCCTGCATTCGTATGCACGGCTCTGCCTGGCCTGATGGAAACCAGAAAGAAGACACGGCCAATTCTTCCCTGGAAGAACGAACGTCCCAGCCTTTCTTCCTGGGACATTCTGTCCTGGCTCTTTGCAAAAACAAGGACTCTCAAAGTGTTGCTTGGAGGCCACCTGGAATTTCCTATGTGTGCATGGGAATGGGCGGGATGGGGAGAAGGGGGGAGGGGAGAAAGACAGAGAGAAGAGGGAGGGAGAGAGAGAGGGAAAGAGAGAATGTGAAAGAGGGAGAGGGAGAAGGAGGAAGAGAATGAGAAAGAGAGGGGGGAGAGAAAGACAGAGAGAAGGGGGAGGGAGAGAGAGAGAGGGAGAGAGAGAATGTGAAAGAGGGAGGGAGAAGGAGAAAGAATGAGAGAGAGAGAGAGAGAGAGAGAATGTGAAAGAGGGAGGGAGAAGGAGAAAGAATG
The DNA here is from genome assembly GCA_033807585.1 of Hydrophis major. Taxonomy (NCBI): domain Eukaryota; kingdom Metazoa; phylum Chordata; class Lepidosauria; order Squamata; family Elapidae; genus Hydrophis; species Hydrophis major. The sequence goes on along the minus strand of CM066334.1, from coordinate 40,011,402 downwards.
AGAGAGAGAGAGAGAGAGGAGAGAGGGGGAGAGAAAGAGAGAGGGGGAGAGAAAGAGAGAGAGAAGGGGCAGGGAGAGAGAGAGGGAGAATGTGAAAGAGGGAGGGAGAGGGAGAAGGAGAAAGAGAATGAGAGAGAGGAGAGAGGGGGAGAGAAAGACAGAGAGAAGGGGGAGGGAGAGAGAGAGGGGGAGAAGGAGGAAGAGAATGAGAAAGAGAGAGGGGGGGAGAGAAAGAGAGAGGGGGAGAGAAAGAGAGAGAGAAGGGGCAGGGAGGGAGAGAGGGAGAATGTGAGAGGGAGGGAGAGGGAGAAGGAGGAAGAGAATGAGAGAAAGAGGGAGGGAGGGAGACGGGGGAAAGAGAGACACAGAGAGGGAGGGATAGAGGAGGGACAGAGAGGAGGAAAGAAAGGGGGGGAGAGAGAGGGAGGGAGGGAGGAAGACTCTTCAATGCTTTCAGCCCTCCTTAACGCTGTACAGGTTGGCAGGAGAGACCCAGCCATCTGGCACATTCTCTTAAGAGTTTCAGGATTCAAGATCTACTGAATGAAGAGGACTTCGCCTACAAGGGAAGCGAGGTCTTTTTCTTTGATTTTCTTTATTCTTATTCTTATTTTTGCAAGCTTGGGGCAGCAGTCAAGTAAGAAACCACCAGATGTCTTGGCCTTACCCTGCTGGAACTTCCTCCTTTCATATTCTGAGAGGACAACCATCACAAACAGGAAGACACATCTGACGCTAGCATGAAGTTCTAAGGAACAGCTTTCGTTTGTGTTTTCACACCCAGTTATAAGACTATTATTATTATTATATTATTATTATTATTTTTCTGAACCACCCTCCCCCTCCAAAACTATGGTCCCTAAACTACACTCCCCCCCACCTCCCCCAAAAGCCAAGTTTTAAGGTCTTTCTGGAACCCCAGGAGGGTTGGAGTCGTGTCAGAAGAATGCCAGTTTTCCAGATCTCTTTTAAGATGAGCCAGTACTACAGCGGCCATATAGCCTTTATTAAAAAGGTCAGTCTTTTATTTTGGAAAGCTGTCCTTTAGATTTATTTTTCAAAAAGCCCACTTCTGCCCTTTATTTGGCCCGTTTGCAAATGGTACCACTTAATGCATGCTCTTTCCAATTCATGCAAAACATGTGAAGAGGGAATTGCCCTTTTAAAAAAAAGCAAGTTTGCATCATATGCCATTTGATTTTTTTCAATATTTCTTTTTTATTAGAGGCTTGTAAAGTTTGCCCTTAAAAATTGTCTTGCAAAGCTAAGTTTTAAATGTAAACAACTAAACAACACAAAAATGATCCTCTTTCAGGTTTTTTTTCCAGGTTTGTCCTTTATTTTTCCCGACAAAATAAGGTCATCTAACCAAGAAGTGGAACCCATGGCTCCTGCCCAAACGGCCCAGAAACGACAGGGAGATAGTGTCTTTCAGGAGACTCTCTTGTAAAACCAAGGCCACAATCACCCGGGGCTTCTATTCATCTCACAGTTTCAGCAATGCAGGTAGACTTGTGTTTGAAGTTACAACAGCACGGAGAAACGTGACTTCAACTCCTTCCCTCAAAACGACGCTATAGAGCAGGGGTCTCCAACCTTGGCTCCTGGAAGCCTGGCGGACTTCAACTCCCAGAATTCCACAGCCAGCTTTGCTGGCTGTGGAACTCTGGGAGTTGAAGTCCGCCAGGCTTCCAGGAGCCAAGGTTGGAGACCCCTGCTATAGAGCACTGTACACCAGAACAACTACACACAAGGACAGTTTTCCCCCGAACGCCATCACTCTGATAAACAAATAATTCCTTCAACACTGTTCAACTATTACAAAGTCTGCACTACTATTATTAATCTTCTCATCACTCCTGATCACCTATCCCCTTGCACTTGTGACTGTATGACTGTAACTTTGTCACTTGTATCCTAACGATTTTTATTGATTGTTTCCGAGTATGATTTGATTGCTTATTCTACTCTATGACTATCATTAAGTGTTGTACCTGATGATTCTTGACTCTTGACGAAAGTATCTTTTCCTTTAGGTACATTGAGAGCATTTGCACCAAAGACAAATTCCTTGTGTGTCCAATCACACTTGGCCAATAAAGAATATTCTATTCTACTGTACTCTACTGTACTCTACTCTACTGTACTCTATTCTATTCTTGCAGTCCCCCCCATCACGGTGATCAAAAGTTTGGGCTCTTGGCAACCTGCCCCAACCAAGAAAAAAAAATCCACCCTCAAAGTCCGCATGCCCTCCTCCACATTCCCTTGCCAAGGATGCCTTCGTAATCCTTGCCAAGAACGTTTTAGTAAACGTGGGTTTACTAAAACCCACCTCGCCTGCTACCTCTTTAAGACGATTTATACAGATTTGGAGTGGACACACAATGGATGGGATGGGAGTGGAAAAAGTAGTGACCTTCTGTGGTGGGTGAGGTGTGTGTTGTGTGTCTTTCTTCAGAAATGAACAATGAACACAGCCCCCTGGCAGTTACACAAGGAAGAAAAGGACAGTGGGGGAAGGAATCCAGATTTGTATTGACGAAGAAGACCTGCAAGCGGAAGAAAGTAGAGGAGGCCATTTCTAAGGCACCTGGAGAAAACCCCACTGTCGATTATTTCAAAATTGATTTCGAAAGCAATTTGGAGAGAAAACAATTTTGCAAGGCGCCCTTATAAAATGAAAAAGGCCCTTTTAAAACGTACTTAATTAGCTAGACTGGTGGAGAGGGGGGAGAGAAATTAAAATATATATAAATAATAAATCTTTATTGAAAAAATTAAAACATTAAAATACAAAATACAACACAAATATTTAAAATAAAAGTGTTATGTATATTACAATCCTTTTTGACAGTGCTTGCAGTCCAACTGTTATTCCAGTGCATATTTTATACTCCTATTTGTTCATATATACATATATGAATATATACATATGAACAAATTCCTTATTTATTTCTTATTTCTTCATTCCTTATTTCTTTCTTTCATATATATCTTTATAGAAAACCGGGCTAGGAAACTGGACAGGCACTCAAATTATGTTTCCTTTGTGCACCAAACTGTAACTCTCCAGGAAGAGATGAAAGGGGCTAGATTTTCTCTCTCTCTCCCTCCCCAGTATAAACAAACGGAGGTGATGTAACCATGGGTGCCAGCCCCGCTTTGCCTTTGCAATAATCTCACCGTCAGATCTGATTAGTGGTTTTACTGACAGATTTTCAGTCAAACGGGTTATACAATTGCCATGCCACCAAACGAGGTTGGCCTGGAAACCTCTAGTGTCTCACTAAAAGATGGTTTTTGGGGGGTGGGAAATAACACCCCCCCCCCCAAATAAGCAATCCAATTGGGGTGGGGTAGAGCACATCATTTTGTATTATTTCCAACGTTCGCAATTTACACGATGACTTTGCCAAGTTAGGTGAGTTGTGTTCAGTGTTGTGCGGGATACAAAGCCTAAGGGGGAGGGAGGAAAAGTTGTGTTGGGTTGTGTTTGTCTTTTGTGCAGGGCGCAAAGGGTAAGGAAATCAGCTCTGTGCCAATTCCCCAGGAAGGGATCTTGAAGGGCTGCCTTCGGGCCTTGGAGGGGAAGTGGTTTAACTCACTAGTGCTGCGTTTCTCACCCCTGGCAGTTTGGAAGAGGGATGGACTTCAATTCCCAGGATCTGCCAAGATGCCATGCCTGAGAAACACTGAATTAGCATAGCTGGCTGGGGAATTCTGGGAATTGAAGTCCACCCGTCTTCAAGCTGCAAAGGATGAGAAACGGTGAATTAGGTCATTCTTCTTGCTGTCTCCCATCCTTCCAAGGTCGGTAAAATGAGACCCAGATTGATGGGGGCCATCGGCTGACTGCAAACTTAGAGAGGGCTGTAGAGCACTGTGAAGTGGTATATAAGTCGAAGGGCTATTGCTATCTTCCTTCCTTCCTTCCTTTCCTTCCTGCTTAGACAGGGCTGTGAAGCAGAATATAATTCTAAGTGCTATGGCCCTTCCTTCCTTCTATCCCTTCCCTCCGCCCTGCTTAGAGAGGGCTGTGAAATATATATAAGTCTAAGTGCTATTGCTTTCTTTCTTTTTCTTTCTTTCTCTTTCTTTCTTTCTTTCTTTCTTTCTTTCTTTCTTTCTTTCTTTCTTTCTTTCTTTCTTTCTTTCTTTCTTTCCTCTCCCTTCCTTCCTTCCTTCCTGCTTAGACAGGGCTGTGAAGCAGTATATAACTCTAAGTGGTATGGCCCTTCCTTCCTTCCTTCCTTCCCTCCATCCCTTCCCTCCGCCGTGCTTAGAGAGGGCTGTGAAATATATATAAGTCTAAGTGCTATTGCGTTTTCTTTCTTTCTTTCTTTCTTTCTTTCTTTCTTTCCTCTCCCTTCCTTCCTTCCTTCCTGCTTAGTCAGGGCTGTGAAGCAGTATATAACTCTAAGTGGTATGGCCCTTCCTTCCTTCCTTCCTTCCCTCCATCCCTTCCCTCCGCCGTGCTTAGAGAGGGCTGTGAAATATATATAAGTCTAAGTGCTATTGCGTTTTCTTTCTTTCTTTCTTTCTTTCTTTTCTTTTTCTTTCCCTCCCCTTCCTTCCTTCCTTCCTTCCTTCCCCACCACTGGAGCTTTTTAAGAAGAGATTGGACAGCCATTTCTCTGGGATGGTATGGGGTCTTCTGCTTGACCAGGAGGTTGGACTAGAAGACCAACTGCAACAACAGGTAGGATGCTACTGCATCCAACCTTCAGAGGATTTTTCTCTTAGATCATCTCGGGCCTCTCTTTGAGAAGAAAAGCAGATTAGAAAAGCATCAGCCTGATTTTAATTCCTACAGGCAGCCTGAAAAGAATTGTATGCTTCTTCTAGAAGGCTTCTGAATTCAGGGGATGGGATAAAAATACCCAAGGAAGTAATTACAACACTGTTGAAAGGACACATATTTGATCAACACCATATTCCTAAATCAGAAACATTCGGCCCTGTATGTGAGGTTGCCTGCCTTAAAACCATTGTCAGCAAACATTTACTTAACCTCTAATGTACATACACAACCAACGGAAAGCAACTTCCCTATTGTTGCCAAGAAAAAGACACAAAGAGTTGTCCATAAAATGAACTCAAAGGACAAAAGTTAGCAGAGTTGGCTAAACTGACTGCTTTGGTTAACAAAAAAAAAAAAAAACCCACACAATTACTTTTTTACAACTTCTGGACTTTGTGCTTGAGATGGGAACAAAAATAAAACTTTCATTTTGGGGTTTACCCACTGGGTAGGTTTGTTGTTATAGAAAAGGCTAGTTTATGCTATTATATAAAAATAAAAAATTACGGTTTGATGCCATTATCTTATTCTACTACACCAGTCTGAAGTCAACACCTTATCTTTCTTTTTTTCCTTTTCCCTACACTTTCCCTTTCCCTTCTCCTATTGTTCTTATTTTTTTGTTTGCATTTTTGCATTTTACATGATATACTAATAAAAAAAAAATCTACAAACTTTTTATGCATTATGAAGCATGGCGAAGAATGGAAGCAAACAGAGTTTGTGGAATAACAAGACAAATGTATTTGGCTTAGCAATATTAAAAAGTTTCTCTCTCTCTCTCTCTCTTTTTTTTTTTAAAGGAAGCCTCCGGTGGGATAGGATTCCTGGGTGTGAATTTGTACCGTGTTACAAAGCCAGCTACTTGCTACTGTTCACAAGAGGCTGCTGAAAACGCCAGCTGGGCTTTCCCTCTAAGAAGATTTGAGAAGACTGACCGGATAATAATGATTTTAAGAGGCAGCTTTTCCCCAGGGTGACGGATCATTGATGAGAGATCCTATGAGATCCTGTCAAAGGACAAACAAGGGCCAGATCAGTCCAGGAAGGATGGGGGGGGGGGGAGGAAAGAAACGACCCATCAACCCCCAAACTCCACAACAAGAGCTGCTGTCTTTGTCTGCGAGGAAAATATATCTTAATCATTCTGCATTTCTGTTTTCTGTTTTAAAAAACGGGGAACCGAATAATTTCCAGGATAGGTTCTTCTAACCAATGAGGGACAGGTGGTCCTTGACTTATGACCACAATGGAGCTCCAACTTTACATTGCTAAGTGAGACCTTTGTCAAGGGAGTTTTGCCCCATTCTTCTTGCCCCCATTTTTAAAGGGAATCATTGCAGCTGTTATTGTAAACACCCCAATTATGATCGCCTAAAAACTACCGTACCCAGGGCAATGCACTGTTTGATTGAAATGGAGTTTTTATGTATTATACTAATAAAACAAATAAAACGTTCAAAAAAATCATGACAGCTGTTAAGTTAGTAACCTGGTTGTTAAGTGAATCTGGCTTCCTGGGTGATGTTACTTGCCATAAGGTTGGGGACACTGAAATTGTGGGAAATCATGAACCCGTTGGCAAGCGCGTGGACTTTGATCACGTGGCCATGGGGATTGCTGTGAGGGATGTGTGAAAAATGGTCACAGCTCACTCTTTTCAATGCCGTTGTAACTTCCAACGGTCACTAAGTGAACTGTTGTAATTTGACGACTACTTGTGGTTTGCAAAGATCAGGTTAAAAAAAAAAAGGCAAGCAACGGATAGAATGTGCAGAAAGGGGCCAAACTGTGGGAAGCACAACTCTCCTTACCTCATTCCAGGGCCTTCTAGGTTATCAGGATGAACTTCTGATAACTGCTGATGTACAGTTAGTCCTCAACATACAACCATTTGATTAGTGACCACCAGGAGTTACAGCAACTCTGGGAAAAGAGACTTACACGCACCCAAGCTTACAACTGTTGCAACATCCCTGCGAAATGTGTGATGAAAAATTTGGGCACTGGGACCGGGTTGGATTGACGACGGGCACAGCGTCCTGGGGTCAGGCTATCGCCGACCTCCCCACAAGCCAAGGAGAGAAGCCAGACCCGCTTAACGATCAATCTGATGCACTTAACAACGGCAATGGCAACAAGGTTACAGTATTGGGGCATGGCTTGCTTAACGATGTACCAAATGGTTTTCATGCAACACCTTTGGAGCAAACTTTTCAAAGCAGCCACTGCAATCTCGACCTTTCTTTGCTGAATGATTGTCCTGCAATAAATAAATAAATAAATATTTTTGTTTGTTTATGACAAACTATTCTAAAAATACGAGTTCCAGGTATACATCTCCGGAACTAAAATGGTATTTATTATACTTACTAAGCCTCTGCTGACATCGCCAGAGTATTAAACTAGCATTACAGAGATCTATGCCTTTATATATCATTAATCAATTTAGCACTTGCACACCGTAATAGGCCCTTCCAACCCACCTGTAATTAACTCTGTTGTTTTTGCTTTAGTCATGTTGGTTTCCAGCTTGGATTGCCTGTCTCTATGACGTGTTATAGGCTTTATAGGTTTTTATATATATAGGCTTTCCTAGAAAACATGTAGCTTACACACACACCACATATGGAGGTCACTCTTAACCTCCAACCTCCTTAAGTCAATTTAATTGGGGTAATTCAGAAGAACTGGAAACCATCTCAATTTCAAACAGAACAATAGCTGGAATAAACAGATCTTTCACTTGGAAATGAGGCCGTTTCCTGTCCTGCTTAGAGCAGCAACCCTCTCAGTTCTCATTTGCAAGAAATCCCAAGGTGGAACAACAATTTGGAACAGGCTGATATCCCAGGGATGATGACTAAACAGGAGTCCAGGCCAATGAAGATACCAGCTGTATGAACTTTCCTTTCTCTAGAATTTCCAAAGTTTCTCTCTCTCTCTCTCTCATTCTCTCCTCCCCCACCGTATTACTACGTATTTGCCAGCTAGGAAATCCTGGGGAAAAGTTTGTTAAAAGGAAGCTGAGCAAAGGAAATTAAAATGCATGCACTTGGCAGACAAGGATATCTTTATGTGCTGGGAAAGTGGTTGGAAATGAGCACCAGGGAATCACTTCTTTCACAGGATCTTCTGACCATATTCCCTCCCCATCGCTGACCACAAGACCTGCAAACCTTCAAAGAGAAAGGTGGATTGCCAAACTAGCCTGGGGGAAGTCGATGCTTTGTTCGGTGCCAGCTTGACTTACAATTCAGCCTTCGGTAAGAAAGGAAAGCCACTGAATTTAGTGTCCTTGGTACAGATGAATTGGCAGGATTGACAACCAGGTTTTATGAAAGCAAGCAACTTTTTAAGAGACTCCAAGTTCGACTGGAGCTTGTTGACCCAGCAACAGAGGCAGCAATTTGGCTTGCCAACTCTTCACCATTTAAGGAAGGAAAAAACAACAGCCAGAATCTACAACTCTGGGTTCAATCAGACAGCAAAGTGGGCTAATTTAAGAGGTGTGGACTTTGATGTCCAGAATTCCTCAGCCAGTGCTAACATTTGAAAAACACTGAATTAGATAAATGTGGGTTAAGATATGGCCCTTAAGTCTGATTTAGCCAGGAGAGGATATGTCCTATGGTCTTCTATATTCTTTATAAAAAAAAAAAACTCCTTGGGGAGCAAGCAGGGCCACAGGCAAAGAAGAATTTTGATGCAGATTAACAGAGTTCAAAGGGACCTTGTAGGTCATCTAGTCCAACCCCCTTGACCAAGCAGACCCTTCACCATTTTTGACAAATGGCAGTCCAGTCTCTTCTTGAAAGCTGCCAGGGATGAAGCTCCCACAACCTCTGAAGGCAACTTCTGTTCCATTGCTTGATTGTTTCCCTGTCAGAAAGTTTCTCCTTATTTCCAGATTGAATCTCTCCTTGTTCAGTTTCCATCCATTGTTCCTTGTCTGGCCTTCGGGCACTTTGGAAAATAGCTTGACCCCTTCCTCCTCTCTGGGGCAGGCCCTCCAATATTGGAAGGCTGCTCTCCTGTCTCCCCTGGTGCTTCTCTTCCCTAGACTAGCCAGGCCCAGTTCCTGTAACCGTTCATCATATGTTTTAGCCTCCAATCCTCTTATCATCCTGGTTGCTCTTCTCTGCCCTTTTTCTAGAGTTTCAACCTCTTTTTTATAGTGTGGTGACCAAATCTGAATGCAGTACTCTAGGTGTGGCCTTACTAAGGCTTTATAGAGTGGTATTAGTACCTCCCTTGATCTTGATTGTATCCCTCTGTTAATGCAGCTTGGGATTGCGTTGGCTTTTTTGGCTGCCACTGCACATGGCTGGCTCCTATTTAACTGATTGTCCACTAAGACTCCAAGATCCCCCTCACAGTTACAGCTATTAAGCCTGGTTTCACGCAGTTTGTATGTGTACTTGTGGTTTTTCTTGCCTGAGTTTAAAGGGGAGTAGACCCTTCAGCTGCTGTTGCTTACTTTCCAACAGAAGAAGTGGGAGAAATCCACAACCAGGAGATCAAACGTCTTACTTAAGTGCTTCCTATTTACAAAGCCTCCTCCAACTATTTGCTTTCTGGATGTGCTTATCGGTATAGATGCCATACCGTACCTCGCTTAGCAAAAGGGTACATTTGGCAAAACACGGCACGTATGCCCAGAGGTTCTTCTCTGATACCATGTTAGATAAACGAAATATTAACCCCAGTCCAGGTTTGGTTTTTCTTCTCCTTATCAGTTCTGAACATTCGCAAGGCTCCCAGGAGAAAGGCGATCAGACAAGTAGCTGCTTCCAACCCTCCAGCTGGAACAAAAGGGGCTGATAAAAGTGACCTTACTCACAACCAGGCAAACACACACACACATGGTGCGTAAGTGGCCGAGGAAGCACCATGGCCACAGCTTTGCTCAGGGTATTAAACATGTAAACATGAGTATTAAACATGTGACAAAATGCCAGAAGTCTGCATCATGTGCAGTTACAACAAGAAAGGTGGATTTAATATAAACCCAACTCGGCGTTGACGGGGGGAAAAAGGAAACATTTCACCAACTATTATTTATTTCTGCTGACTTTTATTATCAACAGTGTCTCTATTCTGGGCTCTTATAAAATGTCTTTGTACACATGTAACCCTAATCTACCTCCAAGGCCATGGAAATTCTACTTTAGAGGTAAAGCTGCTGAGGAAAAAAAAGCAAATTTAGAATGACGGAGTCAGAAAGGACTTTGGAGCCTCCTCCTTCCAAAGCCAAGGTACTAGGGCATCACCGAGGCGTTTCCACCTCCTCGTTCTCCAGTCTCATTGCCACAAGGCAAATGCATGGAGTTCCAGTTGCTCTTCTACCTTTCAGCACGACCTTATTGCCATTAATCGAGGACCTCCTCCAAGCCAAGAACTTGGGATTGCCAAGTGCCTCAATTAGAGATAGTCCCCAACTTACGATCATTCGTTTAACGAAAGTTTGAAGTTGCCCTGGCCTTGACAAAAGTGACTTAAAAAGACAACCATCCACACAGGCTATTGGTGATTTTAAGACTCCCCCCACACACTCTTCAGTTCTTCTGTGTTATTTTTTTTTTTTTTAAATTCATTTGCAAAGAAAGAAAATGCCAATTTTTCTAAAACTTTTTAGAAAGCTTCAGCAGCCCTTTTTCTAAAGCTTTTTTCTACTTTTAGAGTTGAAACCATTTCTAAAAGATCTAAATAAGGTTACGAGTGATATTTTATGCAACATGGTGACATAATACATTCTGAGCATGGCTCTGCATAATTTTTTTTAATACCAGGGAAGACTTCTGATTCACATACATTATGTATGTAATTAAAAAGAGATGCAAATTCTACTGCACCAGACAAAATGGATCGTGGCTCTTTCAGTTTAAGCATTACTTGCCTGGTGGGCAATTTTTAACGTTCTTTAAAAAGGTCACATTTCGGAAAGCAGGTGGATTTCACAGAATAAAAGGCCCCTGTTCATTCCTTCCACAATAACAGCACCAAGAGATATACAGGTAGCCTCAACTTTCAAGCATTCATTTAGGCAAAGGTCTCCAAACTTGGCAACTTTAAGACTTGCGGACTTTGCCACATTTAAATCACAGGACTGTGGGGATGCTGCAGTGGTCATACGTGTGAAAAATGATCATAAGCCACCCTTTTGAGTGCCGTTGTAGCTTTGGTCACTAAACGAACTGTTGTAAGGCAAGGACTACCTGTATTCGAGAGGTCACGCTATCTTCCCCCCCCCATCAAATAGAGTTTAAGTCCTCAAAACTGATCTGGATGTTTAAGTCCAAGTACGGATATCAAATCTACTTGCTGGTGTGCAATGCACAACAACCAGGCTTAGTTATGTTCTGTTCAGCAGCACATCAAAGTTCGGAACAGTCGATAACGTTACTGATCCTAAATCTCAGTAAAACTGCCAATGTAGAACAGGATATTGTATGTTATACCAGAGGAACAAAATCCAAAAATGTTCCTGCAGAAAGAGAGAAACTGACCGTAAATCATTAAAAAAAAAACACACAACCCACTGATTCTGTTCTGGCACGCAAGCTGGTGCCCCAATGAGGAATTTCCTCTTAAAGAGATTTCTCTCTGAACCCTGGAAATACTGTACAATCATGCTACACACACACACACACGCATCCCTCCCGAAAAGAATGCTAGGCTCTTTGGGAAGCTGAAAAGCTGTGAAAGCACCATGGGCCTGCTTTTTTTCTCAATGGCAAAAAGACAGAAATACTTTTAAAAAGGAGAACAACAATAATATTTATCCACCAAGGATGATTAAACAGGGCGAAACCAGGGTGTTCTGATCCAGCTCCCCAAACACGACAAGCCCTCTCGATGTGAATTCAAAAGATTCCTTTATTAGGAGTGCCGGCAGCCCGGCAAAATGTCTCTCTCGCAGGTTAACGAGTCTGTCCGTCGGCCCGGAAGACGAATAGTTGTCTGCCACACCTTTTCATCGCCACCCCCTGCCTTTTATTCCCCAGAACTAGGGTGGGGCCTCACTAGCAGTGGGGGCTTTTCCGTCCCAAGGACTGGCCCATAGATTTCCACTGCTCTCTGTTGTAACTATGTATCATTGCAACAATGTATCATTGCAACTATGTATCATTCATGTGTTTGCAACATTGTATCATTCACGTGTAATCATTAACTTCTGTCTCTTCAGTGACCTTTGCAAGGCACGTACAAGGGACAAGGAGCTAGACGGTTGTTAATAAGCTTATCCACACTGTAAGTAATCTGTCCGGTATGCAGCTTTGTAAACATGCACATCCTGATGAGATTATCATGTTTGACTTGAGCTTTGATTAAATCATTTTCTTGTAAAAAAACACAATAAAAGAGCGTGTGCCAAGACATTCGGGGCGCGCTCATCAAGAGGAAACCTCGCTTCCTGTCGTTTCTCTTCCCTTCGCTCCCTATCATGAGCCACCCATCAGATGCGGGATGGCAGATACCGCAGTTCTCCTCTCCTCTGCCTTCTGTGCAGCTGCGCATCAGGCACTTGACCTAGTTGTTTCTCCTCTTCTTCATCAACCACTTCCAGACCTGGGGGCTGTTGACTCTCCATCTGAGTGCTGACAGATGGCCTAGCCTCCATCTCTCTCCCTCTCCCTCCCTCTCTCTCTCTACCAGATCCATTCTCTTTTCCCCCTCAGAGCTCCCAGGTTGCCCTGATGCTGGCCCTGACTCCCACACTTCCACCTCCTCCTCTGATTCAGCTGCTGGAGGGGCTGGTGGCCGACAGACTGCAACACACGGGGCCACCATGCCTTCCAGGAAATCGGCATCTGCAGAGCAGGACACGGCCTCCATCAAAGAGGAAGTGAAGCATGACAAAAATAATCCAAGCTAGCGTTTCTCAACCATGACCATTTTCAGATGTGCGAGGCTGGCTGGGGGAATTGTGGGAGTTGAAATCCACGGGCATCTGAAAGTGACCAAGGTTGAGAAACACAGGTCTAACCTCTCCCCCTTTTATGCTACACAGAAAATGGGCTGAATTGAGCCCAGGAGAACATTCTCCAATCCACTTAATAATGGTGACAACGCAGATACCTCCAAGAATTCTCATCGGTATCTCTCTTCTTAGAAGGGTTTGGAGTCATATAATGTTCATCCCACTGTCTGAATTTTATCGAAACATTCTGCAGAAGCTGGGCCAAGGGAAGGATTAGGCCCAAGGACATGGAATATAACTCACCCTACTAGGAGACCAAACTCTTGTGCTTGTCCTTGGTGTTCTCTGAGTTTGGTGGTTATCAGTAGGTTATCAACCTAGATAACACAATCATTAGCTCTGATGATGTTACCCAGTTTGGTCATGAAACGTCTGCAAGAAACCACCAAGCTCAGAAACCACAATTCAACCCTGAGCAACAAATACTCTCTTCTGTTGGGACCAGACTCTTGCTTGCTGCTTGTCTATCAAGGACCCTACGCAAATTCCTTCTGTGGTTAATCTAGCAAACCCTCAAAGCTATTCTGAACTAGAAACCAAGATTGCAGCCTGACTATTAGTCATCCTCTGGATTTTGTGTTCTGAAACTTCTCAACACAGAGAGGTATCCAAGAAATGCGACATTGGAGGAAGTCGCCCTTAGCCATATAATTGATCACGTGCCACCGTTTTTTGCACAATCCAACTCTAGAACTGGCAATCTTATCCAACGACAACTCAAGATAAAGCTGGGTAATTAAAGGCAGCCTTTACATTTCAGCTCTTAAAAAGGCTTCCAGAGTTCGTTTCTTACTCCCTTGTATACCTTATCTGGTTAAACACGTCCAGGACATTCTGATTATTTTGATTACACAGTGGGAGCCTTCACATGATCTTTCTCTAATGTGCTATCGTCAGACTGTAATCGTCAGCCAACAGTGCCCTTTGGCAGTGTTTTTCAACCTTGGCAGCTTTAAGATGTACGGACTTCAATTCCCAGAATTCATAGCTGGCTGGGGAATTCTGGGAGTTGAAGTCCACACATCTTAAAAGCTGTCAAGGTGGAGAAACATGGCCCTTCAGGATTCCATGCAGAACAAACGAAGGCAAACTTTGCCCAAAAGAATGACGCGGCACAAGTTTGACCATGAGACCTCCAAATAAGGACAAAAATAATATTCAAAGTACTTTGGTTTTCAAAGGAATTCCATGATAGACCTCAAAGTAGCCATTTTGGGGTGGGGGAAAATGAATAACAGCACCATTGAGTAAGAGATTGCTGAATACGCATACATCAAAATGTTTTAGGCTATCTCAAAAGGTCTCAACAAGCCTAATGGGTTTTTAATTTGTTATAATTATTGACAAAATAATCTCTTACAAATAGCCTGTAATTGCAAAATTATTCCAGTTCCGCACCTTTTCCAACTTTAAATCCTACGTTAGTTTGAAATGAATTATGCCTCACAAAAGTTTCTACCTTTTAATAAAAGGCGTTAATCTGAAAATATGCGACCTCTTCCTGATTTGGATGACACAAACAGGAAGACTCTAGTACTATCTTTCCAGAATTTTTATTAAAAGGCACAAACTTGTGAGATACAGTTCATTTCTATCTTAAAATGACGACCGTGCCCAACAGCACGATGGGTTTGTGCTAGTGAGATTACACATTACCCCTTCGCAGGTGTGTAATTTCAAACTTCCCTTGTGCATCCTGAGTTAAGGAATGGAATAAACATTTCAAAGCTATGCAAGACTCAAAAAAGTTGAACTTAAGATTGGAGAACATTTGCAGAACAGATTTTTGCAGGACAATGTGGTTTCCTGAGAAATTATTCTGGAGTCCCAATCAATGGTTATGAATAATAAAAAATAATTTTGTTTTAACTGTTGACACCAGACAGCCAAAGCAAATTGTGTTCACAGTGAAATGTTTGCCATTTGCCCTAAAACAGAGTTGGAATGTAGGAATCTGTGTTGTTATGTTCTCGTCATCATCTTAGCTTACATTGCCAATAATCTGAGAGAAGGGAAATTGAAATTTATGAAGCCTGCACTTCCCCTTCTCAAACAGAGAAACATTTGCAAGGTACAGCATGCCAATGGAAAGAGGAACCATTTTAATTTTGGAACAGAAGATCCCTCAAGAGGACATACTGGAGTGAATAATCTACTGTCCAAAATTCCCTGCCTTTGTTTCTGGATGACTGAGCAGAGGAAAACTTCTGTTTTTAAGAGCAAAGATAATTTCCAAATATATTACGGTCTGCAACTGTTGGAAGAAACCAATGAGCTATTTTTATAGTCGGAAAGCTTACCAAATATTTCTCCATTTTTGGCATATTCTGTCACAAGGTACAGCATGCTTTTGGTCTCCATCACCTGTGAATGAAAGAAATAAACATCATTTTAACTGGCAAAAAGAAGGGCTGGGGGGAATCTCAGGAAATCTTGAAAACAACTTTTTCAGTATTTTTCCTGAGGTAAATGAAACACCAGAGGTATCGTTACATGTATAACCATTCCAAATTACTTCAAGAACTTGAAGGTGAAGGCAGGATGGAGATAAGGTTTCTCTAAATCGTTGATTGAAAGGAATGCCTCATTATTGGAACACAAACAACTTTAAGATATATGGAGGTTTCTCAGAATAAATTGCAAGACGTAGGCTGAAAGTTGTGGGATTTGAGCCAACGTGCTGGAGCAATAACTTCTAGGTGGAGCAGGGGAACAAATGAAATCCATAGTCCTGAATTCTGCATTGCTCCTCGACACATCTAGCATTTATTGTGGGATGCCAAATATAAGAAAACAATGCCAAATACTTTTCATCTTGAAGACAGAGACAAGATAAATCACTTGGCGCTGAAATGTTTAGATCTGGGTTTGTTTTTTTTCTGGGAAGATCTGTCTCATTAAACAATTCTCCAACGGCTTTTGCACAGAATAGGAAGGCAAATAAGAACGGCAGTGCAATTTTTGAAATCTTGCAAGAACAAAATATTCCTGTTGAGAGTTCCTGCCTGTCAACTGTATTCCTATCCAGGATAATTTGGGGTGAAGAGAAGACAGCATTGGTCAACTGGGGTATTTTTAGATGATCCAACTAGATCAGTAACAATTTCTGTCTCCCAAGTGTTTAAATATGAAAATGAGAGAATTGGATGGAATCCACAAAAGTTTATGCCAGAATACGTTCATTTGCTTTCATGCTATCACAAGACACTTCCAAGAACTTCAAATATTTTTCTCCAAATCGAACACATACTGCAAACCCTCATGTCGGGCAGAGAGAGCAGCTGGTGTGTTAGTGAATAATCATCTCACTTAGAATGTTAAAACAGCCGGGCCACTTCTTAGGCCAAAGGAGAGACTGAAAGGCTTTTAATAAAGGCAGAAAGTTGGGAGAACTGCAAAGCTTGCAGGATTTTTCCTGGGCTTTGAGAAAGTTTGACGTCATGCCCGAAGTAATCTCTTGATCAAAGGTAGGCATCAATGTTCTTCTTCACCGAAGGAACAAGCTGTGGCCACGGGGAGGAAACTCTGCAGCTGCAAGATGTGCAAGGATGGTGAGCGAGGGCTGTAGCAGTTCAGGCCAGGCCTCCTGATGCACACAATTCAGCAAACTCTCCAACGCAGTTTCTCTGGTTGAGATAAAAGATGCCAGCTCTTCACCATAGTTGGTTAGAAGAGAACGGGTCTGTCTGGCTGTTTGTTTGCCTATGTATCTAACTATGTATGTATGTGTCTACCTGCCTATGTATCTATCTACCTACCTACCTACCCATCCAATCAATTTTATACACTGCTTACAAACACTGTAACACTATAAAATATAAAAACGTGACAAATAGCACAGTCAAGAGGAGAAATTAAAAAGTTAAATTAAGAAGTTAAAAGGAGAATTAAAAAAAAGATTAAAAGTAACAAATTAAAAATAAAAAAGCAGAGTTAAGAAATCAAACTAAGGCTGAAAAGATTTACATGAACTACCACCCAGCCCCTAAGCTGCGAGGTTTCTGATGAAAATGTATTTATTGGTAAAATCACTGGAAGGATTAATTGGTTAATTGGAAGTCGAAAAAAGTCTCAACTGCTCCATAACAAAAGCAAAGACTAAAGCTGACTAAAAGAATAATGTTGACAGCTGGGCTGCTTTTTCCAGAAGATCTTAAGAGCATGTAATAGTATTATGTTGATTTTTTTTAATGATCTGGATCGTTCTCTCATTTCAAAATTCAAGTTTAAGTAAGTAAGCTGTTCGTTTTATAATATCGCCATTAACTGCTTGATTTATAGCGAACTGTCAATACTGAGACATGATTTAATAAAAGCACAAACATTGTTAAACCAAATGTTCCTTCTTTAAATGGCGGGGAGGAGGTCTTTCCTTCTTGAGCTTCAACATTTAATACGAGTAATTTGTTAATGACATTGGGTAAGCTAATAAAGAGTCCTAAGCAAGAACTTTACGTCGAGATTTACAATGATTGAATCCGGTGGCATCTGGTGGCTCACAGCGCTGCTTCTGAAAAACTTTGCTCATTTGGCTGATTCATGTCTGGGATTTGCTCCTGAATTACTTGTCTTCCTTGTCAGCGCTTAAAACTTCTATTCTTGAATTTTGGCTCACTCCATGGTGAAGTCTCAACTACTTCCTACTTCGGTTCTACAACTGGCTGTCATTGTTTTGAACATCTGGTTGTCTGATGAGAAAAAACAGTTAAGCAAGTGGTGCTTAACTGTTAAAGGGGCATAATGGAGCTTTCCATATCAATGTTACATAAATTCCTGATTGCTTAATACTATGTGTGTGCATATGACCCACGTAAGATAAAAGATAATCAATGCTAATGGAGATTTGGTACCCCGAACAAGTCCTCAAGGAGATTTCTAAGATATTTACTTGATTGGTGCTAAGATGAAATTCTTTTTGGTAGGACAGCATGGAGGAATATAATGAGGAAAGCCATGTTAAAGACAAATATTACACGATCTATTTAAACTTTCAAACGTATTTAAGAGCTATGCTTGTCTGAATGAATTAGATCAGTCTTCAGAGCTTTAACATCTCACCGATAAATTGGGAGAATCGATAAACAGGTTCCACACAAATTCGTATTTGTGGAATAGATGTGGTTTAGCATTAAGTGTAAGCAATCCAAATATTTCATGGGGAGAAACAACACAATCACTTCTTGGAAACCTAAGGGAACTTTACCTTCCTACTCTTCACATCAAAGGCAACTATGGTCCTTTTATGACCTGTTGGACTTCATCTCCCAGAATTCCTGAGTCAGCCATACAGCTTTAAAGGGGGCCAGAGTTGCTCACCCCTGCTTTAGACCAAGAGAACTACAATGATGAAAAGGGAAGAACCGGTTTTTGAAATCCTGCCGTTCACTGTTCCACCTTAGGAAATTGTGGAGTCGAGAATCGCTCTACTTGAACACGCAGATGCAAAGCTATTCAGGTCAAACTGCAGATTACATAAACAGGATTCTGCAAAAAAGTCCCACTGATCCATATGACCTTATGTTTTAGCGAGAGCCAACAGCCTCAGGTGACTCACTGCATTCCTAAAAGACTCTAAGCCAGGATTCTTCCCCAACGTGTCTTGTTCGTAAGAAAGTGGACCAATGAATGTTGCTCCCACTTCACTCTTTCTTCAAGCAGAGGCAGATAAACTAACCAGCAACCAGGATGGATAAGTTGCCAAGCATCTGAATTACGATCATGGGGACCACGCTGCAACAGTCGTTAAGTGTGAAAAATAGTAATCAGTCACTTTTTCCAGTGCCATTTTAACTTTGTAGCGTCACTAAATGGACAGTTGTAAGTCCATGTTCTGAACTAGACTTTCCCAAAATCATGAAGCCAACTCCTTGTCCCAATAGAACCCCTTTTATTTAGTTTAAAGTGAATTCCTCTTTAGCAAAGTCCTGGCCAACAGTCTTTCAAGAGATTTCACAACTACAGACCTTTATCAGGCTTGGAGAGTTGCCAGGCCGATACGCCATGCTGTAGCAGCAATTACTTGGCAAGAACTCAGGAACAGATTTCATCCTAATGTATTTAACGAATTGTCTCCTGCAAACCCCACTCCCCTTTCGCTCCTCTTTATTCCCTATGGGAGGGGCCATTCACTGTCCACCTGAGCCTTTACTCCCGAGTCGACCCTTGTTCCTTCACTGTTCCCTTCTCCTAGCAGCTCTGCACATTTGCAGACTGGGAACAGGCTCCAGCTGTTCTTCTGCCCCACTGATGTCCGACTCCAAAGGCAGCTGATAATTGTCAGACAGCCCTGGCCCCATTTCTGCCTTCGACGCAGAGCCCTCATCAGAGCCTTCCCCAGACTCCAGGATTGGCCCCTCACTGTCCGAGTCTGACACCAGCTTTGCTGGCTGCTGGTGGCCACAACAATCCATCTGTACTTGCTAACTATCATAAGTCAAGAGTCTGGCATTCTGAAGAACTGCTGCTGCGACCGATTTTCCAAACCAAACAGAATCCCTGCAGTCTAGCCTAAATTGATTAAAAACTCTGTGCCTTTCAACAATAACTGAGCCAACAATTTCAAGGCCAGCTCCCCTTGGCTTTTTGTTACTGAAGTTAAGGGAAGTTCAGGCTTGTGAATTCATGAATTATTCAAAGCCAGACAGTTGTTAACATTCACAAAAGAATGAAGTAAAAAACTAACTTTGAAGGATCTGAAGTATCAAATTGTTTCCAGATTTGTACACAGGGATGAATTAATTACTATTTAATAATTCCACCAACGGCAACCAAGCATGGATAAATTTATGACTGGTAAAAAGGTTGAGTTCCCATCACATTATAATCTTCAGATTCTACAGGCAAGAGGGTTACATACCTGATAAAGTTTGATAATATGTGGATGGTCCAGCATTTTCATGATCTGTACCTCCCGGTAAATTTTCTCCAGGTTGACAGAATCGAGCTGAGATTTGTCGATGATTTTTATCGCCACCTAGAAAGACACAAAAACAAGGGATGATGTCAACCCTGCCTTCGCAAGCCACTTCACCAAAGTGCAAAGAAACTGCTACCATCCAGTTTTGACTTGAGGGATGCATTGACTATGCCCTAATATTAAAACATTGCATGAAGAAACATCAAGGATTTTGGAAGGGGTGTGTATGTATTGAGTGGGAGCAAATATTATATTGTATAAAACCCAATGCTTGAGTTGATAGATGTTGGTTCAAGAAAGAATGGAATCCACACTCACTGGCCAACACATTTCTCCATAGCAACCTGTTTCAAAGACTTCTCCCAATTCCCTTAAAGCAGATTTTGAGAAAAAATGGGGAAAATGAGGAGTTACACAAGCAGACTTCTTCCATTCCCATGACACTGGACTCCCCTAATTTGTCTCATTTTATTTATTCTTACAGCTATCCCGCTGTGGGAGAATGAGTGGCAGAAGCTAGGGGAAGAGTGAAGAGAGGGACACATAGTTATGTAGGGCAGAGTCCCTACATAGTTACAAGCAAGATCTATCTAACCTTCGAGTGCTGTTGGCCCTTACCTAACTCTTAACAAGCGTGGTGGCGCAGTGGCTAGAGTGCAGCACTGCAGATTATTTCTGTTGACTGCCGGTGCCTGCAATTTGGCAGTTCGAATCTCATCAGGCTCAAGGTTGACTTAGCCGTCTGTCCTTCCAAGGTTGGTAAAATGAGGACCCAGATTGTTGGGGGAAATATGCTGACTTTGTAAACTGTTTAGAGAGGGCTATGAAGCAGGGTGAAGTATTATATAAGTCTAAGTGCTATTGCTATTTTCCTTCCTTCCCTTTAGAATGCAGTATTGCAGGATAATTCTGCCAACTGCCAGGAGTTCGATCCCGACCAGCTCAAGATTGACTCAGCCTTCCATCCTCCAAGGTGGGTAAAATGAGGATCCAGATTGTTAAGGGGCAATGGGCTGTCTCTGCAAACTGCTTAGAGAGGGCTGTAATCCACTGTAAAGCAGTATATAAGTCTAAATGCTATTGTTATTAATCTAGATTAGAAGATTCTTGTGCAAAGATTACAGCAATAAATTGACTACAGCAATAAATTAATTGAAGCTAATCGGGAGCATCAACTCTTATTCTATTTGTGCTAAAATGGAAAAGAATGCTTTAAAGTGAGATTTAAGTGTTATCAAAGTAGAGCCAGCTTTCTGAGGTTTATCATGGAAGCAAAGGATACGTGAGCAAAGGACTGTGGCCGAGATAGGAGTCAGAAAACAAATAAATAAACCAGACATTGCTTCACACCAAACATGCCTCAAAGGTTGCTCCTATTAAAAGGACATGACTAATATGTTGTGCATTAGTCATACGTTTTAACTCACATTCTCTGGGCTTGCAGAAGGAATCCCCCCACCTACTAATCCTCAGACAGGGGAAAAAAGTTCTTTAACATATAAAACTGTCCTTTAAGAAAGTGCAATTAGAAAGCAAAATCAATGGGGTTGATTTATTGCATGTTTTCCATTTTAACTATGATTAATGTTTTGGATACTTAAAAACCCATACAGGTAGCCCTTGACTTATAATTGAGCCCAACATTTACGTTGTTAAGTCAGACATTTGTTAAGTGAGTTTTCCCCCATCTTACGACTTTTCTCCCCATGTTTGTTAAGTGAATCAATGCAATTCTTGAATTAGTTAGACAGATGTTAAGTGAATATGTTGACTTTGGTTGTCAGAAGGTTGCAAAAGGGGATCACATGACCCCAGGACATGGCAACCGTCATAATAAGAGTCAGTTGTCAAGCATCAGAATGCAAATCACATGACCATGGAGAGGCTGCAACGGTCATAAGTATGAAAAATGGTCCTTCCTTCCTTCTTTTCCTTCCTTCCTCTTTTCTTTCTTTCCTTCCTCTTTTCGATCCTTCCTTCTTTCCTTTTTTTTCTTCCTCTTTTCGATCCTTCCTTCATCTTTCCTTTCCTTCTTTCATCTTTCCTTTCCTTCCCTTCCCTGTGATTAGAATGTAGTATTGCAGGATAATTCTGCCAATTGCCAGGAGTTCGCTTCTGACCAGCTCAAGATTGACTCAGCCTTCCATCCTTCTGAGGTTGGTAAAATGAGGACCCAGACTGGGTCACTTTTTTCAATGCCATTGTAACTTTGAATGGCCACTAAGCAAAATGTTGTAAGTGGAGGATTCCTGTGTATTGTTGTACAACAGCTTAGGGAAAGCTAAGCCATTTAGCTTAGCACAATTCAAACAATCTATAAATCTGGGTATTAAAAAAAAAAACCAACCAAAGAGACATATCCATTTAAAAATTAAAATACATCCATGTTAAAATTAAAAATTAGAATGTAGGAGTGACCGACTGGAAATCACAGTGCATTGTCAGAGAAGAATCAGGCAAGAGCAGAGTGACCTCTAAAAAAACAATGTTTTTTCTCTCTCTCTCATACATACATTGGCAGACAGGCTTGGCTCATAATTACACAATGTGGTTTATTTGGTTCCCCACCCTCATCAATCTTCTGAGTTTTTATTAAGTTGCTTTTTATCCAGACAGCGTTATTCCGAACTCTTACGGTGCTCCCTTTTTTTGTATACCGTACCTCATAGGGCCCAATACTGAATTAAAAAAAACAAAACAAAATGGCTCTAGCAGGCATTTTTCTCCAGAATATTAAAAGCTGCAATCGTTTGAGAAAGATGGAATGGCGAACATTTCTAGGTGAGTAAAGGGTCATCTTTCTTCGTGGTGCACATATTTAATTGGTGTAATTTGCTGCTTGCAAAAGCAACGTAAAAACTGTATACCATCTCTAGAATCTCTCAAGATTGATAAAACAACCATTTTCATCCTCTTGGTTGGTGGGCTTCCAATAGCATCCAATGGGAAAGTAAAGAAATATTTAAAACTTCATTTACAATGTGAATAAATATAAATAAGACGTTCACAGCAACATTTCCCAAGCTTGGCACCTTGGAAGATGGGTGGACTTCAACTCCCAGAATCCCCCAGGGGGGAATTCTGGGAATTGAAGTCCACCCATTGCAAACCTTGAGAAGTTCTGGTTGATTCACCTCGCTTCCTCCTTCCACGCACTTATTTTAAGCAAACCTGGATGGTGTGCAGGGCTTGGGCTCAAAAAAGGGGACTGTTAAGGGACAGGTAGTTCAACATTTCTGTGGTTAAGGGAGAATTTGTTAAGTGAGTTGCGATTGTTTTTACGACCTTTTCTTGCCACAGGGAATCCCTGCGGTTGTTAAGTAAGTCACCCGGTTGTTAAGTGAACCTGGCTTCCCCAAGGATTTTAGAAGGTGGCAAAGGGGGATCTTAGAATGCTGCAATGGTCATAAGCATGAACTGATGGCCAAGGGTCTGACTTTTGATCACGGCTTCACGGGTGATGATGCCAAGGTTGCCCACTGTGAAAAAAACAGTGGTAAGTCACTTTTTCAGTGCCGTTGTAACTTGGAACTAAACGAATTGCTGAGGACTACCTGTATTTCAGGCCCAAAATATCCCCAGGCTGTTTTTCCCTGACAACAGTGTCTATTTAGGAGAGATTAGTTTCCAAGTAGCTGTCATCAGCAACCATCCTGGACAGCAAAATTCCACCGCAACCATATCTGTATCTGTGGAAACAAAGGGGTGGTTTGATGCAATAGGAAATTCCATTATTTTATTTTTATTTTTCGCCTTATCGGGAAAGTACTTCTATCTCAGATCTCATCTGAGCCTAGCCATCGAGGGCTGAAAGTATTGTGCCGAGAACCCAGGCCTGGAAGCTGAAAGTCAATTTCTCTGGGAGAAGCATAAAACGCACACTTCTCTTGTTTACCCAACAGATAACCAGCTTATGAAAATGTCACAACATATAATTAAGATGAGCAGGGTTTCCGAGAGAGACAGAAAGATGAATCACAGAAAGAGCTTTTATTAGAAATAAAGCGTAGAAACTCTTATTCATCCCCGAAAATCTTGCATGCATCAAGAGAAAGAGGGAAGGGGTGGGAGAGGAAAAGGCCCACGAAGCAGCTTGCGCCATTCAAACAAAACAAATCCACAAAGACGCAGAGAGATGTTTGCAGAAAAGACATGAAACAGATGGACCCGGCTTGTATTTTGGCAGCAGGACGTTATTCTCCCTGCGCTATCATATTATTTCCAAATAAAAGAGAATAAGGATCTCTGTTCATTTTGTGAACTAGGATATGGCACCTTGAGAGAGGGTTTTTCAATTTTGCCTACTGTAAGACCTATGGACTTCAACTCCCAGAATTCCCCAGCCAGCCATGCTAGGGAATTCTGAGAGTTGAAGTCCGCAAGTCTTAAATTTGCCAATGGATGAAGGCAAATTATATATGTCCCAAGATAATGTTGCAGGATCCAAAGTGGGTCGGTCACCAAAGTCCCCAAGGCTGGGAGACTCTGCTTTAAGTGGTCAAAGATGCTATTCGGCTCTGATCCCAGGATGTTGGCTACCCCGGGTTCTGCTCAAATGTGGTTTCTGGGTGGCAATTTTACGAGACTACTTGTGGTTCATAAACATCACAGCTAAGCCTCTGCAAGTTTAGGTTGTCAGGATTATAAGCATCAGCATCTCAGCTACGAGCCGTGGGCCAACTGGGACGGCAAACCCAGCCTCTGGCTTGTGTTATTTGGGGAAAAAGAGGAAGAAAGAAAGAAACTGACATTCAGTTCTGAATTGACTGCATAGTGCACACTCCAGTCCAAACAGTTCAAAAGGGTTTATGTATTTATGACTTTCAAGATATGCCTCAAACCTTCTTGGTATTTCCAAGCCATTCAGATATTTGGCAAAGAGGTGAGTTTTTTTCCTCCCCCCATTTGGCCTGAAGAAATACAAAATAATGGAAGCAGAGAATGACCACAAGGTTAGGTCATGGTCAGGAAGAATGGGGGAAGAGCAAGAAACGCCTTCAGGTGGGTCCTGAACTGGCCATACAGGTAGTCCTCGAGTTATGATGGCATTTCGGACCAGGATTGCTGTCGCTAAGCAAGTGTTATGCTATTTCTAGCATTTTGTATGGCTGCAGCCAAAAGTAAAAACTTCAGAATCTAAGACACAGGTGATATTTTGAAAATGGGGAGATAGGCAAATTTTGCAAATCAGTCACTGCCACTCTCTTCTCCTTTTTCCTCCTCCTCCTCCCTCTTGATCAATCGATTATCTATCTATCTGTCTATCTCTATCTCTCCATCTCTCTATACAGACACACACACAAAACAAAATAACTTTTCAAAACGAGAAAAGACATTTCTTCTGAAGGCCTGCAAGCTTTGCAGTTCCAAGGAGTTCACTTCTCATCAAGTCAGATGTTTCACACCAAAGCCAGTAGTGTGGTCTATTCCACAAACATCTTCAGCTTCTGAAATCAGAAGAAGTCCTGATTGCAACCAAATCTCTTCTGATCAGCCTATCAAGTTCACCCAGGGCTCCAATATATTGTGGTTTCTGTGACAAAGTTCTGCTGGGCATCAGAGCTCAGCTTGATAAAACAGCAAAACCCCAAAAACAAACAATGAATCTCTTTATACTTGTGATACAGTGCCAAGCTTTTACACCTGAAACATTAGTGCAGAGGTCCCCAAACTTGGCAACCTTAAGACGTGTGGATTTCAAGTCCCAGAATTCTCCAGCCAGCTACGAAGTCCACAAGTCTTCAAGTTGCCAAGTTTGGAGACCTCTGCATTAGTGGACCTTCATAATCTAAACCAGGTTCAACACCATGGCATCAAATTCCACTGCATGGATTATTTCATCCACCAAATCAAATCCTGAACTTTGTGCATAAGATTGTTTCTACTGTTTAAGTCTTGTTTCTGAAGAGACCAATACTGCAAGTTTGGATATTGGGTTTCAGGATTTGAGGTAAATAAATTTCAATGGATTTTTATAGTATTTGGTCATTGATTTCGCCAGACCAACTTTAAATATAAACTGATCTGGAACTGATTCACTGATTGGGATTAAGCCCTGGCTGACAGAATATGCCAGAAAGGCTTCACACATCGGGTTGAGCTTACATATTATGCTAAACCAAAACTGCACATGTCTTTTTATGGCTGGCCAGAAACTTGGTCACTAGGTCTCCTAGTGATGCAACAAAGCATCCTCTAAGGAGTTTTGCATGTAATTATATGCAGCAAATAAAATGGATTCTTTCCTGTTGATACCTATTCAGAAGATGAGTTTTGAGAGTGTAAGATTTTAGTCTAGAAGAAAATTGTTTTAAGTTTCCTAACAAAACAGCACAAATTAACTGCACTGTAAACATCTGTTCAAAGGCCTAGGCCACCCTTGGCCACATTGATGGGACTTCCAATGGGGAAAATCTGCATCAATAAAGGAGAATATTTGTAGCTCAGGGTTGAAGTGAGGGCCCCTTGGTGCTCTCTTCAGTATTAAAACTGGATTTTTAAACACAACCATAGTTAAGGTTAAGACAGCATTCCAAACTCCCAAATGCGGGAGCTTCTGGATTTTGTTTCTTGACCACACAGGTTAAGTGTGGGCCAGAACATTTATGAAAATTCATTTCTGTAAACCTCATCCCAGGCTAATATTTAAGATGACATAGCCACATTCTTCTTGTATACAAGGCGATGCTAAATGAGGCGGTGCATAGCTTTAAACACACGCAATCGCTGTCCTGGGCAGAGCAATTAAAAGTGTTGTGCGATTTGAATGCTCAAAATTCTACTCCAGTGGGAATTCAACATTTGAAACCAAGCAAACCAATACAAAGAAAGAAAACACCCTACTTATAAATCCCTTGTATGTCTAAAAAACCAATGGCCCTGGAAGGAACATCGTGACAGGCAGAAAGCGAACTAGCATAGTCTTTTCTTATGACCACAGAACCAGTTGGAAAACTTTCTCTGCCCCGTCTCCTCTTCCAAAATAGTAATCTCTGAGGCTCTCAGCTTTAGGGACTTGCAATGGAGCAACAGGCTGTAAACCAATTTATTCATTAGACTTTATGCCTTGGCTACAAATTGCTATTTAAATGCCAGTGCTCTTAAAAAGAAAGATCAGCCCCGATTAAACAGAGAACTGTTCTTTTTGGCCACAAAAAACAGATCTCTCCTCCAAAGCCAGATCCAACTCAATGCGGATCTGCTTTCTTGACATGATTTTCTGAATGAATGGAGCAAAGAGATCTCTAAAGCTCTTGTGAATGTAGTGACACTGTCAGAT
This sequence comes from Hydrophis major, assembly GCA_033807585.1. Lineage (NCBI taxonomy): Eukaryota > Metazoa > Chordata > Lepidosauria > Squamata > Elapidae > Hydrophis > Hydrophis major. Next base: position 39,984,419 of record CM066334.1, on the reverse strand, counting down.
TTTTTTTCAACATAATTATATATTTATTACATCTGTATACCATCACTTTCAACAAACTGACCAGAAATCTACTCCATCTCTGTTGAGGTGTTCACATAGGAGGCATTAATTGGTCTCCACCAAGAACTTTTAAAAAGCCACTGGATGTCTCAATTTAATACATCTGCTTTAACTGTTCTTTCAATGTTTAGCACAGCCACCTATTTATCCAGCAAATGACAGGTAGCCCTCAACAAATCAATTTCCAAGCGTGTGAATTTTGATCACATGACCATGGGGATTGCTGTAAGGGTCGTGTGAAAAATGGACATGTCACTTTTTTCCCTAGTGCTGTTAACTTGGGTCACTAAATGAACCATTGTAAATGGAGTACTCTTTGTATGCCCCCCAAAACCCTCACTCTGAACATAACAATACTGCTTGCCTTTCCCAAACAGCGTCCTTAAAGCAGGACAAACAAAATTACTCTACCGATGCCGGATGCTGGATTTCGGAGAAAGGAGTTTGCATTCTGCAGGAAACCACACCATTAACATGATCAAGGTGTGATTTTTTTTTCATGATAGTTAACAAGTAGAACCACAAAGCTACTTCCGCAGCTGTTACCACACTTGTCCAAACAGTCACACTTTGAATGCATGCCTCCAGATTAGGCCTCCCAGGTCCATGCCTCCAGAGAATTTTATTATATATATGGAAGTTTGTCAAAAGCTGCCAACTGGCTTTGCACTTTGGAAGCAGGCAAAGAAAAGAAATCGGTTCTCCTTCCTTTAACTTCCTTTCCAAACAAGCAAACAGTGTTACTCGTGAAAGAAAGACGGATGGGATGCAAGATTAGGACAGGCCTAGACGAGCTGTTCTCCTTTTTTGATGCTGGGATTGCAAGAGAGAGAGAGAGAAAGAGAAAAAAATTATGCATCCCATTGTATTCTCAGCTACTGGAGAGAGGGGAAATAAGGCTGCAAGGACAAAAGCCTAGCAGTAAAAAGGGGGATTTGTGCCATCTAAGAGTCGGCAGAAATCAGAAACTGCTAGGGAAATGGACGAACACTTCTGGCTAGTCGTTTAAAAACTGGCATCGTTCTGGTTATCTGCTTGTATCTCCGAAAGCTCGAGTAGCTGGTAAAAATTATTTTTATTGTGAGATTGATTTATCCACTTATTTTCCAAAGCTCCAGAAGGCAAGAGAAGGAACGATGGATGGAAACTATAATAAGAGAGAGAAGCAACCTGGAATTAAGGAGAAACTTCGTAACAGGTTAATGGTGAGGACAATTAAGCAGTGGGACAGAAGTTCAGAAATTGTGAGTGCTCCATCACTGGAAGTTTTTAAGAAGAGACTGGACAGTCACTTGTCTAAAATGGTATAGGGTGTCCTGCTTGAGCAGGGGGCTGGACTAGGAGACCTCCAAGGTCCCTTCCAGCTATATTCCGATTGAATCCTTGGAAAGTTACAGCACTTTCCTACCCTCTGCCCCCCCCCCCCAAGTTATCTCATTGAATTTCTTGCCCAAAAAGAATCATAAATCCCCAACCCTTTATTCCTACAAGGAAATAATTCCTCACCATTCTACCTGAGGCTGGTCCTGCCAGCTCATGGCCCTCTGAGTCCCATTTTCCTTCCAGCAGGTTCATCTCAAGATCACCAATCTTTCCCCCAGCGAAGGGACTCCCTTTTCAGAAACATCAACCTGTCTTCAAGATGCTTTATCATCCATCTCAACCCATGACTTGGTTCCCACAACTATTGCTCTCTGGTGCTTCCTTTCTCTGCCTTTTTGGCAGTTTGATTCTAAAATACCACAACCTCAAGATTTCTGACTCCCTGAAAGGTCCCTTACTTCTGTCCTTTTCGGAGGAAGTTGTGAATTTTAGAAAATAGTTTCAATGTATAATCTTCTGAAAAATATATTGGATTACCTCCTTTTTAAGGCTTCTCAGTATCTCTGGATATTTTTCCTTCTTCTTTCTGATAAGGCTCTTTTCCTAGATATAGTACTCAACTGCACCAGAAATCATCCCTGGATGGCGTATCTACACATTGACAGGAAGCTATTTTCACTGTCTATGGAGTTTTTTTTCCTGAATAGAGCACCTCAGAAAGAGAGGCAAAGAAATCAAGCCAACAGGAGGCCCTGTGATCTTTGAAGGATGTTTTCCTGAAGACTTTCCTTTTGGTCATGTCCATGCACAAAGTCTCAGAAATATAGGCAGCTGCCTTGAGAGAGCATTGTTCCCATTCATCGATATATACCCTGTGGGAGCATCCTAATTATTTGGAGGTGTGGAAAAGAGGGCAGAGGCTCTCCAATTGGATGAAGACCACCCTCTCTTGAGGTGCAACCTAGGAGGAACCACTTATCGAGGTGGACCACACATCATGTCTGGTAGCTTCCATGTTTTTCCTTGGCACACCCACTCAAATTTCTCAGGATCAGGAGTGGTAGTAGAACCCTGTATTTTATTTATTTATCTTTTAAGCAAGAAACACAGAAGGCACCATTCCCCCCCCCCTGCAAAAATTAGCTTTCCAGAGCCCCTTGCAACTGCAGCACCCACAGATTCAAGGGTCATTCCAGGTTTCACAGCATCAAGCACCGAAAAGCCACAAACAACCAGTTTTAAAGTAGTAGTAACAATAGTAAGAAGGCAAGTTTCACCCGAGAGTGACAGGTGCCTTGGCTGCAACCCCAAAACAGAGCGACCCTTGGATACCTTCGGCATTGACAAAAATCGCCACCAATCAATTGCAAAAGGCAGTTTGGATCAGCTGATATTCTGGAATCCCCTTTAATACCCTTAAACCACATTTGCCATCCTTGGGAAGGAATCAATAGGTGGACAGAAATGCCAAATCCAGTCTGAACATCTGGCTGACTGTCTGACAAGCCATAATAATACCTAAACTGTGTACGCTCCCCGATTCTCAAAACTCCCCGGTGGCTCACAACAACCCAGCCAAGAAATTACAATCAAACATGAAGAAGAAAGAAAGAAAAAGAATAAATAAACTTTCTCAGCTCTACTTAAAATATGCAATAGGGCTCCATGTACCGAGGAAAGAATGCTAGGTAGAAAAAGTCAAAATCTGAACCTGCCACTAATCCTCTCTCCCATCTACCTTTGAATCTACTGTGCAGGAGAGGAATCTTCCCTGGAATGATCTTATCATCCGGCTGGATCCATGGGGATCTCTGAAAAAATCTGAAGCAGCGCAAGCAGACCAACACACCTTTGGATGGGGGGGGGCACCTCTGCACCAGACAATCTGCATTGAGGGGGGTCCCCCTTTTAGAGTCTGCACCCCCCTTGCTCTCCCAAAGCTGTTTCCCCTCCCCCAAAAGACAACTGGATTTCCTTGGCTTTTGACCTTCCCGACAACCTGAATGACTGAGAGTCCCCATAGACGGCCTCCTGCTCTTTTCTCTCGCACCCTGACTCCGAGACCTCCCACCCCACCTCACCCCAACACATTCGTGGGGGGGGGGATAGTTTTCCTCTGCCCTTCCACCTCCACTCCCCCTGCCCAGGTGGGCAGCAGAGCCAGCCTGTCTGCAGCATCACTGCAGTCCCAACTTGGGAGGGTGTGTGTGTGTGCCCTGCCTGACTCCCTTCTTTCTCCCAGCCCCCCCCCCCCATTTAGGGTCCCAAATGTGAAGGCTGGGTTAGAGGGCAGGATCCCCCCAGCAAGCCAAGGGGATCCCCTTACTGACTCCCTGCTTCCCCCCAGCCCCAATTTCAGATCCCAAATGATGGGGAGGGCTGGGATATTGCAAAACCCTGGGGATCCCCTGATTCTCTGCTTTCCCCCAACCCCTCCCCTAATTTAAGGTCCCAAACAGGATACCCCCCCCAAAGCCCTGGGGATCCCCTTACTGAATCCCTACTCCCCCCCCTCATGTCCCAAAACATGAGGCAGGGTCGAGAGGAGACAGATTTAAGAGAGGGATCCCCCCAAAAGCCAGGGGGAGGGGGGAATCCTGACTCCCTGCTTTCCCCCCAGCCCCAATTTAGGGTCCCAAATGTGGGGCAGGGTCGAGAGGGGGGGGGAGTCAGAGCAGGATGTCCTCCTCGCGCAGAGGGAGAAGTGCCCCCTTCTCACGTTCTGCCCCCTTCGGGGACGCGCCCTCCCTTCCCCCTCCCCCCACAGACACGTGTCTCCGGCGCTCCGTTCCCACGACCCTTCTCTCCCCCCCACGCTCCCCCTCTCACCTCGCTGCGCGTGATGCGGTGCCGGCCCAGCTTGACCACGGCGAAGTTGCCCTTGCCCAGCGTGCCCTCGATCTCGTAGAAGCCGACGCGCACCGGCACCGAAGCGCCGCGGGGCGGTTGAGGCTGAGGCTGAGCCGGCGGCGGCGGCGGCGGCAGCGGGGGCTGCAGGAGCAGCGCGGCGGCGGCCGGAGGAAGCCGCCGGGGCTCGGCCATCACCATGCTGCCCGGGTCGGCTCCCGCGCCTCACCCGCCGCCGCCGCCGCCGCCGCCGCCAAGAAGGACGGAGAGCCGCTGAGGGAGGGGGGGTGGGACGGGACACGGGGACGCGCACGCGCGCTCTCTCCCTCCCTCCCTCTGCCGGACGCCCCGCCTCTTGCGCGTCACGGAGGGGTGGAGCGCGTCGCCCCGGCAACCGCCGTCCGCCGCCAATCTGGCCGTTCGACTCGAGGGGGCGGGATCGCTCCCGCAAATAAAAGAAAGGGGGAACAAAAAAAAAAAAACCCCAGCGGGAGAGATTCCCATCATGCTCCGCGCGAGGCAGCCCTTGCTCGGGGCTCGGGTTTTGAGGGGGGGGGAAGCGCTTTCCTTTTTTCTTTTTCCCTTTCTTTGCCCTCCCCCCCTTCACAGAGGGGTCCCGTTGGGTCGTCTGAAAAAGCCTTCGATCCCGAGAATGTGGAGAGAAGAGAATTTGAACAGAACAGAACAAAATGGAATAGAATAGGGAGTATGGAGAATAGAATTAGAATTAGAATGTAGAATAGGAATAGAATAGAATTAGGAGTAGAATAGTATTAGAATAGAATAGAAATTGAATTGAAATAGAATAGGAACAGAATTAGAATTTAGAATGGAAGAGGAATAGAATAAATTCGAATAGAAATTGAATTGAATTGAATTAGAATAGGAATAGGAATAGAATGGAATTAAAATAGAATTAGAATAGAATAGGGAATATGGAGAACAGAACAGAGCTTGAAGGGACCCTGGAGGTCTTCTAGTCCAGCCCCCTGCTTCAGTATCTGTCCAGTCAGGGTTCATTTCCTTTAGGGTTCACGCTCCCAGTTTTCTCCAACCCCACAATTCGAGAGCATCAATTCCCCGGTGTGTTTAGTGACAGACAATACCCCGATGCCTCCCCATATTCCAAAGCCAAAGAGCAGCTAAAACTTCAGTTTACATCATACCATGTAACTTCTATGCCCCTCCATCCTGTCTTGATTTAATGGGAGAGAAGCAGACATCAGCTCGAGGGATGGTTGCCTCCCAGAGCAGGGGTCTCCAACCTTGGCTCCTGGAAGCCTGGCGGACTTCAACTCCCAGAATTCCACAGCCAGCTTTGCTGGCTGTGGAATTCTGGGAGTTGAAGTCCGCCAGGCTTCCAGGAGCCAAGGTTGGAGACCCCTGTCCCAGAGCAAGCCCATCCCTGAGGTGCCACTGCTCCTTTTTGGATCTCCCACGTGATCCTGTAATTCACAAAACCAATTAATGGCTCCCAGCCTTTGTGTTTTTCATTTGGGTGATTGCAAAACACTTCCCAATTATATAGTATTGCCAAGGGAGTGGTGACATGGGACTTGGCTTGTAACTAAAGACCAGTTTGGGATTCTTCTGTTTAAGGGAAGTAAAATCCAACAGAATGGGAGACATATTAAGCATACAGTAGATTGGGCTCCATATTTATATACTGGGCACTGCTTATGTCTAGTCGTGACATCAAGATTGCCTTGGGTCCAGCATTTTAATAAAGATGAAGCACTCACTGTAATTGTGAACTGAACAATTCTGTTTTTAAATATAGTTTTATTAAAACAAAAAATAAAAAGATTAAAAACGAATACAAATATAAAGTAAGAAACAGGAAAAGAAAAATCAAAGAAGAGCTAAAAATGCAAGAAAGGAAAAAAATAGAAAAAAGATACAAAGAGGCAGTTTCTGATCTTTACAACAATAAGTATAGTTGTTTATCTCTTATTCTATGGTTATAACCTAACTCTTTTCTTTCTATAATTATCCAATCCAAACAAAAAAAAACAAGGTCCATTTTTTTCATTTTAAGCAAAAAAATAAATAAATCCACAAGGTGTTTCCAGTCAGCAATAAATGGAGATAAAACTGTTGTACACAACCCAGAGAACTATCCAGTAATGGCCAAATAAATTTGATTAATAAATGAGTATTGTATTTGCTCTGATCAAACAAGTCAATTTTGCCACCTCAGCAAGATTGCCCATCTTCAACGTCCATTCTTCCATTGTAGGGAACACCAAATCTTTCCATCTTTGTGCATCATTGTTCCCATCATCATATACAAAAACAAAATTCCATGATTTTTTTTCAACTTTGTCCATCAGTCCCAAAAGAAAGATTGTCCATTTATGCAATATCTCCTTTTTGTAATTTCCGTATCATTTTCTTTTCATAATTCATATGCTAAGCCCCTTCCCTGATTTATCTGCAATTGTTTTAGCTTTATATAACTGATATTTTATAAGCTGAACAATTCCAAAATATCAAGTTATTTACATGTTTGTGATCCAGCCACTGACCTCTCCCCCTCCACACCCACAAACCAATTGGGTCAATTTCTTGTATTCTTTCATGCCATGCTTAAGTTTTCTATAATTAAATCTGACAGGAAGCCAAATCAATTCTTGGCAACAGCTGTTTTTGCCTTGCATGTATCTTAAAAGGGATAATTTAGGCTGGGGGGGGGGGGCAGGCAGTAACATTTATACTGGATTTTCACATGGAAGAAGCTTCACCCCATAGTTTCTGTCTTATTCATTTGTTTTATCTGAAGAAGAGTCAATTCTGGGATGGTGATATTCCTAGGACTTTTAGAGGCTATTTTCAAAAGCATCATGAAGCTGAGTGCTTAGAACCCGGATGTCCAAGCTTGGTAAGTTTTAGGACTTGTGGACTTCAACTCCTAGAATTCATAGCTGGCTGGGTAATTCTGGGTGTTGAAGTCAAACAGGTCTTAAAAGCTACCAGGGTTAAAGGTAAAAGTAAAGATTCCCCTTGCAATCCGTGCTAGTTGTTTCTGGCTCTAGTGGGGTGGTGCTCATCTCCGTTACAAAGCCAAAGAACCGGCACTGTCCGAAGACGTCTCCATGGTCATGTGGCCGGCAGGACTAAACGGCTTTAAAGGCACACAGAACACTGTTCCCTTCCCACCAAGGGGGTCCCTATTTTTCTACTTGCATTTTTTTACATGCTTTCGAACTGCTAGGTTGGCAGAAGCTGGGACACATAATGGGAGTTCACTCCATCACGCGGCGCTGGGGATTCAAATCGCCGAACTGCCGACCTTCCTGATCGACAAGCTCAGTGTCTTAGCCGCTGAGCCACCAGGGTTAGACAACACTAATTTCAGAAGCTTTTGCAAACTTGCCTGCAACCTGCAAGTTCAACATAACCTTCCGTACATTTTGGGTGTTCCTTCCCATCCTCTTTGCCAGAAGATCTGGCTCCTTTGAAGAGCGGATTAGCTGCTTGTCTCCAGACAGAAGAACAGAGGTGCGGTCCACGCTGTTGGAAGGAAAATCCACCTGGTTCAGTTCCAAGCTGGGGGGAAAACGCTGAAAACAACATGGAGGCTGATTGGAAAGGAAATTTAATGATGAACAGAGCCAACAGCAGTCCAGGGACAGCTGACCAAATGGTTGAAGGAGGGGATGGCTCTTTATAGGTTTGTGACTTTGAACTGTTCTGGGGATTGTGCAATAAAGAGGCTTTTGTGTCTAAATGGTGATGGGTTAATCCTATTATGTTCCGACCTTAAAGATCATGTCCTGTCCTTCTTAATCCCATCATCCTGGAACTGAAGATGTTTCATTTATGAATAGATTGGCTGAGATTTCTTTTACTATTCTCCTTTGGGGAAATATAACACTCTACCTCTTTTCATATTCCTCAAGATATTTCATTCTTCGGGGGGGCGGGCTTCCCACAATGCGATCAAAATTCAGATGCTTGGAAACCGGTTCATACTTACGACCGTTGCTGTTTCCCAAAGTCACATGATCCCCTTTTGCGACCTTCTGACAAGCAAAGTAAGTGGGGAAACCAGGTTCACTTAACAAACTGGGTTACTAACTTACCCACTCCAGCGATTCACTTAACAACTGAGGCAAGCTAGGTCATAAAATGAGACAAAACTCAAATCTTTCACTGACGAGCAGAAATTTGGGGCTGAATTGTTGTCATAAGTCAAGGCCAACCTATACCTACTTTGGAGCAAAAGCAAAATAGCTCCCTTTTGGCCTTCCCTTTCCTAATTTTATACCTGGTTGCACGTACCTGGGTTTCCACGACCAGGATCCCCACGTTACAATGAAAATACGTTTTGGATCCTTCTCCACCTATAGTTCTCCAGACCACGCAGAGCTGGTGAGATGCTGTTTGCATTTCTGCCAATGATGACTTATTCCGTTATGCTTACCGGTTGTTTTATTGCCTTCCTGATTTAGCTATTTTAGAAAGTTCCGGTGAATGAGCAACTGCAGGGATTAGGATTAGTCAGCATTCTCCCCCAGAGATGCGAGATGCAACCAAGAAGCAGCTAAGAATAGTTCTGCCAGACAATGATACCCTACCAGTCTATTCATAAACCCATTCATTATTCCTTCTCCTGGAAAAAAGAAAAGGCCAGAGTAGTTCGCTCATTCAAGGCCCTGATCTGAGCTGTATAATTAGCATGAATGTACGTATAGATACAGATTAACAGAGTTGGAAGGGATTTTGTAGGTCATCTAGTCCAACCCTCCGCCCAAGCAAGAGATCCTTACACCATTTTTGACAGATGGCAGTCCAGTCTCTTCTGGAAAGCTTCCTGGGATGAAGCTCCCACAACTTCTGAAGGCAACTTCTGTTCCATGGGTTGGTTGTTCTCACTCTCTCCTTGTTTCCAGGTTGAATCTCTCGATCAGTTTCCATCCATTATTCCTTGTGTGGCCTTTGGGTGCTTTAGAAAATAGCTTGACCCCTTCCTCCTCTCTGTGGCAGCTCCTCAAATATTGGAAGACAGTTATCATGTCTCCCCTGATCCTTCTCTTTACTAGACTAGCCATGCCCAGTGCCTGCAACCATTAATCGTATGTTTTAGCCTCCCCTAATAATCTTTGTTGCTCTTCTCTGCTCTTCTCTTCTCAACATCCTTTTTATAGTGTGGTGACCAAAATGGGATAATCTGTAATTATTATTTCATGCTACCAAACTCTTCTGAAAAATTCCAAACTGAAGTTTGTTCTGGAGCTATAACACACACATACCTTTTAAAAGAAGCATCTCATTTAAGTCAATGCCTTTTTTAAAAAATTAACTATTGATTAAAATCAGGGATCAAAACATCACACCTATCATCAAGTGTCTTAGACACCATAGTTGCTGCCCTCCTTACGAAGACAGGGCAGTCCACCAAATCAACAGTCTTTAATTATGTCCAGGGTACCTTTGAAAGGAAAGAAAGTATATATAAAAGGCCACAGCTGCTTTTCCAATTGGGCTTTAATGAAAACTTTTTCCAGTCCAGAGTCTGCCATCTATTTAGGAAATGCAGGTTGCAGCTATATTAAGTGCAAAATAAAAGGCGCCCTCTAGTGCTACATGTTTCTTTTCCAGGACATTTAAGGATGTTGTTAAAAAAACCCAACCTCTCAAAAATGTCCTATTTTTAACCTCCATTAAATTCTTTACTCTTCAACAGTTCAGAGAGATCTCGACAAAGGGAACGTCTTGGAGACTGGCATGAAGCTTCTTATTTTCTGAAAAATTTCACCCAAATTGTACTCCTATCCAACTCCAAAAATCAAACATAGACCTTTTACCAGATGAACCAAGGGCTTTGGTATCACCCCCACAACTGCCTTGCAAAGAACAAATATAAACCACAGATAAAATTAACACCGAATTGGCAAGCATGCGCTGATCTTGGCTCATGCACATCCGTTCTTTTGTCTTGTTCCAAACTTGGAAACTCTCTTCATGTCCAGCTGACACCGTCACCCTGCTTCAGTGTTTAAAACAAAACACCAGTTTCATGCCCTCGTTTTGCTGCTTCTTGCACCTGATTGCAACTTAAAAATGTCTGTGTGAAAGCTGACTTGATCTTTGCATGGGCCACCCCGTCAAACAGCATCATCCAAAAATGTGGTCATCCCATTGTCGTGACAGTGATTGGTAAGATGTGAAAAGGATGGAGCCAGACCTTTTCCCCCCACAAGCACAGCTCATTTCCTCTTTCTCCTAAATCAACAACAGATGATTCTGGACTAGCTTAGAAAAGGGAAGCAACTGAGAACGAGTAGCTGTAAAAAACTCCAGCAACTCCTCCAACAGCTTTGCAGAAAATATAACTGATAAAGATGGGAAAACTGAGGCTGTCTACCATGGCTCAATCCACTGAAATTGGGCACCCAGAGTCTAGCTTGCTTTGCAAACATTTCTCCATCTCCTAATCCCGTCTCCCTCACATATTGTCACCAATTTCCAGAAAACTTAGCACTTAGGGGATCAATACACATTTCCCAAGGTAAGTTACTTCCTAGGAGAATCTGTCATAGATGATGTGAAAAGATGCATTAAAAAGTGGCATTTGATAAAGAGCACAACAGCTGTAATCAGTGTAGAAAACTGACCAGGTTAATTATTTCTGTTGGCAAAGCAACATCATCAGTGGCCTGCATTTTTACAGTTCACACCTGTAACATATGATTGTTTCTTGGGTTATGCAAAAATTCCAGACAGAGGCATGATTTATCTGAGTCTTTGCACTGAATTGATTTCCAAATGGGATCGATCGATGTCAAATATTGAATTGTTGAACCCAATGATTTGAAACTTATGGATGGAAATCCATCCATATATTTCCCTTTCTTCCACAGGTTTTGTTGTACATCTTGGCTTTCAGGTGTTTAGGATACAATATTTTACTTTGATCCTGTGGTTTATCTCTTTTTCTCACAAAATGAAAATAAGATCTGGGGTTATGAAACCTGCCAATAAATCTGTATGTTACCACAATTCGCTGCTTGTACATTTTCCATAGTCTCTCTAGCTGCCTAGCTCTCACTGACTGATGTAGGAACTATTTATAATAATACAGGAAACTTTTTTCAGGCCCAAATTCCACAAATAAGGAAATTATTTCCTCTTGAGCAAATATTGGTGAACATGAATTGCTTTACATAAAACACCTAGCAAGAAAAGAATTGCACTTTACTGCTGAATGAAGGACGTATCATAATAAGATAGTAGGCAGACTGATAACACCAAGCAGCAGCTCTTGATTAGTTACTATTTCTCTACTACCATCTATTGTTCATTATCCAGCTACTGCTAATGGGAATCCTTAATACCTTTGCTTTTGGCTAACCTAGGATTAACATACACACTGCTGATTCCAACATTAGGTTATGAGTTACTACCATTTATGCTCCTCAGTGTAGGAAGCTGATAAATTCTGCTGAAGATACTCCGAAAGGCAAGATCGAGAGAGACCACTGAGAAAGATCCAGTGCAAAAAAAGAGAAGCCTATAATTTTAATCTGTTGTTGTTCTGCAACTAAACACCTTTATTTCTTTGCTCAAGAGAGTCCAACATTTCATTCAGACATGCATAAGAGAAACATGGCAGTAAAGCAATATCAAAGTGCAGGAAAAACACCCAGATTGAAATTAAAACAGTGCAAATTACCTGTGGCTTTTTCTACCCACAGATGCTTGGATGTCTGTCAGTCATGGCATGGGACTGTGAGTAAGGCTCCTTGGGGTCATCCCGACATGCCCCAGGCATTAAGCAACCACAAGCTGTGTGCCTCACCTCATTTGGCCTGATGTAGTCATTCTTTGGCAGTTCTCATGACTGAGAGTCATAACATGGGACACCTCTTTGCTTGTTTAGTAGAGGAAGCCAAGAGGAGCAATTACACATTGGCCAGTCATGTGGTATCAGAAGATCATGTCCAACCATGAATCTTCAAAATCAACTTTCCCATTTTTTCCCTTGGGGTGACTTTTTCATCCCACAATGTTGTGTAATCCTTGAGTGAATCTCTGAATCTCACTGAGCATCAAGGTCCCATCAGGAGCTTCCCCTGGCCATTGCTGTTTCTTGGAGTTTTCTCCTCTCCTCTCCAACCTTTGGGACTTTCTCCCAAAAGTTTAGCTTTGCTGTTTCACTTAGAAGGGAAAACACAAGGAAAAGATCCAATCAAGCTAGATGTTTTGGTCCTTCAGAAGTTCTCACAAACATTCTACAACATCACAGCAACTCAACTGCCATGGCAACGGACTTCATGCATTCAACACCAGAATGAAACCTCTCAGTCCATGACAATGTAAGATGACATCCATGACAATGTAAGATGACATCACATGCACGTATCAAAAGCTTTCGAAATGTTGTAGAGTAACACATGCACAGAACATCACACTGGCTTGTTAAAAAAAATGTTAAAAGTCCCCCACCCCACTTTCATCTGTCACACATCAAAGGAAGGCACCATAAAATATTTCTATGTCTTATCTTGCTGCTTCTCTGCAGGGAGAGCCACAGAAGGAGTTGATATTTTGAGATGAATAGCACAAGTATAAGGATATCAAAATTTGTGTATGATCTCAAATAATGCATTGCTTCTTTGCTTTTATTTTTTTCTAAGAACAGTAGGTTGTCCTTTAACAAGGTAAATCTGGACATAATTTCAGAATTAGAAACTGTGTGATAGAACCACAAGCACATTACTTGTTCCTCAAATTTGCCAGTCTCATCCGAGACAGAAATCATCTGATATATGAAGGAAACTTATCTTTGGTATCTTTATTTTTAAAACTAGCACCGATTTTACCCCGTTTGTATTCTGCTTCCAAGAAACAGATCTGTCCACAACTGCAGAGGAGTTTCTTATCACTTGCACCCTCTCTGAATCAAAACAGAAATGTCTATAATCAATATGGAAGATACTGTAGTTAGACCATGTCCTTTCCTTTGTCCTCAGATCATTCTACAAAAATACCATGTGGAAGAATAGAAGAGCGGAAAGAAATTCCCCTCCTTTCTGGAAATTTTTTTATGATTGCCAAACAGGTAAAGATGGAATCTCGGCAGCTGATCAAAACCAGGTGGCAATAAACAAAACCTGCGTTATATTTAGCCGTATCTCACAAATTCCATCTGGATGTCAGCAATTAGTTGATGTGCTTATAATATTGCAAAAAATGTTGTCAGGTTCTAGATGATCAGGAGGCTGTAACAAGGAAAGGAAACAAGTTCTCCCAAGACCATTTCCTGATCAATAAGATCTCTGTCTTCCTCTTTAAAGATGATGATGAAGATGACCAGGACAACCTGGACAGACTCTATGACAGAGGTGATGGGTTCATCAGTGGAAGATCTGAATGTCTAGCCTAGGGACAGATCTTCATGGAGAAAACGTAGATGCTAAGAATTAAAAACAACTTGATGACATCTAATCAATCAATCAACTTGTTTAGATCCATGTGCCCCTTTCAAGGAGGGGAAGAAAACCCCTCTACAATACCACAGCCATGTCTTTGTGTGCTACAGTTTGTGTCCCCACCTTAATCCATCTCTCACCCAGCAGCTCTTTAATATCCATAAATTTCATTTTCTACCCAAGCTGACTCTTTGCTTTGCCCTACTTGGTCGTGGCACAGTTCGTATATGTCATTTGTGACAAATCCGCTTTCGGTGCTTGCCAAGGTCACAAAGCCACTCTCTGAGTTGTTCACCACCATATTGTCATAGCAGAGCTCTTCTCCTCCATGACCGACACGGAAAGAGGAGTTTTGGGTTTGTGGTCTCGTTCCCGCAAGATCGGCCTCCCCTTGTGTTTTAATCACATTATATATATCTAAACTGGGGCTGTTTTGCGTTTTGGTAGACGACCAAGTGTCTTTCTCCTTTGTGTTCTCTTCTCTCTGCTCCCGTCTCCTTGGCAGGGAAAGAAAGAAAAGAAAAGAAAAGAAAAGAAAAGAAAAGAAAGAAAGAGAAAGAAAGAAAGAAAGAAAGAAAGAAAGAAAGAAAGAAAGAAAGAAAGAAAGAAAGATACATTAAGTTCCTTCTGATTTTCCTACGAGTTTTCTTCTACTTTCTAAACCTGAGTTAGTCATGGATGAACTTCATGGTTTTGCTGGATGTTTGGGTGATCCAGTCAGATAAGAAGGGGGCAGCCTTGCTTTCCGATAGTTTTTTTTAATGATTTTTTTTTTTTTAAGAAGGGGCAGTCTTAGGGAGAACTTGGCTGGCAGACCACCAGGAAAAATTGGTAGGGGTAAAGGATAGATTGGAAAAGGTGACAAAAAAAATCCAAGAACAAGGCAATTGCAACTCACTTATTTAACCATCCTTTTTTCTTCCCCAACACATCAATAAAATGCTTTTCAAAACACCCTCTTAAAAAATAGGTTGGTGATCCACAGGGGTAGAATATGCTTCAGCCATAAGGTCAATCTAATGTATTTGTCAACTCATAAAATATTTTTATGGTCTTTTTAGAATTGCCAACAGAAAGGGAGGGGGGAAAGGGGTTTGAAAGAGCAGTGCAGCAGCTTGGAAAGGGAAAGTGCATTCCATAAATGTTTTCAAAGATAGTAACTAGGTGACTGAAGTTTCTGCCACACAAAATTCTAACTGGAGAGCCTGATTGAGGACTCTGGGCTATGGAGGTGTCCCGTTGGAGAATATGGATTAGGATACACCCATGGGGTGAGGGGAAAACCAGGGTCAAGGGTGACAATGAATTATGTGTCTCAGAGTCGGCTGCACTCAGGCAGTGCCGGACATGTTAACTCCCAATAAATCCTTTGGAAGTTTGGCTCGAGACTCATGATTTAAATGGGGGGAACTGCCAGAATCCTGACAATATTACCGTGAGATCAAAATGCACCCAAAATTTAATAGCAGAGATGCTGGGAGACAAAGAGTTTTAGTTTAAGAACAACTCAGATGTCGCAACAAAAGATGACCGGTCACAAGAAAGGCTTAAGTTTCTCCTTTTTTGACTCCTGCTCACAGTGTCTCCTTCCTGCAATTCACTCTGATACAATCCTTCCCCTCCTCAACTCATGGAGTAAAGAGTGATTCTGGGGTAGGGAAAGACTTTACTTTCAACTGGGTGTAAACTGACAAACTCTCTTGGGTTCAAAGAAAGTGTGTGTTAGCCCTCCAAGGTACCTCGCAAGCCCAAACATGCGTCCCTCTTCTTCACTTTAAGTTTGTGTGAATTGGGGCAGAAAACCTTGTGTTCTCCTGTTCTTTTCTTGGCCTGGGCTCAAACCCCGCTTCTCTAATGGTTGCCATGGTAGCAACTTTTCTTCCGGTCTTTTAGGCCTTTCCCCATGTCTGCTGAAGCAGAGGACTCCAACCTGGGCAACTTTACAAACTTGTAGTAGTGTTGTAGTATTCCTCATTGAGGAATTCTGGGAGCTGAAAACCACCAGTCATAAAGATAGCAGGTTGGAGACCCCTGCCCTAAAGCATAGGGATTGTAGGGATCTGAATTCAAGGGATGAAATTCCTTGAGCAAAATGCCTTGGCTCATGGGGTGGCCTTCCCAATGCTTCATTTGTGGGCTCCTATTATTTCTTGAAAGACCTCAAAAATATGTCTTTCTCCCTCAGGACAGGATGCTTTTCTTAGCCAACATGAGGAAAATGTCTCAGCTGGGCACAGACCACCGTATCGTCTCTATGGCATTTCTTCTCCTCTCTCTTTCTTGTCCCTCTTTGCCTGTAACCTGATCAATCCACCTGGATGCCTTCAAAAAATGTTCTCAACTTATACAATAATGCCACTTGCCTGTTTGCGTAAACCCAAAAGATAAAAAAAGCAATGGTGATCAACAGAAGCAAAGCAGGAATGCTTGAAATCAAGATGTATGGAAGGCTCCAAGTAGGTTCTGGAGAGAAAAGAAACCAAGAGGTTTAATGTGTTATGCAGAACAAAGTTTTATCAGAGTAGAATTGTGACTCCCCCCACCCATTTATTTATGTGCTGTGGGGAGATACTCTCTGTAGGGTATAAAGCAAAAAGAACAATGTATATTAATTCTCTTTAGGTGTGGCAAAGACATTCCTTCCACGAGAAATTCAGGGTATTGTTAAAACAGCTTTGGAGAAAGGAAATTGCAACTGCATTTTTAAAGTATTTTTTTCATTAGGAGGTTTCACAAAACATGACATAACATAGAGTAAAATTAAATCAAAGGGAAAATGTGAATTCAGAAATCAAGAAACGTGATTAAGAAATAGGAAGAAGTAAAGATACATAAAGAAATGACTTCCAACTTTCTTTGCAGCAATTATTACAAACTGATCCTTTCTCCGTTTTCATTAAAATTATGAGAAATTGCAATGGGCTTTTTTACCTTTGGCCTCTGGGAGGGTTTTGTTAGCTACAGCCTCCTGCACGAGGGTTTCTGGGGATGTGAATGCCGAAGACTTTGTTATGTACCCTAGGAAAAAAACCTGAATGTTACGACTTAAGGATATTGTCTTAATAATGTAAATTGTTGGTCTGGATAATTCAAGATTAAGGAGGCCCTAAGATTGATAGAAGAGGATTCAGGGCTAGGATAAGATACAAATTTGGCTGAAGGGTCCCTATTTTGGGATCAACCAGTTCAAAAAGGATCAGTGAGCATCAAACATTCCAAAAAAGCAATTGAGAGTCATGGGTCAAAAGAGCACCCTTTACTTATTTATTATTTAGCACAACATTTCTCAACCTTGCAAACTTTTAAGATGTATGGACTTCAACTCCCAGAATTCCCCCAGCCAGCATGCATGCTATCTGGGGGAATTCTGGGAGTTGAAGTCCACACATCTTAAAGTTGACAAGGTTGGGAAACACTGATTTAATGGCTAAGCATGTCTTTCCTTTGGGAGTGGAGGACACTCCAGAGACAGGATGAATCTCTCCTTCTTTTCCCATAAAGAATAACAACAACCCTGTGAGGAAGACTAGCTGGAATGCAGAGGTCTTCTGAAGTCACCAGCAGGCTCCTAGGCTCTATGGTTAAATGTGGGCCCAAATCTAGGTCTTCCTAATATACCTGTTGCGGAGCTGGCAACAGATTCGGACAGTGAGGAGGTTGGGGAGGAACCTGGGCCAGTCCTGGAGTCTGGGGAAGGCTCTGGCGAGGGCTCTGCATCAGAGGCAGAGATGGGGCCAAGGCCATCCAACAGTGATCAGCTGCCTTCGGAGTCGGAGATCAGTGGGGCAGAAGAACGGCTGGAGCCTGTTCCCAGTGGACACATGCGCAGAGCTGCCAGAAGAAGGGAACAGCTAAGGAACAAGGATTGACTCAGGAGAAAAGGCACAGGTGGACGGTGAATGGCCCCTCCCACAGGGAATAAAAGAGGAGCAAAAGGGGAGTGGGGTTTGCAGGAGACAATTAGTTTAATTCATTAAAGGGAAGATCTGATCCTGACTTCTTTCCAAGTATTGTCTGCTACAGTGTGGCATTTGGAAGATATCGGCCTGGCAACTCTCCACGCCTGATAAAGTTGTCTGTAGTTGTGAAATCTCATGAAAGACTGTTGGTCAGGACTTTGCTGGAGATGGATTCACCAAATAAAAGGGGTTTTATCAGGCTTTGTGCTTTTGGGAAGCTTAAGTCAGAACAATACCTCCTTGTCTCTCTCACTCCTCTAACAATTTCTTTGGGGATTTTTTGTTTTTTTGCATGGTTTTGTTATTTGTGCGAGATTTGGCGGTTTTCCCAACAAAAGTCTCAACCTCCCCCTCCTTTCCCTAACACCAAATGTTACCTGTCTGAGAAGCAGCCAATTCAGAGACAACTGTCGGCTTTTCTGCAAAGAGAAGAAAGACAATCATAAGAGGGAGTATATGCCGAAAACCAAGTCCCAAATCCTACATTTGATTTGTTGTTGTTGTTAGTTGTGAAGTCATGCTTGACCCATTGCGACCCCATGGACAACGTTCCTCCAGGCCTTCCTGTCCTCTACCATCTTCTGGAGTTCATTGAAGCTCACGCCGACTGCTTCAGTGATTCCATCCAGCCCCCTCCTTCTCTGCCGTCCCTTCTTCTTCTTTGGCCCTCCATCGTTCCCAGCATTCAGCTCTTCTTCTCCAGGGAGTCCTTCCTTCCTTTTCATGAGGTGGCCAAAGTCTTTTGAGTTTCACCTTAGGATCTGGCCTTCTAAAGAGCAGTCAGGGTGGATCTCCTCTAGGACTGACCAGTTGGATGGCCTTGCAGTCCAAGGGACTCGCAGGAATCTTCTCCTCCAGCACCAGAGTTTGAAGGCCTCCATTCTTTGGCGCTCAGCCTTCCTTATGGTCCAACTTTCTCAGCCACACATTGCAACTGGGAAAACCATCGTCTTGACTGTACGCACTTTTGTTGGCAGGGTAAGTCTCTGTTTTTTAGTAGGCTGTCTGGATTTGCCATAGCTTTCCTTGATTACATTTGATTACATGTCAATTAAAAAGATACGCCTTTGGTCTTTTTAGCTGCCAGCAGAAAGGGAGTGGGGGAAAAACAGTGCATTCCTTAAGTGCCTAGATAATCGCCCTGGCAGCCCAAAGTTGTCGGAGCACAAGAATGTTACTGGAGAGCATGATTCTTGGCTATGGATGTGTCCCATTGGAGAATATACATCCAGGGGGTGGGGAAAAGATGAGGGTCAAGGGGGAAATGAATGATGTATTTTAGTATTGGCTGCACCCAACTTACTCCAACATGGCCAATTCTAATAAATCAATTTTCTTTTCTCTGAGAAATGCAGCTACAGACTTATGATTTGAACAGGGGTGGATTTGTTGGAGTCCTGACACTTTAAAGCCAACGTGCGAGAAGCAAACATCTCAAAAACGACCGCAAAAACAGAAAACAACCTGCTTTTCACAGTTAAGGTGTAAACATAAATGTCTGGCCTCAAACTGAATTTTTCCCAATTGGAATTTTCAGTTGCAAACCAAGACCGTGGTTAGCTGAGTTCCGCCTAATTTTGTGACCTTTTTTTTTTTTTTTGCCAATAAAGAATTCTATTCAATTCTGTCTGAATTTTGATCGTGTGACTATAGGGATGGTGCAATGATTATAAGCGTGAGGAGTAGCTGTCACTTTTTTTCAGTGCCATTGTAACATGGAACAAGGCACTAAAAGAATGATTGTAGGTACACCTGTACATCTTCAGGTAAGCAAGCAATATTATATCGATTTGCCAGGTTTGTGGTCTTGAGATCAATTTATATGTCCAAATAATGAGCCCCGAGTACTCTGTTGCTAATCACAAATGGGGATTGTTTTCTTCAACCTCAACTAATTAATTTTTTTTGGGGGGGGTAATCCATAACTTGCTATCAAAATGACTAGGGGACTGGAGGCTAAAACATATAAAGAACAATTGCTGGAAGAGGGAGTCAAGCTATTCTCCAAAGCACCTGAGGGCAGGAGAAGAAACAACGGATGGATGCTAATCAGGGAGAGAAGCAACCAAGAACTATGGAGAAATTTCCTGACAGTGAGACCAATTAATCAGTGGAACAACTTGCCTCCAGAAGGTGTGGATGCTCCAACACTGGGAGTTCTTAAGAAGAGATTGGACAACCATTTGTCTGAAGTGGTGTACATCATGAACCTTGAGCCGCACTCCCAAAACTAAAAAGGATTTATTGAAGGTAACATTCTACGTCCGGCATTTACCTGGGTGTAGCCAATTCTGAGATACATAATTCACTGTCACCTTTGATCCTGCTTTTCCCCCCACCCTTCCGGGTGTATCATCCAATGAAACACGTCCATGGCCAAGAGTCATCAATCATGCTCTCCAATTAGATTTTTGCTTTCAGCCATCTAATCAGTCTTTGAAGAAAATATGAAGGGAATGTACTTTCAATTCCACACTGCCACCTGCTCTTTCAAACTCCCCACCTTCTTTCTGTTGTCAACTATAAAATGTGTACACAAAATGTTTTATGAGTTGGCACCGGCTTCCCTATTGACGTTAGAATAGAATAACGGAAGGGACACTGGTCTTCTAGTCCAACCTTCCAACTTTGCTCATTTGGAAGGTCACAAAATGGGATGAGGATACGACATAATGGTCGTAAGTGTGAAAAAACAGCTGTAAGTAAGTCACTTTTTTGAGTGCCATTGTCACGTCCAACAGATGGTTGTAACTCAAGGATTACCAATATTTGTGCCAGCAAGAAAAAAAAACCACATTGTGAGCATCCCCAAATACAAAGGATATCGGGTTACCTTGTGAATATTTACAAATAAAGTTGTTTTTGATGTTGCATCGATCATCGTTCCACTGGAACAGGTAGCGTCCTCCGTCGCCGGCAGGTGCTGATGGCTGGTGATACATCACCACACACCACTCACTCCCGCAGGAGGGCTCGTCCATGTACCAGTGTCTGTAGGAAGGACAAGAACATTGTCATGTGCCAATACGACATCTCTAATAAAATGGATCTTTGAGAAGATGACAGTCTTGGAGTCTTTTAATTTGGATGTTGTTATTTGGAACTCTGACATTAACCCAAATCCCTAAATCCAGGGGTGGGATTCTACCACAGTGGTCGCCAACCAGTGGGCCGGGGACCACTGGTGGTCTGCAAGAAAATGTTGGTGTCTGCAGAGAAATGCCATCTCCAAAGCAATTCATCCAGGCTGCATGGGAACACAAGGCTGCACCGCCCACATGGCCTGCAGGAAGGCAAGGCTTGCATGGCTTGCATTGTGAACAACATGAGGTAGTGAGGGGAGGGGGGAAAGGGCGGGGGGACGGACTTGCTCCACTCCCCCCAGGCGCCTGGCCTGGCCGCCGGGCTGCTTCTTTCCGCTTCTTTCTTCTTCTGCTTTTGGCTGCATGCAAGGAAAGCAGCCAAAGTCTTTCTTTCTCTCTTCCAAGCTCTGCCCGAAATGAGTTTTGGGGATCCTAGAAGGCTTCCTGCTCCAAAGACTCATTTCTGGTGGAGTTTGGGGGAAAGAAAGAAAGACTTCTGTGGCTCCTGCTGCTTTCCTTGCATGAAGTCAAAAGTCTCTCTCTCTCTCTCTCTCTCTCTCTCTTCCTCTCCTTGAGAACGGAGCTGGAGATGGTCTCCTGCGATCCCAAATAAAGAATGATTGATCGGTAGGAAAATGGGAATTTTCCTTCAGACTTTTTTTTTTTTGGGGGGGGGGGGGGATTTTCCCAGGGTCTCTGCTGCTTTCTGCAGAGACCCTGGGAAAACGTCAGCAAGCCACCATCGGTCAAAATGTATATTATTAATCCATGGGATTTAAAATTATGAATTTGGTGGTCTCTGAAGTCCAAAAAGTTGGCGACCCTTGTTCTACCGGTTTGGCTGAACTGGTAGCTCTGAAGATCAGCTGCTGGGCCCACCCTGGTTCCATACTGACCTTTATTTCCTGCTTTTGACACTCAGCTGCATCATGCGGCATAGTGGATTGCCGCGCATCAGCTGTTGAAGACGCAGGGCGAGTGCAGGAGTAGGTCAGCAGGAAAGTCTCTGCATGTGTGCAAAGCACGCATGTACATGCAAAGCACACCAAGCAAGACACCCACCGAACCAGTGGTAAAACAATTTGAATCCCACCACTGCCTACATCTTCAACCAGCTCCCCGGTTAAATTTGTTGCTTGATGATGAAATTAACCAATTCTTGTTCCAGGATGTGATTTTCTCCTGGAGGGGGGGGGATGGGGGCACGGGGAAGCCTGTTAGCCTTGGAAACCATTTTTTACTTGGGAGCTTCGAGGCTGCCATATTCAGTGCCTGGGAATTTGGGACGGGGGTTTCATCGTGAGGTAGAAGATTAGACTCAACAACAATCTTTTCTCAGAGAGTCAAGGACAAGTGGCCCTGCACCTGGAGAGGAGGGATGTCTGCAGTTGGGATGAAGATTTGATTGGGCCATGTGATGGTGGGTTCAGAGGGTAGATCTTTGATTTCTCTTTCAGGAAGGGAAAACCCAGAACTCTCAGATTCAGGTTTTCCCAGATGTGCCAATATGACAACACTAATAAAAAGGAACTTTGAGGAAATGTCTGTCTTGGAGTCAATTGGTTTCAAGCTGGTTAGTTGGAAGTGTTGTGGTGCACTGGCAGCCTGTGCAGATGGCAGCGGAATCGGACAGTGGGGAAGAACGGGGACCAGTCCAGGATTCTGGAGAGGACTTGGATGAGGGTGCTGCGTCCGATGCACAGGTGGCCAGGACCATCTGGGAGTGGGGTGCTGCCTCGGGAGCCTCGAGGCAGAGGAACAAGGGGAGCCTGTTCCCAATGAAACAAAAGGGGCAACTCGGGAGTAAGGCTGGGAGGTGATTGCACCCCCCATAATGCATAAAAGTCAGACCTAAATTACATAACCTTTGCAGGAAGCAATGTTGTTCGTTTGGGTCAGATTCATTCTTGAAGCTCTTTGTACTTTGGTTGGTTTTTTTTCTGGTTCATTGGACACTTCTATTATTGGCAGCACTTCACAGGAAAGAAAAGTGGGTGCTTATCTCGAGGGACCATTTGAGATTCATTACAGCTGGGAATGAAAATAATTCCCAGCATTGCAATAAAACAAGACTTGTTTGTAAAATAAGTGTGTGCGTAATTACAGTCTAGGAAGCCTTGGTCAGAACAGGAATGCTGACATGAGCCTGGCCTGCTAAATTCTTGAGGAAAACTTCATCCTGGCTTACCGAAATGTGGACAAACTCCCATCGGTCCAGGTGTATAAAGATGGACATTGGGTGCTATTCCTGGGGTCTTCTCCTCTCTGGAGACCAATCCAGAAATCGCCATCAGAGGGTGAATAACTCTGGATCATCTTCTCAACCAACTCCTGTTCTGACTGGGATTCGATGCTGACCAGGTCTGCACCGTCCCTTCTGCAGGTTTGAAGGGCTTCCTCGAAGCCAACCCTGCGCGAAACTTCGTGAAAGTAAACAATTTTGTAGCAGGGGCGTTGCGTGCCTCTTAGGCAGACGGTGTTTCCTGTGGAAGAGAAACAACCTCAAGAACAGTCATGAGCAGGGCTGGGATTTTACCAGTTCGCACCTATTTGCTAGAACCAGCTGTGAACATTCTAAGCAGTTCAGAGAACTGGTTGTTAGAAGAAATTACTGGCCTAATCCTGTAAGGAAGGCAGGAAGGAAACATTCTGGTGTTGCTTACAGAAACTGCCTCTCCGTTAACCCTTATGACATTCTTGGCAGGACTAGACTTCCTGTCTCAGGAACGTCTCTGGAGTTTTTCCCCCCTCCTTTGCTGGTACTTTGCTTGTGTGGAGGGACCATTCAAAGTTACAATGGCACTGAAAAAAGTGACTTATGACCATTTTTCACACTTACGACTGTTGCAGCATCCCCACAGTCATGAGAGGCCAGGCGAGGAGATGTGATGTGAGTGATATTGAGTTGGACACACCCAGCCAATAACATGACCACCAACCCATGTCCACCCAGTCACATGACCACCAAGCCACACCTACCATCTACGTCACGCCCACAGAACCGGTTGTTAAACAATTTGAATCCCACCCCTGGGGAGCAGACTTGGGGTGTCCAAACTTGGCAACTTTAGGACTTGTGGACTTCAACTCCCAGAATTCCCCAGCCAGCAAGCTGGGGAATTCTGGGAATTGAAGTCCACACATTTTAAAGTTGCCCAATTGGACATCCCTGGAGTAGACAGGGAAAGAATTCTTGACATCCACAACTGCACGATGTAGAATTTTTCCCAGCATCAGAAAAGGAACAGCAATACTCTTAACTCTGCTCTCTTCTCTTGTGGCTGATTCTTATAGGAAGAAACCGGTGGCCCATGTTATTCTTCATTCTTTTGGCAGTGGGATAAAAATGTTTATTTCAAATATCTATGGAGATTCTCTGTCCTCCAGGTCCTGGTTGTCCCAAACGTCCTTTTTCAAGAGACAACTGGACTTCCTGGTTTTTCTCTGAAGACGTTTCACTTCTCAAGGCTCCCATTTGCGCTACTCAGGTGGCCTCAATGACCCTCTCAAAGGATGCAAATGACCAACTCTCTGCAAGGAGCATAAATCCTTCCGTTCCTCACCATTCAGTTCAGAGCTGAAGAAGCTTCTTGGATGAGAAGTGAAACGTCTTCAAAGAAAAACAAGGAAGTCCAGTTACCACCTGAAAAATCCTCCATTTATTTCAATGCTTGATTTGTTCCCGTGGTTTATACGGCCGCCCACTATTACGGCAGTGACTGGGCAGCCTGCAAAGTGAAACCCAACAAATTAGAACAATCCAAAATAATAAACAAAGCCTGATGCCAGGAAGAACTGATTCGAATCTTAAAATAAGAACATAAATCATCAAGTTTGCTTTAATGAGATGTCCCTACGTGGCTGGATCTTCTCAGTGACCTTTGCATAATTGCCAAGACACTGCCTGCTCTATTGTTTAGTCTCCTTTGGACAGACATTGGTAAAACAGACATAAATGGATTATTCCAGCTTTGGGAATCTATTCACCCACGGAGGGTAGGTGGATGTACTTTGAGCATTTTAGGCAGAAGATTGCAAACAGGAGTAAAGTATTGTTAAGTTAAGTTAACTCCAGCAACATTTGCTAAAGGGAGAGCTCTTTTGGAGTTGGTTTATTCTTTGCCAAACCATTTGAGTTTCATCAGCAAAATGTAAAGTTACTTTTTAGGCAGGACAGAAGGAGAACTTTGCATCCATGTGGTCATCACATTTTGCACATTGCATCCATTTCATCATTTTAAGAAATAAGAATCTGAATGGATCGGATGAGGAGAAGATGCCAAGCCCGCAAGTCCCCTTTCCCCTTAGAATGCTCCAAAGATCATTGGCTGCCCTCTGCCCTCTTTGGAAGAGCTTTAGAGCTCCTGCTGCCTTAAGAAAGCTCAAAACATCCTCAAAGATCCATCTCATCCTGGCTTCACCCCCCACCCTTTTTTTTTTTTTTTAACTATTACCATCTTGCAGCTGGCACAAGATAATAATAAAAACAAGAACAAGTAGGCTGAAAAACAGCTTCTATCCCAGGACAGTAACTCTATTGAATTCTACTGTGCAGTGTTGTTGTGATGTTGGGGGTTTTCAATTCAATGTGTGGAGGGTGAAGGATGTGTGTTTGTGTTGATTTTCATGGTCATGATGTGCTCTGAAGATGGTGCTTGATTTTGTTGTGGGAGGTGCAAAGACAGTAAAGTAAACTAAACTAAAGACCAGCTAGAACAACTACAGCTCCAAAGCAGGGAGGCAGAGTAAAGCAAGTGTTGGATAGTGAGATAGGTGGCATATTAATTAGTTAATTAAATCTTTGTTCCTATAAAAGAGAAAACTGATTGCCTACAAGTTCCATAACGGGAGCCCAGCTTTTCAGCCAAAAGACTACTTTTCCTCCAGTTTAAAACAGCTTTTAAACAACGCCTAAGTTATGGGACTGAGAACTTCCAGGGGTGGTTCTGAAGCCCCCAAGCTGTCACATTAAAGTGCTCCAAGGGCCTCTCCCCCTTACTGAGAATTGGATTCTGGCAGCTTCAGAGAAGGCCAACAGAAGGAATGTAATCTTAATAAAATCATCCTCAGCCATGTCACTTAAAGAGAGAGCTTCTTTGGAGTTGGCTCAGCCAGGTTCTTGCAACCTCTTGCCAAATCATTTGTGTTTTATCAGCAAAATGTAAAGTTATTTTTTAGGCAAGACAGAAAGCGAGGCAGCGAAGGCAGTGATGGTCACTGCTACGTACCCGCTGTCCACTCTGGGATCTTACTAGATGACTTTCTGGAGATCATTCTGGGAAAGTACACCGATTTCCCCAGCAAGCTCATTTATGGTGTCATAGACCCCTAAACGCCCCGAGGCCCCTTCAGATATGTTGGGCTACATTTCCCCTCATTTCCAACCACATGGTCAGGCCTGGGGATTGTGAGAGCTGCAATCCAAGCCATCCCAGAGTCCACTGTATTAGAGAAGGCTGAGCTTCAAGGAACGGAAGGGCAAAAGAATGCTAAATGTAATAAGTCATCACAGCAGAACCATTGGCTAGCTAAACTCCCCCAACTGCCCCTCTCCCCATTTTTTGATGGAGACCCACAGCTGTTGAGAAAGCGGGGGCAAAGTCTGTCCCAATAAACACAATGGCATGAAGCTTTTCCCAGACCAAGTTTGTTGGTCTTTTTGTCTGTTGATTGTATTTATATTTCACTGCAGTCCTTTGAGTTTCTTGCTGGTTTACAGGAATACAACAGTCATTAAAACATATCTCTGGTTGACGTAAAAACAATATATATATATATTGAATATGTATACACACATATATTTATCATATGCCTGCCTGCCTATCTCTATCTATCTATCTATCTATCTATCTATCTATCTATCTATCTATCTATCTATCTATCTATCATCCAGCTATCTAGTACACACATACACACACATCCAAACACCAAGTTCCAAATGCCATTGGGAAGAGCTTTGTTTTCAGTCATTTCTGAAAGGCATAAAATAAAATAAAATAAAAATAAGCTATTCCAGAGGGTTGGTGCTGTTATTTTTACCTTGATTGCATTGTATCTTGATAGGAATTTCTTGTTTGCCAGTGAAAGGTTTGTGGTCCAACCCTGAGCAGTAAACTTCAGAAAGGCCCAATGCTGGAACCCCTATCCGGATGGACCTTGTTGGCTGAAGGGCCTTTCTGGTTGCCCTAATCAAAACAGCTGCCCTGGGTGCAAATTCCTTGCTGATAGACAGGAAACTCCCTCCACCTCCCAACCAAGCTTAGCCTCTATCAGCCTCCTTCCTGAAGGCTCTCGGCCACTCAACTCAGCTGTGGTCCTTTTTCCAGGGCTGTGGGCATTCTTCCAAAGCTCTGGCTGCAGCCCTCCATCCTCTTTATTGTCCACAAATGTGTTTTTTTGGGGGGGAGGGGGGGCTCTACCTGCAGCCCAAGTGCCATTTGCAACCTGCCAGCCTGCTGTTTGTTCTGAGTTTGTTGCAAGCCTCAAAAGCCAGGAGGTGCCAACTTCAGTGCTATGGACAACTGGTGCCTCCTGGGGCTTTGCTGACCACCCACCCACCCAATTATCCCAGCCCGGAGCAAACCGCAGAGGATGAGGTTAAGATGAAGCAGCCAAAGGGGCCTTTCTGATCCTTGGACGGAGCCCAGGCTGGAAAGAAAAGCCCGCCATGCTCCAGTTGAAGTGGCCGGATTGCACCCTCTCAAGAGGTTTAGGGAGCTGCGGGAATCCCAGCTACGAAGCCCTGACGAATCCGAATCCGGCTTAATCCTTTGGCTGATTGATTCCCCAAATGGACCCCTGCCCGAATCCAGGGATGCCCAGGAGATCCCCTGCGCGGTGGGATTCCACAGGCCACAGGGGCTTCAATTTGGCCACCTCCCCAACATCTGGGCAGCCCGATGGGAGGTTAGAGCCCCCCCTGTTGGCTCGGGGCCATTTCGGCAACTGAGACCCCCTCACCCCAGATTTGGAAAGGCGCCCATCACCCAACAACCGAGACCACCACTCCCCTTGCCTTCAAAGAGGCTGCGGGAGGGGGGAGTCCAGCCCGGACGCAGCTTTGGCAGGTAGAGCAGGGGAGTCCTTTCTCCCCCGCCCACCACACCTTCTGGCTGTTCGCCCTCCCCAGCCCCACTCGGGACTGCCCTCCCCTCCTTGCCCGGCCGTCTTTACCCGGGGGGAGTGCGTGGAGCCTCCACTCGCGAGCCACGAATCGTGGTTGGGATGGCCACGATTGCCCGGTTGGTGCGGGGGGGGGAGAAGGGGGGGAGACTACGGCTGCACCCCGATACCCGCAGCCTCCCCCCTCCCAGCACCTTGGAGAGCAGCCGAAGCCCTTTTCCACACACCCCGGGCCCCCTTTTCCCCCGGCTGGACGGAGGGGGGGGTTTAGCATCCGACCCCCCCCCCCCTTGCCCGTCCCCGCGCGCGGCCCTAAGTGGAAACGCGATCCTAGACTTCTTTGGGCGTTTTTTCCCGGGACTTTTTTTGCAAGTTTCCTCTTTGAATGGAGTCCCAGAGTTGGAAGGGACCTTGGAGGTCTTCTAATCGGACCCTCTCCTCAAGGAGGAAACTTTTTTCCTCCGCGCAGCCGGTCCCCGCTTCCAGCCGGGCCAGGACCTCCGCCTGCCCATCCCCGTCTCTCTGCGCTTAGCTCTGCCCTGCCCCGGCCAGCCTTTGCCGGCCCGCCCGCCCATCCGCCCGCCCGCCGGAGGGCCGGACTCACCGCTGGGCAGCCGCGCCTCCCGGCCGTCCGTCGGCTCGCAGAAGGCGCCCAGCCGCAGCAGCAGCAGCGGAAGGTGCCAGAGCCCGCCGGCCGCTGCCCCGTCGCAGCCCGGGAGCCACATGGCTGCAGCCGCCGAAGCCACTTGCAGCCGCCGGGAGCGTCCGAGCGTCTGGTCCGGGCGAGGCGAAGCGGCTCCGCCTCCGGGCCGGGGGCCAGCCGGGAGGGGAGGGAGGGAGGCCGCTGGAGGGGATCCGGGGGGCGGAGGGCGGCCTTGGCTGGCAGCCTACGAGGCTGGGGGACGGGGGGGTTGGGCGGGCGGGGGCTGGAGCAGCGTTGACGCGTGTCCACTGGACCCCCGCAGCACCAAGAAGTGAAACTAGGATGGGTTCAGACGACTCGTCCCTCGCAAGTGTAAAGAATAACAGAGCTGGGAGGGGCCTTGGGAGGTCTTCTAGTCCAACCCCCCTGCTCAGGCAGAATTATTCTATCATGAAGACTTCGGAGGAGCAGAGGATGAGAGGGCAAGAGAAGAGGAGCTCAAAATAGGAGCAGAAATGGCAAAGGAAATGGAGAAGGAACCAAGGGAAGAAAGGAGACAGGAGGAGGGAGCAGTCGGTGGTCGTTTGGTAACCAAAGAACCAAGAGAACAAAGATCAACAAGGGCAATAAATCCTACCTATAAAGTATAAATAATGGAAGAGGAAAAGAAACTGATTCCTATAAACATAAATGGACTAAATTCGGCTATTAAAAGGAGGAAGTTTCACCTCAGTTCTAAGTTGCTTCTCTCCTTGGTAAGTTTCCACTGGTTGCTTCTTGTCCTGCCTTCTGGTGCTTTGGAGAATAAATCGACCCACTCTTCTTGGTGGCAGCCTCCCAAATATTGAAAGATGCTAACATATCACCCCAAGTCCTTTTTTCATTAATAGACATATCCAATTCCAGCAACCATTCTTTATATGTTGTTGATGATCCAAACTCTGTCAAGGATTTTGGAGTATTCATCTCTAATGATCTAAGTGCTAAAGCCCACTGACATAGCCAAAAAGGCATTAAGAGTTCTTAACCTAATCCTATGTGCTTTTTCTCTGGTAATATCACACTACTAACTAGAGCATACAAAATATTTGCTAGACCAATACTTGATGACAGCTCATCAGTCTGGAACCCACATTACGTATCTGATATTAACACAGTTGAGAAAGTCCAGAAATATTTCACAAGAAGAGTTCTCCACTCCTCTACTCGTTGTAGAATACCTTATGTCACCAGATTAGAAATTCTAGACCTAGGAAATCTAGAACTATGCCATCTTCAGTCCGATCTAAGTACGGTATATAAAATCATACATTGCGATGTCCTACCTGTCAATGAATACTCCAGCTTCAACCATAACAACACAAGAGCAAACAATAGATAGAAACTCAAGGTTAATCGCACCAAACTTGACTGCAGGAAATACGACTCCAGCAACAGAGTGGTCAATGTCTGGAATCCTCTACCTGACTCTGTGGTTTCTTCCCCAAACCCCAAAAACTTTCACCTCAGACTGTCTTACTATTGACCTCACCCCTTTCCTAAGAGGTCTGTAGGGGGCATGCATAAGTGCCTACCGTCCCTGTCCTATTGTTTCTTTTTATTTTTCTTATATGCATCCTTGTATTCATAACTATGTTTATACTTATACCTATTATCTTGGAAGCAATTGACAAATCAAATTAAAAAAAAAATGTTTTAGCCTCCAGTCCCCTAATCCTCTTTGTTGCTCCTCTCTCCACATCTTTTTTACATCGTGGCAACCAAAACTGCAGTATTTCAAGTGTGTCCTTACCAAGGCCTTACAAAGTGATATTAATAACACTTCACGTGATCTTGATTCTATCCCTCTCTTAATGCAGCCTAGAAGGGTGTTGACTTTTTTTGGCAGTTGATGCACAGTGCTGCACACTCCTATTTAAATGATCGTCCACTAGGACTCCAAGATCCCTCTCACGGTTACTACTATTGAGCCAAGCACCATCTATGCCATACCTGGGCATTTTGTTTTTGTTGCCCAAATATAGAACCTTCCTTTTTTGACCATTAAATTTCATTTTGTTAGATAGTGCCCAACGTTATCTTCTGGAGTGTTGGCTATTTCTGCCAGCTTGGTGTCATCTGCAAATTATTTGATGAGTTTTATTTATTTGTTTTATTTACTTATTTGATTTGTCAATCACTTACAAGATAATAAGTATAAGGATAAACATGAGTAAGAATACAGGAAATGGGTATGAATAAATGGGGACAACAGGACAGGGATGGTAAGCACGATGGTGCACTTATGCACATCCCTATTATATGAGGGGATATTATGTGAGGGGATAGATCCAAATCATTGATGAAGATGTTGAAGAATCCTGGGCCTAAAACAGAGCCCTGGAGTATGCCACTGCATACTTTCCTCCATGTAGATGCAGTTCCATTAAGGGCTACACGTTGAGTGCGTTTGGTCAGCCAGTGACGAATCCATGTGCTGGATGTGTGAAGGAACCCAGCAAGTCTCACCCAGTTTCTGTTACCCTGGTTCACTTCATTGAACTCACATAGAACCCTGGATTGCCAACCGGTTCAACCATACCCTATAAATCACATTTGCCAAAATAAAACTCAGCCAAGGTTAACCCTAGTTGTGCAAATTCTTCAGCTGAGAAAGCCGGGTGTGTGAACTGCAATGGGATAAGTGGGGAGTCAAAAGCAACCTGCAAAAGATCTGGGCACCATCATATTTTGGTTCCAAAGTTAATGGGACCCAGTTGGGACCCAGGGCTGAACTAACCTGGGTCAAACGGGGCTGGGAACTGAGACCATTTTTTCAAATAGGTGATTGGTGCAAAGAACTGAATCCCAAAGTGAGTTATGGAGAGGTGTGAACTGGCTCTCTTCCTCTCCCACTGAGCAGAGATCTGTGTGTTTTTGTCTTTGTTTGTGTGTGTATGTGTGTGCACGTGTATGTCCAACAAAGCCATGTACAGTCCTTTTTAGTGGTGCCAGAACAATCAGATCACATCTTTGCTTTGCTCTGAAAATAACCGATCTGCTTAAACCATGGTTCATCATCTTGTCCGAATCCAGAAAACTTGGTTGAGAGAGAGAAAAAAACCACCCACCCCAGCAGCCATAAATCTGCATCTTTTCAAGAGCTCCTAGAACAGGCAGGGGCTGTTGGCCAGATTTGACTTGGGGGAAAAAAGAGAGGGAAATGCTATATGGAAAGCTCCCTTCACAGGATCGGCTCCTGCCCAGATGCTGATGGGACGTTTTTTCTCTCCTGGTTTCCTGAGCTCTGGGAAGCTGGAACCGGTTGAGCTTCCCGGATTCTGAGCCAACTTTCCACTCATGTTGGCTTGGAAACAGCTTCCCAGATGCCCAGCTGGGGTGAGGAAGGAAAGGAGTCCAGCTGCAAATGTGCTATTGTGGCCTTGGGGTTGGAATGGAGCAGCCCAATGGATGGAAGTTTCCCTTCCCATGGCCTCCCTTTGTGTGTCTGTGCATATATATATAACAGGTATAGCAACAGCACTTAGACTTATACAGGGCTTTACAACCCCCTCGAAACGGTTTACAGAGTCAGCCTGTTGCCCCCAACAATCTGGGTCCTCATTTTATTGACCTTGGAAGGATGGAAGGCTGAGTCAACCGTGAGTTGGTCAGGATCGAACTCCTGGCAATGGGCAGAATTAGCCTGCAATACCGCATTCTGAAACGAAGGGAGGAAGAAGGGAAGGAAGGAATAGACTTATATACCGCTTCACAGCCCTCTCTAAGCAGGCAGGCAGGCAGAATTAGCAACAGCCCTTAGACTTATATACAGTGCTTGACAGCCCTCTCTAAGAGATTGACAGTCAGCGTCTTGGCCCCAACAAGCTGGGTCCTCGTTTTACCCACCTTGGAAAGATGGAAGGTTAAGTGAATCTTTAGGAGGGAGGAAGGAAGGAAGGAAGGAATAGAAATCCAACAAGAAGGGAGGAAAGAAAGAGAGAGGGAAGGGGGAGGAAGGGAAAGAGAGAGAAAAGAAAAGAAAAGAGAAGAGAAGAGAAGAGAAGAGAAGAGAAGAGAAGAGAAAGGAAGGAAGGAAGGAAGGAAGGAAGGAAGGAAGGAAGGAAGGAAGGAAGGAAGGAAGGAAGGCAGGCTGGGAGGTAATTGCCCCTCCCAGAAGGGATAAAAATCAGACCTCGGTGACAAAGAGCTTTGCAGGGAGTAAAGCCATTCAGTAATTCTCCGAGTCCATCTTGAAGCTCTGTACTGTGGTCAGTTTTCCCCTAGGTTGATGTTAGCTTTAATTGGCAGCATTTAATGGAAAGTGTGCTCTTATCTGGAGGAACTGTATCTCGTGAGTTTTGGCTGGGAATGCAAGTAATTCCCAGCATCACATTAAAAAATGTTTGACTTTTAAATTCACTTGGTGTTTTATTAAGTTTGATGAAGCCTGGGTCAGAACACAAAGAGCCATTTGAACCCCACAGAAAACACCGGGAGCCACAAAAGCCCTTCCCTTGCCTGACTATTTCCTGAACCGCCACAAATTTAACATAGGTCGTTGGAATTAAATGTTCTGTTTTCTTCTGAAACTTTTCTTGTCTTGGATTGACCTATGGTTGGCCTACCCGGAGCTTGAAAAGCTCAATAAATGGGTGTGCATCGGGATGAAACTGCTCTCCTGTACTGTCAAAACTCTGGTTGCAGTGTTGTGATCTTGTGAGGCTGCGGAGGAAGCTGTGATGAATATGCGCTTCATCTTGTCTCCCTGTGAACGGTGGAGGGATTTCTTGGAAGGCTGGACTCGAATGATTCCAACTCCTCTTCCAACCTGGCCTGCCGTTCCCTGGAAGCCGCATCAGCAATTTCCTAAATGGCTTTCTGATTTATGAAGCTGGGGAAGGGCGGCGTTATCTGTGAGCGCAGCATGTCCACACTGATGCCTGCACACTCATTCCTTCCCGAGCAACACAGCAAAATCTGACTCCGGTTCATGCTGACTGACAGAAACGGTCCTTCAAGGGACGCCCGCTGTCAGGAAAAGAGGAGCTGGCCACCGTGGCAGATCAAACAATAGGAGCCAGCCGTGTGCAGTGGCAGCCAAAAAAGCCAATGCAATCCTAAACTGCATTAACAGAGGGATACAATTAAGATCAAGGGAGGTACTAATATCACTCTATAAAGCCTTAGTAAGGCCACACGTAGAGTACTGCATTCAGATTTGGTCACCACACTATAAAAAAGAAGTTGAAAAAGGGCAGAGAAGAGCAACCAGGATGATTAGGGGATTGGAGGCTAAAACATATGAAGAACGGTTGCAGGAACTGGGCCTGGCTAGTCTAGGGAAGAGAAGGACCAGGGGAGGCAGGAGAGCAATCTTCCAATAATTGAGGGGCTGCCCCAGAGAGGAGGAAGGGGGTCAAGCTATTCCCCAAAACACTTGAAGGTCAGACAAGGAATAATGGATACTGAACAAGGAGAAATTTAACCTGGAAATAAGAAGAAATTTCCTGACAGCGAGAACCATCAACCAATAGAACAGAAGTTGCCTTCGGAAGTTGTGGGAGCTTCATCCCTGGAAGCTTTCAAGAAGAGACTGGACTGCCATCTGTCAGAAATGGTGTAGGGTCTCCTGCTTGGGCAGAGAGTTGGACTGGATGACCTACAAGGGATAAAAGCCAGCCTTTGAGGTTATTTTCTTTGCAGGAAGCAAAGAAGTTCTTTCTACTCAGAGTCCTCATTGAAGCTCTGCTTACTCCAGTTTTTTGTTTTTTTTTAGACTTCTGGCTTGGGATATTTATCTGCAATTAGTCTTTTGTTCTTGGCAACCTTGCACAACCTTGAAAGGGCTTGCTCTTATCTGGGACAATTAGTTTTGAATGACTCTTGGCTGTGAGTGCACAGATCGCCACATTTAAAAAGTTTGCTTTTATACATACTTTGTGTTTGTCTGATTTGAACAAGACTTGGGTCAGAACAATTCCATTCAGTCATGTCTGATCTTCAGCCACACTATGGATCACCCCTCCATGCCTCTCAGATCTGATTTCCTCCTTCAGATCTGTCATGGGCATCCTGGTGACATCCTTTATAGTGCCCAGCCCATGAGTGCCAGGGCAGCCTCTTTTTCTGCTGATCACTCCTGGCATGACTTGAATTTTCGAGTGAGTCAGCTCTTAGGACATGGCCAAAGTATGACAGCTTCTGTGGCAATCTTGTCTTCGAGGTGATATTTGTGGTGAGGTCCGGTCTAGGACTTCTTCTGTTTGTTATTTCTGGGATTATTGTGGGATGCATAATAGTTGCCTCCAGCACCATAGTTCAAAGGCCCTTCTTCCTACCTGCCTTTTCCTGAGTCTAGGTTTTGCAGCCATAAGTAGGGATCCGGGATGAATTGTGGGCCTTTAGCCTGTTGGAATGAGCTTCTCAGCCATCCTTCAGATACTTGGCCAGTGGTACTGTGATGACCCAGAGGGGCACGGTGCAAAGGCCACACAGTCAGATAATCAGTACGAGTCCCTTTATGAACTCCAACTCTGCCCCCAATGTCCTGGTTACCTTCTGGGCTGGAGAAAAACTCTTCCAGGAACAGCCTTTGGCTGCAGAGAATCAAGTCCAAAATGTGGCCAACAAAACTGTAAATCCAATCAAGGCAAAATAAGGTCATTAGTCCATCAGGACAGGAGCAATAATTCCAGATGTGAAGGAATGACCATAATTCAACAAGTTGGGAGGATGCCAGGAACACAGATAAGCAAAGTCAACACAAGATAAATTCATGTTTGTTCCCAGCAGATACCACACAGCATGCATCTCTTTTATGCTCTCTTTCCCAGGTGTGCCTTGTGAAGGGAATCAGGGCCTTTTCCTCCCCCATAAGGCATGCAACCCACATTGCTCTCTTCTCCATTCCTCCCTGTGTGCCTTAGGATGAAGAGGGGATGGGCCTGAGTCTTCCTTTGAACTCCCTCTCCCTTGTTCTACCTCTCCCCT
Source organism: Hydrophis major (assembly GCA_033807585.1). Lineage (NCBI taxonomy): Eukaryota > Metazoa > Chordata > Lepidosauria > Squamata > Elapidae > Hydrophis > Hydrophis major. The sequence goes on along the minus strand of CM066334.1, from coordinate 39,948,973 downwards.
GCTCTGCCCAGCTGGACTTTGTCCTTCCCCAGTTTCCTCCACAGCCAACGGAGCCACACTCCCACTCCCTGTCAGCTGTTTGTCATGACAGGCATCTACTGGCCATCCCAGGACAACCCATCACCAGCCAGAAAATTCCTGGCTTATGGGCAAGATATTTTGGTTAACCGAGAGCTCTGAATTTGGGTTGAACACCCCAGTTAAAACAAGCTAAATTACAGGAGCAATTCCTTTTATTGACACAGGGAGGGCTTAGTGACATCTTCCGCCCCGGTTGTTTTTCCCTCCACACAACTCAATGTGCAAAAAAAAAAAAAAAAAAAAAAATCTTTTAAGGTCAATTTTTGAAAGTTGGAAGAGAAGGAGAGAAAACAACAACAACAAGCACCGCAATACAGCAAGCCTTTTCTGGCAACGGGTGGCACCATTTCCTGCATGCCGTGGAAACAAGGGAAGGGATTCAGCTCCGGCGAACTCATCTCAGCACATTGATGTCAAAAGGCCAGACAGGAACTGGGAGGCAGAAAAGCAGAAATTTACCGGGCAGTCTCGGGCACGTTGCAAAAGAGCCAGCTGTTTTTAGCACGCTATTCCATTTTACTCAGAATAGAGCACAACGAGGTTGCTTCTGCAAAACGTGACATGCTGTACTAAGATGGGAGCCAGCTGTTCCTCCCCCACCCCCGGCCTGGTGCCTGCCAGGGGTTTGGGAGCTTTTCAATTCCTCCTGCTGGCTGAGTATCCTGGAAATTCAAATCCCCAGATGGGGCTCCAAAAAAATAATAATAAAAAGACAAAAGGAATACATCATATAAAACGAAACACAAGTGCTGGAAACGGTGATAGAAACGTCGCCGTGAAGAGCAAACAAGACATTCCCACCTCGGCAGGCTGATGTTGAATTAACGCATGGAATATTTCTTCAGAGATTTTTTGCGCAGGAGTCAAAATCTCACGGGGCAATGATTGCCAAAAAGGCCAGCCAGCCCTGCAGAGAGCTAGTCTGTCAAACATGCGGAGAAGTCCAAGGGGAGGGGAGGGGGCAGACTACATCAACAATGAGCCACAGCCGCTGTCAAAGACCAAGGACAGGCTGGCTGAAAATACAAACAAGCTTTCTACGTTTGGTGTCCCTGATCGGAATCCTCAAGGGAGTGCCTTGACACTCTCTTCATCCTCAGACTGTTCTTCCTTCTCCCTTTTGGAACAACAACAACAACAACAACAACAACAAAGGAATTAAGAACACATTGAAGTCATTAGGAACCCTTCCCACCTCCTCCTCTTCCATGCCAGCAGGAAAATCTCCAATTTCAAAGCATCCTGCAGCTTGGAAAACTGGAGTCCCCTGGTGTTTGCTGAGTTTGGTTGTTTTCCTGAAGACATTTCATGACCCAGCTGGGTAACATCATCAGTGCTAGGTGGGTGTGGAGTTTGCTCTTATTTTTATACACGGGTGGCTTTGCCCTGTCGGTATGGCTGGAAATATTCTTGGTGGTTCCTTGATTAGACTGCTGTTTACTGTTTGATTTGTTTGTCCAGGTTGGTAATTTCTTGATTGGGGCATTGTTTGTTGCTTGATTGTTGGTGCAGTTAATCTTGGTATAATCTCTGCTTATTTAAATGCTTGAACACTCCCAGCAACACTGTCAGGCAAGCTACTGTCTATAAATAGAAAGTAAAATTCACTTTCTTTTAGCACTGATGAGGTTACCCAGTTGGATCATGCAAGAAAACTACCAAGCTCAGAGAGCAACAGTCCTCCTCCTCCTTTCTACAAACCCCACTCCCTTCTTGCACTGATAATGTTACTCAGTTGGGTAATGAAACGTCTCCAAGATAACCACCAAGCTCAGAGAGCACCAAGAACTTTAGAGTCCCCCAAGTTTTCTTCCTCCTCTCCTCTTCCTCCTCCTCCTTTCCAAACTCCACTCCTTTCTAGCATTGATGATGCTACCCGGTTGAGTAATGAAATGTCTCCAAGAAAACCACCAAGCTTATACAGCACCAAGAACTCCATAGTCCCTCAACTTCTCTTCACTTCCTCCTCCTCTTCCTGCTCAGTTTTACAAACACCTACTCTCTTCTCGCACTGATGACGTTACGCAGTTGGGTCATGAGACATCTGCAAAACAACCAAGCTCAGGGAGCACCAAGGACCCCACAGTTCAACCCCAAACTACAAATATTCTCTCAGTAGCTTGGAAAGGCTCAAAACCTGGCCTATAAGATGAACTGATTAGACTTTAATTGTGTTAGGAGTGCAGCCCTCCCGTCTTTTGGTTAGGGGACCATCCCCATCTCAAATGCAGCTACAGTAGTTTTAAGACACGGAAGTGCAGTATTTGTTCTACTCGTTCAAAATTAAGAAAGACCAGGAAAAAGGGGTTCATTACAGAGTGAGATTCTCCATGTAGCTGGGCTACTTTTTTACTCTGTAAAATACTCTGGCATTTCCCCCCCCCCCCCCAAAAAAAAAAAAAAAAGGATTTCTCAGTTAACAGGAATCGATTGGAAAAACCCTGCAGGCTGATGGGGAGAACTGGCAGGCTCTTGAGCACCTGTCGGATGACAAATCATACCTAAGCAAGTAATTTCCACAAGGCTCACTTGCTCATTTCTGAGTCTAACTGTGGATAGATCAGGGTTGTCACCAGTAACTCAGGGAAATATCTGGAGTCGAGAGAAACGCCCAAGATTTGAATAAGCACCTTACCTGCTGTAAAAAATGGGTTTCAAGAGGCATTTCCCCATGAGCTGGAAGTTGTCATACTTGAGAAAAATGCTAGCCATTAACAAATTAAAGGCAGAAACTGCAGAGAGGAGAAGTGGAAAGGGCCAAAGCAGCTTTTTCAGAGGGGTAATTTTAAAAGTGAAAAGGCAACATCTCCTTTGAATATTGGGAGAGCCCAGGTCGATTTCTTGGCCAAAAAACCTGGACAATTTGGCCCCTCTTTAATTCCAGGAATTCTTTAGCATGTGGTTCTTTCTCTGGTTTGCATGAAATAATTCTAAGCTGGACAGGAGATTTACCTCTTATCTTCCTGGTCCCTGAAATTAAAAAAAGGCAGAAAGAAAAGGGGAAAAAAATTACACCTTTTCAAAATGATATAAGCGTTTATTTACAATCAGGATCACCCCAAACTAAAAGAAACAGGAATGGAAAAACTTTTCTTCCTGATATTACCTTTGTGGCCCTTTGCCCTTTGGCTTGTGAGCACGAGATAAGGATTCTTTCTGAGAAAGGGGAAAAAAAAATGCTGTTAAAAACTTTGCCATTTTAAACTATCCTTTTGCAGGGTGGGCGTTCTGTGGGGTCCTGGATACGAACCCCACTCCTTCTAGCACTGCTTTTGTTCCCCAGTTGGGTAATGAAACATCTGCAAGAAAACCACCCAGCTCAGAGAGCATCCCACAGTCCTCCTACTCTTTGCAAAGCCCCTTCCCTTCTAGCACTGATGATGTTACCTAGCTGGGCATTGAAACATCTGCAAGACAACCACCAAGCTCAGAGAACATCAAGCACCCCACAGTTCAGCCCTGAGCTACAAATATTCTCTCGTGGGTAATTCCCATGGATTTGAATTTTGCAGTTGGATTAACTGCCTTAAATATACAACACCATTAACAGGTTAGAAAAGAACAGCACACAAAGCAGAACATTTCCCCAAATGCTGAGGAAGTGTCCTGTGAGCTAAATATATATATATATATATATGAAAAATCAGAAATAGAGGAAGAACCCTGGTGAAACAGATTCAAAATGGGAAGAATGAGAAATGGAATGAAATGGTCCTTGACAGATTCAAGTCAATTGAGCTAAATATGTACCAAATATTTTCTTTCCTGCTCCATATAATTAAGGCGGTTTCTCCCCACCAATCATCCCTTTTAAATAACTCTGTCCAATCCTCTCTTTCCACAAAGCTCTCTGCGGAGCAGAACCATCTAAACCAGGGGTGTCCAACCTTGGTAACGTTAAGCCTGGAGGACTTCAACTCCCAGAGGAGTTGAAGTCCTCCAGGCTTAACGTTACCAAGGTTGGGCACCCCTGATCTAAACTCATGCCAGACTTCTGGCATCCTTTCCAGCTTTATGGAGGTCCGAATTACAGCCTGGCTCCTCAACCAGCCAAATTTCAATAGCATTCCTGGCTTTATTCCTCCTTTTGTGTTATGTGCTGAAGCTGGCAGTAGGGAAGAAATGAGAGAGGAAAGTTAAGCAAGGAAGCAATGCTTGGTTCTCGGGAGAGGGAGGTTTGGACAATTTAAAAATCCATCTTACCGATATCCGCTCTTCTCTTTGTTTTTTCAGTAATGCAATGATGTCTTCTCTCGTTTTAGCCTGTAAAGAAAGATGTTTGCCATGGTGAGGAGGAGGTGGGTGGATTGGCTAATTCCTGAGAGTCAAGTCTTTCTCCATCTTGGTTGCTTGGAGAAGTGCGGACATGCAGGCTAGGAGCTGAAATCCACACATTTTCAAGCGAGCAAGGTTGAGAAATGCTGTGTCACACCTGCCCTGACTTGGGTTCTCGATTCCATGTATGCGAAAGGTATGCTTTTACTGAGGAGGCAAATAATGACAGTACAGCAAAGCCAGAATTAGAAGTTTGCACGAAGAATTAGAAGTTTGCACAGCAAAGCCAGAATTAGAAGTTTGCACCAGTTAACTTGTCCTTTCTGTTTCTGCTCCCTGTTATCTCCCTATTGTCCAGTTGCACTCAAAGGAATTGTTTTGGTAAGGTTCCTTCCATCGGCAGGCTAGATGGGAAACCGTTGTATTCCCCTGCCAGGTCTCTGGCCTTGGGACGATGAGGCGACGTCTCAGGAAGGCACAATGAGTAGTTTCAGTTTCCCCTTTCCCAGCAAACCCCCCCCCCCCACTCCCGACTACGGCAGGCTGACATCTAGCAAAGCAAAGCTGAAGCTCAGGATGACAGTTCTGACATACTGATCTAGAGCCCCAAGAGAGTGGCTGGCTGGGGAATTCTGAGAATTGAAGTCCATACATCTTCAGGTGGCCAAGGCTGAGAAGCATAGCTGAGATTTGTGCAACCAACAACTGAGTATAACCACGTCTTGTACCCCAGTATATAACCAACGCGTGGGGTTTATCCCATCAGACTCCAAAGACCATCTATGCCCTTCAAAGGTGAATCCTAACCTTCTATAGATTCTGAATTTATCAGCTGGTTATAAAGCCTCCAGGATAATAATCTGGATCCATATTAAACTCCATTTAGATAAGGTGAGATCCGTGCAAGCTGATTAGGGCTTTAGTCCTAGGAAAGACGGATGAATTTAGGAATTAAGCCAAATGCCCAGGCCAAATGTGCAGGACTACAAGCCAGCAATCTTTACTTTTAAACTGGTTGATGAAACGAACAACCTTGCCCTCGTTTCTTTGAGAATTATTTAAGAGAAATTGTGGCAGAGTTTGAAGAGTAGACTCCCTTCTCCAGATAATTCCATTTCTCTGAGCCAGGTCTAATGGACGGCCCTGGAATCAAATCCATTAGGGGGTTATTAATCGCCACGAATATGAATGCCGATTTGCTGGCAGCCAGTGCAAAGCTCAGCACATTTCGGCTTTTCCTAGGGCCTGGCTACTTCTGGCTCCGTTCCCATGCTTACTCGACAAAGCTTTTCCTCTTTTAACAAGACATCATGATGGGGGGAGAAAAAAAGAGGAAGATAAATCCTTTAAGACGGTATTAATGTAGCTCTTAACTTTCACAGACTGTGGTAACACGATGTGAATTAGCCAGAGAACCACGCTATTTATTCCTATCGATCGACGTAATGATTTATTTATATGGCGGTGAGCCCAAAGGCCAAAGATGTTTTGGTTCCCACACTGGACCCCGGGAGTTAATTAAACAAGAGCTAATGGGTTTGTCCGTGAGGGTTCGTAGACCAGGGTTGCTTTCCCGTCATGTCTGCAGCATCTTTTATCAAGAACAAGAGTCCAAGAAATCTAGAAATGGCACATGTTTCCGGAAGAGACGTTCAATTTGGCATTTTTCCATTCCTTGGAGGCCTATTGTGATGACCCAAAGGGGCTTGGCACAAAGGCCACACAGTCAGATAATAAGTAGGAGTCCCTTTATTAGTTCCAACTTTGCCTCCATGTCCTGGTTACCTTCTGGGCTGGAGAAAAACGCTCCCAAGAACAGCCTTTGGCTGCAGAGAATCAAGTCCAAAACATGGTCAACAAAAACTGTAAGTCCAATCAAGACAAGATGAGGTAATTAGTCTGGCAGGGCAAGAGAAGGAGTTCCAGATGGGAAGGCACAGCAATAACTCAACACAGTTGGGAAGACGCCAGGAACACAGATAATCAAAGTCAACACAAGATAAGCTCACATTTGTTCCTAGCAGAAGCCGCACTCAGCATGCATCTCTTTTAAACTCTCTTCCCAGCTGTGGCTAATGAAGGGAATCAGGGCCATTTTCTCCCCTATAAGCCACACGTTGCTCCCTTCTCCATTCCTCCCTGCTGAAGGATGAAGGTGGGATGGGCCTGGGTCTTCCTCTGAACTTCCTCACAACTACAACAGTGGTGGGATTCAAATTTTGTTACTGTTGGTTCTGTGGGCGTGGCTTGGTGGGCATGGCAGGGGAAGGATACTGCAAAATCCCCATTCCCTCTCCACCCCACTAACCTGCTTTCCAGCTCTGTTCTCCTGTGCAGGGCAACCAAAGGAGACCCAGCCGATAAGCTGGGACTCGATGGGAGGCAGAGAAGAAGAGATGGGGTTGGCGGGGCCAGTCAGAGGAGGGATTTGCCGGTTCTCCGAACTACTCAAAACTTCTGCTACTGGTTCTCCAGAACTAGTTAGAACCGGCTGAATACCCACCTCTGAACCAAGCAGGTCTGAAATGGGGCAAAACTCACTTAGCAACAGAAATGTTCAGTTCAGTGGTGGTTGTAGGACTATATCTCTACCCGTCTATGATCCTGTATTATAAAAACAATTTCCCCCGCTACTTTTTCTTACAGGGCCGTTGCTGGCACCAGCCCCATGGAAGCCATGTCAATTCTCCTGCCCTTTTTTTATATTTCTGGTCTGAATGGCTGACAAATCTTCCTTTCTCTTGGATTTACAATGCAATCTAATCATCTCAGCTCCTTTCTTAAAGGAGATAATCAGCCAGAGTGCTCAGTGCCCCAAAGAATGGAAAACTTTGCGCTGATTTTCAGAGCATGGAAGAGCTTTCTCCACTCTTTAGAAATATCGACTTGCATACAAGGCTCTGAAATTCGAACCCTCTTCCCGGAAAGCTCCAAGGAACACGACCAAAACGGAGCCCAAAATGTCCGTTGCTGAGCGAAACCATTACTAAGTGAATTTTGCCTTCTTTTATGACCTTCCCTACCACGGTTGTTAAGTGAACCTCTGCAGTTCTTGAGTTCGTAACCCGGTTGTTAAGTGAATTTGGCTCCCTTGTTGATTTTTTGCTTGTCAAAAGGTCTCAAAAGTGGATAGGACATGACCCTATAGGGGTTGGACTAGATGATCTACAAGGTCCCTTCCAACACTGATTATTTGTTATCTGTTATCTGTCACTTTTTCCAGCGCCGTTGTAACTTCGAGTGGTCATGAAACAAATGGTTTTTAAGTCATGGATGGTCTAGAATTCCCAAAAAGTAAAATTTAGAATTGGAGCTTGTTCTGAAAAGCAGCTAAATTCGCTCACCTTCTCTAGGCAGTGTTCTTTCCACACATCTTTCTCTGTTTCCAAGTGCCTCTCTTCTTCTCTTCCTAAACAATCGTTTTCAAAGAAATCTTTTAAAATTCAGTTTAATAAATAAATCACTTTTCATCATTTTTCAAGCTGAACTCTGGATGTGGGATTTGTAATGACAAATCTACGGCAACCCCAAATCAGAAGCCCTTTAGAAAAAAGGCATTGGTTTTTGTGACTTGCTGGTTAGTAGTTTGAAAAGGTGCTGCCAGACTCTTGATTTTCTGGACTAACAACTATTTTTATTTTAATTATAGTAACAAAGATATTGAGGGACGTTGGATGCACAAGTTAGCCCAAAGGAAGAAAAAGAAGGACAGCTAAAAGGAAGAACAGGGTTTCTTTGACTCCTGATGAACGTATCTTTTCTTTTATGTATACTTAGAGTATTTACACCAAGACAAATTCCTTGTGTGGCCAATCAACACTTGGCCAATAAAGTATTCTATTGCTAAAAAGTCTTGCAGAAGGTTAAGTTTTCCATTTTTGTTCCCAATGATCTCATCCTTAAAAAAAAAAATCAAAAAATCAAAAAGCAAGAGAAAAAATATTTTAAGTCAATAAAGTGAACTGCAACGATTAGCTTAAACAACAGACAATTCACAAACTTGGAGAGTTTCCTGACCAGATTTACACATCATATAAATCCTGGCTTATGTGCAGCTGGTTGAATAAGGTGTGGTTTTCCGGTTGTACATATCCAGCTTAGTCAAAAACAACAAATTGTATTTTGGGTTAGAGCCGAGGTGAGTAACTCTGGCTCCTTTAAGGAGCTGTGGACTTCAACTCCCAGAATTCCTGAGCCAGCCATGCTAGCTCGGGAATTATGGGAGTTGAAACCACAAGTCCTTAAAGGGGCCAAGTTACAGCAATATAGGAATCTCAGCTGCAGGAAGATACCCGAGAGGTGTATTTCCCCTGCTCTGTGTTCTTGCAATAAAAATACATTTATTTGTTGTTGATTTTTAATTATGCCAATTAAAAATGCTATCCTTTCCATTTGCTGCTTGGGGCAAGATCACCTACCAGGTCACGTATAGGACTGAATCAATTGATTGGCACCAGATGTGATTGGCATCCCTTGGTTGGCCTTCAGGGCATGCCTCTTAGGAGGATTTTTAGGCGTTCAGTGGTTTGGCTTCAGATTCTATTCTGATAAATATCAGGGCACCTTCCAAAATGTCCATTTTGGTAAAAACTGCATACTTACTGTCACTCACTGAGGATGAAACAGACAAATGGCTGGTTTTCGCTAAAAAAAAAAAAAAAAGAAATAAAATAAAAATATTGCCATGGATTGAAATCACCGATTGAGATTCTCCTTTGTCAGGTGGCTTTTCCACATTAGCAGAAGAAGATCCACATTAATGGACAACCTCTACAGACATTTCGATCCCAGGTGCTAACCCCCCCCCCCTTGCAATGCAGGCCAATTCCTAGGGGGAAATTCCGCTGTGTGTGTGTGGCATTGAAGGGATGACCGAGGAAAAGGAACTCCTCCAAAGGAGAAGGGGCAGTTCAGTGCAAAGAGAACAGAGGCCAAGCAGAAGAAGCACAGCAATGACAGGCAAAAGAAGATTGGACAACCACTTGTCTGGAATGGCATAAGATTTCCTAAGTTGAGCAGAGGGTTGGACTAGAAGACCTCCAAGGTCCCTTCCAACTCTGTTATTCTGCCTTCCTTCCTTCCTTCTTTCCTTCCCCTACCTCCTGATCACTGGAGGTTTTTAAGAAGAGATTGGAAACAACCATTGTCTAGAACTGTATAGAGTTTCCTACATTGGGGTGGTGGTGGCTGGACTAGAAGACCTCCAAGGTCCCTTCCATCTGTGTTATTCTGCTATCCTCCCTCCCTCCCTTTTCCTTACCCTTCCTTCCTTCTTTTCTTCTCCTTATCTCTCCTTTCCTCTCCTTCTTTCCTCCCTCCTTCCCTTTTCTTCACCCTTCCTTCCTTCCCCTTCTCTCTCCTCCCTCCTTTTTCTTTAACCTTCCTTCCTTCCTTCTCCTCCCTTCCCCCTCCCTCCCTCCCTCCCTCTTCCTTTTCCTTCCTTCTCCATCACCGGAGAAGAGATGAGCCAACCCTTTGTCTGCAACGGCGTAGGGTTTCCTGCACGAGCAGGGGTCGGACTAGAAGATCTCTAAGCCCCCCCCTCCAACGCCGTCCTTCGGTTAGCCCGCTGAGCCGACCAGCGTGGCGGCTGCCGTTAGCGGCTCCGGGCAGCGGGGCATCTCTTCGGCGCCTCCTCCCCGGCGGGGCTCCCCGGGGCCGGAGGGTCCCTTCCCGCCCGTCCCGCCGCCTACCGGCCGAGCTCCGTCGCGGGCAGGAGGCGTCGTTGCAAAGCGAGCCGCCCCGCGCGCCCAGCCGGGACTCGAGCGGCGGCTGGAGGGTGACCGAGTTCCAGAAGGATTTGGCCAGCGCCACGTCCTGCTCGCTGGAGCCCGCGAAGGCCAGCGGGGCGGCGGCGGCGGCGGCCGAGGGCGAGGGCGAGGTCGCGGGCGCGGGCGGCAAGCTGCTGGCCATGGCCGACGGGGTGGGCGAGCGCGGCCGCTGGGTCTCCATGGCTCCGCGCGCCACGCCGCACCCGCCGGCCCGCCCTGCCGTTGGCCCGGAGGGGGGGGCGGCATTCGGGAGGCGCCCGCGGGCGCCGTTGCCTGGAGCCCCCGACGGGGAGGGGCTGGAGGAGGAGGGGAGGCTGCCGAGAGAGGCAGAATCACAGACCCCGGCTGGAATGGCAGGGGCTCTCCTGCTTGAGCAGAGGGGTGGACTAGAAGACCTCCAAGGTCCCTTCCCTTTCTATCATTGTTCTTCTGCTGTCCTTTCTTCCTTCTTCCCTTCCATCCTCCCTCCCTTCCTTTTAGCAACACTGGAAGTTTTTAAGAGGAGATTGGACAACTCTTTGTCTAAAATAGCAGAGGGTCTCCTGCTTGAGTAGGGGGATGGACTAGAAGACCTCCAAGGTCCCTTCCAACTCGGTTATTCTATACCAAGGACTAGAACAGGGGTGTCCAACCTTGGCAACTTTAAGACTTGTGGACTTTAACTTCCAGAGTTCCTCAGCCACCAAAGCTGCCAAGGTTGGACACCCCTGGACTAGAAGGTCTGGAAAGTCTTCTAGTCCAATGTCCTGCTCAAATAGGAAACTCTGTACTATTTCAGACACACGGCTGTCCAGTGATCTCTTCCAATGATAGAGCACCCACAACCTCTGGTGGCAAGTAGTTCCACTGGTGAATTGTTCTCACTTTTAGGAACTTCCTCCTTAGTTCCAAGTTGCTTCTCTCCTGGATTAGTTTCCATCCGTTGTTTCTTGTCCTGCCCTCAGGTACTTTGGAGAATAGCGTGACCCCTTCCTCTCTGGGGCAGCTCCTCAAATATTGGAAGACAGCTCTCATGTCACCCCTAGTCCTTCTTTTCATCAAAGCATACCCAATTCTTCGTATGTTTTAGCCTCGAGTCCCCTAATCCTCTTTGTTGCTCTTCTCTGTACTCTTTCTAGAGTCTCAACATCCTTTTTTAAAAAAAATATCATTGGCTTTTGCTTGGTGGGATTCATCTACGATCTCTTGCACCCCATGGCCCAGGTTGGCAACCTTCTCTCACCTGCCAACTAAGCTGCGAAGTTGGAGGAGCACTGCCAGCTGAGGAATTCAGGGCATCAAAGTACACCGGTGTCTTCAAATTGCTAAGGTTGACAATCATCACTCTAGATTATTGCCTCCCTAGCAATAGAAAGTGGGTGGCTGAATGCATTCAAGTCTTCTTCTTCTTCTTCTTCTTCTTCTTCTTCTTCTTCTTCTTATTATTATTATTATTATTATTATTATTATTATTATTATTATTATTATTATTATTATTATACACAAAAATGACAGTATACACAGCAAACGAGATAACCATGCTGGGTTTTGTATCACAAATCACTAGTCGAACACTTCCCAAGTGTTTAGGACTGCATGATGTATTGGCGGATTATGCAATCAGATATTATTATTATTATTATTATTATTATTATTATTATTATTATTATTATTATTATTATTATTATTATTTCCTTAGTACTTTGGGGGAAGTTTAAGGCCCCTTGCAGGGAATTCAGTCCCCCTCCCCCCCCAAATCCTGCAGAAGCCATTGAAGTCTTTATGAACTGTTCAAATCCTGCGGAAGCCAGTTTGGAAAATGATATGATCCCCATATCTGCTTCATAAAAATGGATGTACTGATGCTTCCTATTAATGCTGAATGCTCGCGTCCTCTTTTGTATTTCCGGTGTGTGCTTTTTTAAATATCCCTGTCATGGATTGAGTTGCACTTCACCTTAAACTCTGGTAATCTTTTGAGTCCAGAAAAATTGGATCACTGCTACTTATTCCTCAGAGAGCAAAAAAGTTGTTATGTGAAGATCTAGGCCAGGAGTGTCCAACCTTGGCAACTTTAAGATTTGTGGACTTCAACTCCCAGAATTCTTCAGCCAGCTGGCTGAGGAATTCTGGGAATTGAAGTCCACAAGTCTTAAAGTTGCCAAGGTTGGACACCCCTGATCTAGGCCAGGGGTCCTCAAACAGCTTTTTTTTTTTTTTTTTGACAGCTTTAAGACTGGTGGACTTCAACAACTCCCAGAATTCCTCCTCCACTCATGTTAGCTCAGGAATTCTGGGAGTTGAAGTCCACAAGTCTTAAACTTGCCACGTTCGAAGGCCCTTGATCTATGCCGAATCCCAGAAACTCCCCCCTCCCTCATCCAAGCAGGAGCAATAACAAGAGAATGCCCCATTGGGAACATGGGTCCATAAGTAGTAGTCCTCTACTTAAAACGGCAATCGAGCCCGGAATTACGTTTGGAAGTTCTGGCAGTCATTATGTAGCTCATAACAGGATCCTGCCCAATTTTACAATATTTTTTTTTTGTGTGTGTCCATGGTTAAGTGAACGCGGCAGTCCGAAGCAAACACACTGTCTGCCATTGGGCCTTTTTTGGGCCAGAAACCATCAGTTTTGACCAAACACATCATAAATTGCAGTCACATGGCTTTGAGTTGCTTCAAGTGTCCGTAAATACATAAATACTGTCAGCCTTCAAGATCTTCTACTATTGCTTTGCATCTTTTGGCTGCCATAAGTAACGGGAGGAGGAGGGGGTAAGGTCTGGGAAGCGAGCTGGAGGTGTTTCATGATAGTGTTGTAGAAATGAGGAGGGGGAGTATAAATTCTTGTTTAGGTTTCTATTTCTCGCTTAGCTTTCTTTTCTCTGCGCAACTGCAAACTTTTATCAAAATATGCCAAGGTCAACAGACAGAGGCCTCATCACCACCTGAAGGTGTCCACATGATCATATTCACAACTTTTCATTGGAAGAATCATTTGAACTATTGCGCTTGGGAACATTTCCATCACTTTGTATGTGTGATCTGCGCGCCTAATTTCTCAGATTCAGAATTATATGGTTGCTACCACTTCAATTTCAGCAAAAGAATTCTTTTCTCTAATCTATGGAGTCTAAGTATTTCTTTCTTGAATTTTGAATGGAGTACCACCTGACAGGCTGGTTGCTGATAACCCAAAACAGAACCGTGCAACTGTGGGTTGGGGGCAGGGGTGGCCTTCAGAATCTCAAACACGGGTCGCAGGTTCCTTTTTTTTGGGGGGGGTCCCTCTTATCTTCAAACGGTCACTAAGGGAGCAGTCATAATTTGAGGAGTTTGAAAAACATTGTTCCTCTTTTATCTATCCTCACAATGTCAACTAAAACAGGGGTCTCCAACCTTGGCAACTTTAAGACTGGCAGACATCAACTCCCAGAATTCCCCAGCCAGCTTTGCTGTGTTGAAGTCCACCAGACTTAAAGTTGCCAAGGTTGGAGACCCCTGAACTAAAAAGATACTCCTCCTTTGGTCTTTTTAGCTGCCAGAAAAAGGGAGTGGGGAAAAAAAAAGTGCATTCCTTAAGTGCCTAGTTCATCGCCCTGGCAGCCCAAAGTTGTCGGAGCACAAGAATGTTACTGGAGAACATGATGGATGACTCTTGACTATGGATGCGTCCCATTGGAGAATATACATCCAGGGGGTGGGGGGAAGACCAGGGTCTAGGGGGAAATGAATGATGTATTTTAGGGTCTGCTGCACCCAGCTAATGCCAACATGGCCACTCCTAATAAATCAATTCTTTTTTTAACTCTGAGAGATGCGGTTAGAGACGATTTGAATGGGGCTGGATTTGTTGAAGTGTTGACACACAAGTTCTGGGAAACAAGATGACAATGGTTTCTTAGAAAGGAAGTCACCAAAGACTTTTAATGTTGGCCTTTATCTCAAATGAACAATAAACGGAGATGTTGAAGGGAACATCCCAAAACTTTTCAACAAAACATTTCTTTTAAAAAACATTTCTTTTAAAAAACATTTCTTTGTTCTTCCCATTCGCATAGCCTTAATTTTTGCTGCTTTGCTGGCTGACTGCGAAAGAAAGCAGAATTCGTCATTTTTTTTTCATTAGTCTCCTGTCTTTTTGGTTCTTATCAAGCTCCTCTAGGAACTGACCTTCAGCTAAATATTATGGGCTGTCAGCACTTTTGTCAAGCCGCAGCATTGCTGGTAAACGACCCACATTGATCCACAAGAAATTTAATTACCCCCTATCTAGCAGTTCTCAATGAATGAAAAGTTAATAAATCAGAAAGTGGGTTCCTATGAAGTTGAGGACTGAGATGAAACTTACTCTTAGGAATGTATCCCTCAAACCTTTCCTCTCCAGCTTTCCCTAACCCGAGGCCCTCCAAGTAGTTATGTTGGTTAGGCAGTGTTGAGAAGAGAAGCCTCAAAAGCTTTGGAGCAGGGGTCTCCAATCTTGGCAACTTTAAGATTTGTGGACTTCAACTCCCAGAGTTTCTCAGCCATGAGGAACTCTGGGAGTTGGAGTCCACAAGGAACTCTGGGAGACAACAAGGAATTCTGGGAGTTGAAGTCCACAAGTCTTAAAGTTGCCACGGTTGGAGAAGACCCTTGCTTTGAATAACATCAAGATGGGATGAGCTGATCTTCATTTGTACAATGTTTCTCAAATTTAGAGACTTGAAGGTGGGTGGACTTCAATTCCCAGAATTCTCCAGCCAGCCGTGCCGAAGCCGTGCCGAAGTCATAAAGCCGCTGTGGTTGAAGAACACTCCTTTACAGTGGTCTCTCCTACGCAAGATGGCTTTTAACTCTTCAACCTGTAGACGTTGACTAGTCCATCAAGCAAATTGCAAAACTGCAGGGAGGGGCCACCTCTTCACTTGGCTGTGTTGTTAGCGACTGTTACCTTGGTCAATCAGCTAACTACACTGCCTGGTGACAAGGCTGATATTGAGGCTTGGGCCTAACTTCTCTCTCCCTTCTTTGTCTTTAAGAGATCATTCAGTGGTTTTCAAACAGATTAGATCTGGATTTTTTTTGTCTTAAGATACCCATTTCATGCTACCGGGACAAAATTGCAGTCCAATGCCAAAGGGGAAGAGACTAAGCCAAGCTCCTCTAGATTTTGTTTTCTGAACTTCACCATCTGGTACCATTAGCAGGGCCATCACCCAATTCCCCATCAGGGAAGAAGACCCACCCATGGGCTTTTGGGAGATCTCGTTGGCTTGGGACCTGTTCTTCATTTCCAGTAGGATCTTGAAAGCAACAGCTGCTCTTCATGCCAGCTTCCCTTTATAGGTCTTGAATGCCAACTAGAACATCCCACCAACCCTACCAGAAATCTGCTACAAGAGAACCCTGAAATTTGCCCAACTGTCCTCACGGCATGATCACCACAAAGCTATGCAGAAGTTGGGCATGTCTCCACTACTTCTATGCCCCACCATTTCCTTATGACTGGTTGTGTTTCTCGCTGTTGAATCAGTAAATCTCCAACATGGACCAGGAGATCTGAATGAAAAACGCAATTCCTTGGGTTCCGGCTGGCAACTGGCTTCTGGGAAGCTTCTTGGAGATTGACGAATTCTGCAGATTGTTTTGTTGACAGTGAAGCTAGTGATTGTTGGGGAGATCACAATCAGCTAACTACACTGCCTACAAACCAAACGTCATGATCTGCAGGAGCCAACCTGAAAAAAACAAACAAACACACAGACACACATGCCAGGGGTTCAGCAGTGGTTCCTTTGCAATTCATGATTGTAAAAATGTCCCGTTCCTGTACCACAGCATCTTGCAACAAGAACCTGGCCCCCTGAAACTCTTTGTTCTTCCTATTTTGAAGTTTCCAGACCTCATGACTGCCCAAAATAGACCTGAATGTCTGCAGGCCCTGCTTCATGTCTAAGAAGTGGGAGATGCCTGAATACCCCAACTCTTTACCCAATTCTGCAATAGTCATTATAAATATGTGGGTTTAATATGAAATGCCCACTACTCATGCATGCTAGTTTTGCTAAGCATGATACATAAAACCACTCTCTAAGGCTCCACCCTTCCTGAGACCCCCCAAAACCAAAGTCCAGTTTAACCCCAGTCTGGTGGAGTCCTTGAATTAATCTGCTTCTTCTTATATTTTGTCCTCTGTAAATGAACAGTGCCAGAGACTAAGTATAGACTTAAGGAAGGAGGAAGCAGCTCCACCTGTAAAAATTACAGTATTTTTCTGCAGAGAGTTAAACCATCTGTTGCATCCCAAATCTGCAGTTAGCACATCCTTCCTCCAAGTTGGCAGTTACTGATTAGATTAGAATAGAATAAGGTTGGAAGGGACCTTGGAGGTCTTCTAGTCCAACCCCTTGCTTAGACAGGAAACCCTATACCATTTTGGACAAATGATTGTCCAATATCTTCTTTAAAACCTCCAGTGTTGGAGCATTCACAACTTCTGGAGTCAAGTTGTTCCACTGATTAATTGTTCTCACTGTCAAGAAAATTCCTCCAGTTCTAAGAAGAATTTCTAACAAGAATTTCTAATTGCTTCTCTCCTAGATTAGTTTCCACCCATTGCTTCTTGTCCTGCCTTCAGGTGCTTTGGAGAATAGCTTGACTCCCTCTACTTTGGGGCAACTCCTGAGATATAGGAACGCTGCTATCATGTCACCCTAGTCCTTCTTTTCATCAAACCAGACAATGAGATTAAACTAATCTGCAATTGCTCCATCACTCAGCCATTTTCATCCAGCTAAACTTCACCCCAAAATTTAAACTTGGTTTATCTTCCAAGCAGGACCGGGAAGGGCTCAGGGATAGGGGGTCCATTCTCCAAGCCCACCTTGTGCCTCTCATCATGGGGAATTCAGGATTCCAAGTCCTTCACCATCTCCCCTCTTCCAGGCTTGGTCTCCTGTGCCAGCCCCCCTTTGTTTCAATCCTTAGTCAAATGCTTTTGAAGCCATAGAAAAGAGCAGTGGCATTTTAGAACAGAACTCAAAAAAAACCCCTAAGCATTCCTCGTACACTTCTGGTTTACAGATTGAGGCGACTCCTTCAAAGCTTCTGGAACAAGACCATAAAAGGAAATTTGAGAATTTGCCCATAAGCAGCTTACCTTCATGTAATGCTGGTGGTAACAGCCACCTGGGTAATTAAATGTGACAGATGGGCTTGGTTTCAAAACCTGACCAGGGAAGGAATAAACTAAAAATTAATTAGGGGTGCTTTTCCGTTTTCTTCCCAAATGGATAATTTTTGCATCCTCTTGGCTTCTGAAAGCAGCAGAGATATTCCAGAACTTTTCAGAAGGACTTCTAGGATGGATCTCTAAACCAGCATTCTTGATCACTTCAGCCATGGATTCTAAACCTGGTTAAGAGAAAGACTCGAGATTACCGGCAGATCCAACCAAACTCAACGGTTGCATCTCTGGTCTTTGAGCTGGGCCCCAAAGACCCAATCCTAGGATTTGTGTGCACTCTGTAACCATGGATGGTCAGGTGTGGCTTACCAAACCAAGCCCAGTTCAGCCCTCATGAAAAGGGGGCAGGTTGATTTCTCCCTGCGGCAACTGAATGAGGCAATGTTTCCATGGACTTCTCAAACACACCAGGAGCAGGAAGAAGACTTGAAATCAACCTGACGCTATTACAGGTAGCTTTGCATCTTACCACCATTCGTTTACTGATGGGTTGAAAAACAGCCCTCAGCAAAGTGACTTCTGGCCAGTCCTCTTACTTACAATGGTTGCAGAATCCCTATGGCCATGTGAACACAATACAAGCCCTTGGCAACCAGCATGCATTCACCACGGTTGGAGCATCCCAGGGTTATGTGAATCGCCATTTGCGACTTTCCCAGCTGGCTTTCAACCAGTAGCCCATTGGGGGGGGGGGTGATGGAGGGAATGCTGGATTCACTTAATGACCATGTGATTCACTTAACAAGTGTGATTTGGTTAACCGCTCTGGCAAAAACAAGGTTGCAAAATTGGGTGTGGCTCGCTTAAGAATAAAAAGTCTGATCCCCAGTTGTGTTTGTAAGTCAATGACTAGTATTAGCAGAGTAAAGATATGATGTCAGGGGAGGTTGACCATATCTCTCCACTTAGGCTACTGTCTAGAATATCATTAAATGAGGAATGATGGTTTGGCAATGCTGAAAGCCAAGGGTTTAACATTGAACCTGGGGAATTCAGAATGATGGATGGAATTGCATTTATAATCTTATCTCTCCCCCCCACCCCACCCAAAGAGCTGAAGACACCAAATGCAAGTCTCCCTTCATTCCTAGAGTCTTGTTCATGTATATTTCACACTGCGTGAGGCGAAGTGCCAGGGAGAGATTTTGCGAAAGGAGATGAGGTTAGAATAGCATTTCTCAGCCTCCGCCATTTTAAGATGTGTGGACTTCAACTCCCAGAATTCCTCATTAACTGGCTGTGGGATTCTGGGAACTGAAAGTCCCTCTGTCTTAAAGCATGCTGCCTGGGGGAATTCTGGGAGTCAAAGTCCACACAACTTAAAGTGGCAGAGGTTGAGAAACACTGAGGTAGAATGAATTAGGTTGACCCAAGGGTCTTCAAGCTTGACAGCTTTAAGATTGTGGACTACAACTCCCAGAGTTCCTGAGCTAACATGACTAGAGGAGGAATTCTGGGAGTTGAAGTCCACAAGTCTTAAAACTGTCAACCAATTCGGTGCAGTTTTATAGAATATCCAAGTGCAAACACTTCACAGCCAGGTAAGCCTTGTCACACAAGTGAGATGGCCGGCTCCATAAATGTAAACAAACAAACATAAGTATCCACCTGGATGTATAATCCATCCAATCAGAGTGTAAATATATTCCGAATAGTAGCATTGCTAATACTGAAATGTTGCATACATTCCTTGGAAGTTTAAGTAAAATGTTTCTAAGGCAGGAAAACAGTGAAGATGAAATTGGGACAGATCCAGCATTTGTCAGGAATAAGTGTCTTAAAATTTGACACACAACGGAGTGTTTAAATACAAAAACTATTTCTAAATGGAGGTTACATTAGGGTTGACCATTGAAAAGAAAGCAAGTTTTGAACACCAGGCAATTGCTCTTTTAAGAGCCAACAATTGATCACTCGGGAAAGGAGACTAGCAAAGATATAAAACATTGGTCAAGTGATGGACATGGTCTATCATTAATGCTCCAATGCTACCATCAAAAGTTGTCCCTTTTGAAATAATAATTTATCTATTTATCAAATTCAGGAGCTTCCCACCTTCCTTACAGAGGGACTTTGGGCAGTGTACAAAACCCAAAATATTTAGAAGTTGCCTATTTATGAACTGCGCAGAAGATGAAAAAGCCACTTACTTACCTAAGCCTCCGAGATACCACCTGAACCATGTTAAAGATTTTAGCTGTGCCAGGCCCCTCCCAATGACCTCTTCTCCTGCTGCCCAACTTACCTGCCCAAAAGGTCCATCTGCTCTTCTCTCATCTTCCTTCACAATCCCAAGAAGGTTTTCTTCTGGGCCATCCCACTCTTCCATCTCTGGAGACCTTCATGCCACGTTGCTGAAGGTGAACATAATAGAAAGGAGAGTCCCAGGAAGGACCTTAGCTTAGACATTCTCCTGGTGCAGGAAAGTCCACAGAAAGTCCCATCCACCATCTTCTAGTGTTCAGGAGGACAATGTTTGCTCCAAGCCAAGCCTGCTGTTGCTAGAGAACAGATGCGTGGCTTTGCTTACAGTCCTGTCTGGACTTGTCCTGCAAAAGAGGGAGACCCAGAATTTAATCCACAAAGGAATGCTTGGACTGAGATTGGTACTCCATCCAAAATCTGGTAAAGGTGGAGTTCCTTCCTTCCTTCCTTCCTTCCTTCCTTCCTTCCTTCCTTCCTTCCTTCCTTCCTTCCTTCCTTCCTTCCTTCCTTCCTTCCTTCCTTCCTTCCTTATCTTTCCTTCCTATCTCTCCTTCCTTCCTTCATCTATGGAGATTCTCAGTAATCCAGCTCATTGTTGAAAAAACACCTTTGGGACTTCCTTCTTTCCTTCCCTACGGAGATTCATGATAGAGTCATCAAGATCATGGTTGAAAAACACCTTTGGGACTTCCTTCCTTCCTCTTATCTCTCCTTCCTTCCTTCCTTCCTTCCTTCCTTCTCTCCTTCCTTCCTCTTATTTCTCCTTCTTCTTATCTCTCCTTCTTCCATCCCCTTCCTTTCTCTTATCTTTCCTTCCTTCCTCTTATCTCCTTCCTTCCTCTTATCTCTCCTTCTTATTATCTCTCCTTCTTCCATCTCTCCTTCCTTTCTCTTATCTCTCCTTCCTTCATCTTATCTTTCCTTCCTTCCTCTTATCTCCTTCCTTTCTCTTATCTCTCCTTATTATCTTCTTCCATCTCTCCTTCCTTTCTCTTATCTCTCCTTCCTTCCTTCCTTCCTTCCTTCCTTCCTTCCTTCCTTCCTTCCTTCCTTCCTTCCTTCCTTCCCTCCCCCTTTGATTTTCATTCCTGAATTTGGGCTGTCTGGCTATCCACTCCCTTCCCCTGTGCTGGCTAGGGAATTCTGGGAGTTGAAGTCCACACATCTTAAAGTTGTCCAGCTGGAGAAACCTCTGCTGTAATGTGCATTTCTTCAACGCAGTTTTGACCCCTTCCTTTGGTTAAATATAAGAGGCTTAGCCTGGGGGGGGGGGGGGCGGAAAGTACAGTTGCCTCTTCATCTCCTTTTTCTCAGGAGTTGGGCTGGAATCAAAGTTGGAAGGGACCTTGGAGGTCTTCTAGTCCACCCCCCTGCTCAAGCAGGAGACCCTCGCCTAGTCCATTTCAGGCAGGCATATTTGAACCCTCCAGGGATGGAAATCCCATTGATTTTAGACCTAGCCCAAGGGCTGCAGGGGAAAAGAGAGAAATTTAATCTGGAGACTAAAATTAAATGATTTAGGTGCTCAATCACCTCCAGGGCACACACCTGTTAGGGCTGCAAATGCTCCACCTCTCCTCATATAAACCCCCAAAGGTGAGCAAGATAGTTATTTGGCTAACAGAAGGAGTGTTTGTTGAAGGGCAAGGAGAAGAGGTTTGAGAGAAAGACACATGCAAATGGTTGCCGAATAATCTCAAAGCCAAAGCTGATTTATCTGTTTCTCAACCAGGATCCCTGGATTCTCAGCCAGTGTGTGACTAGCTCAGCTAAGATTTTTTTTCCCCTGAAGGTAATTCTAGATTATCTCAGGGGTGTGCCTCTGTGTATAATATTGTTTTGTCCCGGGGATTTGACTCTTGTATCAGATGTAATGTGGATTAGTGTAAGGATGTTTCAACTTCCTTCCACTAATCCACTGTTAATTTAACTTCCTGAGTAAAAGCCAGATCTTGCCAAACATTCAACCAATGATGGTTAAAGCTAATGCTGGTTTAGTAGAACATACAAACCAGGTTTGCAGAGGGTTGCCTTCCAATACTGAATATTTGAGAGTGCTCTTGTCTGCTAGGGGCAACTTGAAGATGGCTGGCTAGGGAATTCTGGGGGTTGAAGTCCACCCATCTTCAAGTTCCAAGGATGAGTAGTGGTCTACACCAAATGTGAAGGTGGCACTGCAATCTTCATTCTCCTGGGCAAGTAGTTAAGCATCTTACATGCTATGTCTGTCTATCCCATGCTTGTATTGGCTGGGGAGGATGGGGGTTGTTATTCTAGCAAACAAGTTTTAATAATAGTATCTGGAGAGCAGCTGGCTGGGGACCATGCTGGCTTCTTTTGAACACCAAAAGTAGGGAACAGGCCAACTATCTAAAGCTTGCGGCAGATATGTGGCTGAGAGATTTTGAACATGCCAGCACAAAGCAATGTCAATGACAGGAAGATCTGGATATCTCCTATTTTAAAAAATAACTCTCATTCTTGGGTTTGTATGCTTGTAACCCAGAGGTATCGCATTTTACTCTAAGATGGCGTGTGAGCAGGTTGCACTTGGCTTAGGTTGTTTAAGATCTTCTCCTTAATGGCTGCAGCCATTATTTATGGCTTGATCTCTGAGTCTAGTCAATTGTGGCTTAAACTCCCAACTGAATAAGCAAACTATAGCTTGAGGGGTTCTTGGTGTTCTCTGAACTTGTTTTCTTGCAGGTGTTTCATTACCCAAACTAGGTAACATCAGTACTAGCACTGAGGATGTTATCTAGATGAGTAATATGACATCTGCAAGAAAACAACTAAACCCAGAGAATACCAAGGCCCTCACAGTCCTCCTCCTCCTCCTCCTCCTCCTCACCACAAACTCCACTCCTAGCACTGATGATGTTACCTAGTTTGGGTAACAAAACATCTGCAAGGAAACTAGCTCAGAGAGCACCAAGGACCTCCAAATATTTTCCTTTATCAGGAAACTCTAGCTTGATATGTGTGCTATGAATGCACAGACGGGGGCATCCAAAGCCTTTGGCAGACCCAGCCGAGATCCTGGTGAGACATGACCTGCCCTGTTGGTTACAGGAACAGGGCTGACTGCAGGTCTTCTTCTCCAATCTCCACCCCACCCCAGTTGTGTTCCTGCAGGGGGTTTCCTCTTGCAGAAGGGACAGCATGAAAGATGAAATAGCAGCCGCCGTCGTCTTCATCACCCGCCTGGTGAAACAACACAACAAGCTGAATAAGCAGCAGATGGAGAAGTTTGCCTGCACGCTGACCACGCTTCTCTTCGAGAGGTATAAAAACCACTGGTATCTCGACAATCCCACAAAAGGACAAGGCTTCCGGTAAGAGACACTCCATCCCCCAGGGCAGGGGTCTCCAACCTTGGCTCCTGGAAGCCTGGCGGACTTCAACTCCCAGAATTCCACAGCCAGCTTTGCAAAGCTGGCTGTGGAATTCTGGGAGTTGAAGTCCGCCAGGCTTCCAGGAGCCAAGGTTGGAGACCCCTGCCCCAGGGGCTCCCCTCTTGGTCTAGTTCTCTTGCAAAAGGGGGCCCTGCCCCTCCCTAATACAGACCCATCTAGCGTCTCCCACCCACCCCAGCAAAATTCTCAGCCAATCGCGGTCTGCTTTTTTCCTCCCCCCAAATATGAAGAGAGCTGCTTGAAGTCAACGCCAGGACCATCCATTTGGTAACCCAATATAAGTACTTGCTGGTGAGAAGAGGGGGTGGTAGCAGCAACAGCACGTTAGAAGGTGGTTTGGGGTCTTCCTGATCCCCCAATCTGCCCTTTTTTGGGGATTCCCTGGAGAAATTTTTGTGGCATGGACCAGAAGGGCCCATGGCTGGGATCTCCTCATCAAACTCTTGGGTTTCTTGGGTCATCCCAACCTGCTTCCTGGGCTTGATGAGAAGGTGGATTGCAACCAAAGCTAGAGATTTGGGGGGATTCAAATTTTTTTAACTACTGGTTCTGTCGGCATGGCTTGGTGGGCTTGGTGGCAGGGGAAGGATACTGCAAGATCCCCATTCCGTCCCCACCCCAGTAACCTGCTTTCCAGCTCCGTTCTCCTGTGCAGGGCAACCAAAGGAGATCCAGCCGATCAGCTGGGACTCAATGGGAGGCAAAGAATAGATGGGATTGGCGGGGTCAGTCAGAGGTGGGATTGGCTGGTTCTCTGAACTACTCAAAATGTCTGCTTCCGGTTCTCCAGAACTGGTCAGAACCGGCTGAATCCCACCGCTGATGATGGGACTATATGCCAACACACACAGTGAGATTTGGAGCATTGGCAAACCGAGCAACTGAATTTCTATCTGGTTTTGCTGCCTAGATTAGGAACTTGGTTTTAACATGAGGCATGTAACCGGGTTCCTGGAATAACCCTGTCTGGGCTTGCTACTCTGTTGATGCATAAACGAACGTAGGCTGTCTTCACACAACCCATAAGTGTTGTTCAGATGAGCAAAGTGTAGCCTGTGAGCTGCCATCTTGACCTGTCTGAATGTGGATGGGAAGTGGGTTAGTCTGGATCTTTGCTCAGGGCTCCCTTGTCCCAGATGCCTTTCACAAGTTCTCTGGCTCCTTTGCCTGGCCTCCCCTTCTCAGTTGGGGTTAACGTAGAAGAAGACGTTGTCAGGATTCCAACAATCGCCCTAATTAAATCATTCTGGAGCCAACCTTTAAAAACTTCATTGATTAGAGTTGACAAACTGGCTTTGCCCTGTATGAAGCCAACTCTGGCATACATCATTTACAGTCCCCTGTGACCCTGTTTCCTCCCTCCCCCTGGGTGTGTCATAAATCAGATTCTCCAATTGAGCCCATTCACAGGCTGGGTGTCCTCATTCATGTTCTCCAATTAAATATATTCGCAGGCAAAAGCTCTGGTATTTTAGTTACAATCTTTTAAAGATAAGAGTTGGAATGTACTTTTGCTTTCAACTGCTCTTCCAGTTTTCCTCCCCCCCCCTCTTTTATGGCAACTACTAAAACAGGCATAGGAATGTTTTATGAGTTGACATATGTCTTGATGACCTCCCATTCCCACTGGTGGGGGAGTGTTTTAATCCGCCCAGCTCTTTTCAGGTGCATCAGGCTAAACTGCTTTCAGGCCAAAGATCCACTCTTGGACCAAGCGTGCATGGTGAGCAACGTGGACTTTCAGAGCCTCGGTTTGCCCAAAGAGATGACCATCTGGGTTGACCCCTTTGATGTCTGTTGCAGGTGAGACTACTGTGGTGGAAGGGACTTCCTTCTCTGGCCCCTGGGACTGGTGTTTTGGCATCCAGGCAGTCAGGATTGGGTTAGCCCTGGTTTGCTAATCCAACTACAGTGGTGTGTGTGAGGAGGCATTAAGGCAAACATTAGCCTGACAAATGGACGCAGCCCAAGGGTAGATGCAATGGCCTCCTTTAAGATGACTCTGCCCAGGTTGGGTGTAGGGTGTTGAGTCAACTAAGCAATGGCAATTTGTTAAACCTGCATGCATGGCTTAACATGTTGTGGGTGTGTTTTTATTTTATAGTATGTACAAAATGTGTGTTTTCATTCTATTGCGTGCTTCCCAGATCCACATATGTCAGATGGGTGGCAGAGAGATGGGAAGGAAGGAAGGAAAATGGGAAGGGAGGGGGGTAGAGAGAAGAGAGAAAGGAAGGGAGAAAAAGGGAAGGAGGAGGGAAAGAAAGAGGGAGGAACAGATAGTAAATTAAAAATATAATAAATGTTTTGGGGCAATGAAAGAAGAGGTTTGGGAAACCTTGCTCTAAGGCAGGGGTGTCCAACCTTGGCAACTTTAAGACTTGTGGACTTCAACTCCCAGAATTCCTCAGCCAGCTTGCTGGCTGAGGAATTCTGGGAGTTGAAGTCCACAAGTCTTAAAGTTGCCAAGGTTGGACACCCCTGCTCTAAGGACTGAGTTATTCCTTGCTTGGGGCTCTGCTTGCTGCCCTGCTTAACCCCATCCCCCATTTAGATACGGCGAGAAAAACCCAGCGTTCACCGTGGCTCACTTCACAGGCCAAGAGGATGACTACGACGTCTCTCAGGGCATCCGGCAGGCGGTGGAGAAGGCCTCCTCCTCCACCACCTCCGATTATCACTCCGGCACTTCTTCTGAGGAGGATGGCACCACCAGGGAACCCAAAAGCATCCCAACTGTTAGCAATCCCAACAGCATCTATCAGGTGAGAGGAAGAAGCTGCGGGTGGCTTGGACTCCAGGATTTCTCAATCTTGGACCCTTTAAGATGGGTGGACTTCAACTCCCAGAATTCCCTAGCCATTGAAGTACATTCAAACTTACCAAGGCTGAAATACACCCATCTCCTTCTCTCCCATCATCTCCCTTCCTCCCTTCTTTTTCTCTCCATTCTCCCACTCCTTCCTTCTTTCCTTCCTTCCTTCCTTCTCTAATCTCCCCTCCCTTCCTCCCTTCCTTTTCTCTCTATTCTCTCCTTCCCTCCCTCCCTCCTTCCTTCCTTCTTCTCTCTATTCTCCTATTCCTTCCTTCCCTCTCTAATCTCCCCTCCCTTCTTCCCTTCCTTTTCTCTCTATTCTCCCTTTCCTTCCTTCCTTCCTTCCTTCCTTCCTTCCTTCCTTCCTTCCTTCCCTCCCTCTCTAATCTCCCCTCCCTTCCTCCCTCCCTTTCTTCCTTCCTTTCTTCCTTCCCCATCTCTTTGTCCCTCCTTCCCTCTCTATTCTCTCCTTCCTTCCTTCCTTCCTTCTTTCCTTCCTTCCTTCTCTCTATTCTCTCCTTCCTTCCTTTCTTCTTCCCTTCTTTTTCTCTCTATTCTCCCTTTCCTTCCTTCCTTCCTTCCTTCCTTCCTTCCTTCCTTCCTTCCTTCCTTCCTTCCTTCCTTCCTTCCTTCCTTCCTTCCTTCCTTCTCTCCAAAGGAGCTCCATTCCAAGAGATTGAGAAAGAAGGAACCCCTTAACTTATTGAAGTGCCAGGCAGGCCCAGTCCCACCTGGGCTGGAAGTCCAGAGAGATGCGCCCATGGAGTCATGGATGGATGATTGGGAGGGTCATGAGTGCTTCAGCACAAGAGAAAGAGAAAGCGGGGAGGGAAGAGGGGAAAACTGATGGTGCTTCTCAGAAACAGAGCGCTATCAAGAGCAGCTCAGTCAGAACAATGGGAGAGGAAGGAGCTGAGGAGAGGACTTGCAAGACGCTGGCAGGAGATGGCTACCATCCCTCCTCAACCTTCACCCTCATCGTCTCCATCTGCTTTCAGTGCAATGAGCCGTTACCCCTCTGGGCCCAGTATTCTCATCGAAGATGCTTTGTTCCTGATGGCGTCCACCCAAATCCTGCTGCTGCTTACTATCTCCACTACAAGGGGTACAAAATCTGCCGCCCCTCCCTGCCATTCGGTTGCCCGCGCGTGGACAGGTACCACTGGGTCAGTTCCAGTCGATAAAGCTTTGATTTGCACCCAGGCCAGAGACTTGGACAGTGGGACGCTGAAACGCTGGAGGGCAGCTGGCGGTTTCTTCCCCAGGAGAAAAACCAATCTTTTGGAGCACTTAAACACAATTCTCGCCCCCCACTCACACTCTATCATTCTCTCTCGCACGCGCGCGTGTTCGCAAACTTTTTAAAAAATTATTTGCTTTGTAAGCTTTTTTTTAAAATGCATGGTCGCAAGCGGCAGTCTTTTAAATATTTTTAATACTGTTTTTAAAATGGGCAATGACTGAAAAATGAACTGCGAAGATGGCGCTCGTGGAAAACTTGTGAAAAGGAAATTCTCTTATTAATAAAATGGAATGTTTTTCTTGGTTGCTTTTCAAAGCACCCGTTACTCTGTGAAGGAAGGAGAGGGAGGTAGATATTTTGTGTGTGTGTGTGTGTGTGTGTGTGTGTGTGTGTTCTGGCAAAGTGAGCCAGCTCAATTAACAAATCTTGTTTCCTCTAAAGCAGGGGTCGGCCACCTGTGGCTCTGGAGCTGCATGTGGCTCTTTCATGTTCCTCTGCTACAGCTCCCTGTTGCCAGTCGGCTCCACAGTTGATAGAGCTTTTGGTTAGGACAGGTGAAGGAAAAAGGATGCCGTGCTAGGAGGAGACTCTATGGTGGGGGAACCGGACTTCCAGACGACAGAGGAAAAAGGACGCTGCGCTGGGAGACTCTATGGTGGTGGAACTGGACTTCCAGTCTGCAGAGGAAACAGGACACTGTGCTAGGAGGAGACTCTATGGTGGGGGAACTGGACTTCCAGTCCGCAGAGGAAAAAGGATGCTGCGCTAGGAGGAGACTCTATGATGGGGGAACCAGACTTCCAGTCCGCAGAGGAAAAAGGACACTGTACTAGGAGGAGACTCTATGGTGGGGGAACTGGACTTCCATCTGCAGAGGAAAAAAGACGCTGTGCTAGGAGGAGACTCTATGGTGGGGGAACCGCCATAGAATCTGGTTGGCTCCAGAATTGAATGGGGGACTTCCGGTTAGGAAGACCTGTGTGGCTCTTTGAGTGTTTAAGGTTGCCAACCCCTGCTGTAAAGCAGGGGGCTCCAACCTTGGCCACTTTAAGACTTGTGGACTTGCAAAGCTGGCTGAGGAATTCTGGGAGTCGAAGTCCACAAGTCTTAAAGTAGCCAAGGTTGGAGCCCCCTGCTCTAAAGCCTCAAGACCAGGCAGCGCTACAGGGAAATCACCTTGATTTCCCACAGAAAGTTGGTTAATTACATTTCTGCATTGTGAAAAACTAGATGTTCCATCTGGGTCAACTTCTAAGCTAGCATCTCCTTTGTGTTGCCAAGATAATTTTGCATCTGGTGATCCACTGATCTTACGAAAGCTAAACAGGATGGGACATGGGTGGGAAATGATGGGGGAAAGACGATAGCTCTGGACTAGATTAGGGACTTGGAGGGGGGGTGGAATCTGAAAAGAATGAAAGGATGATCTCTTCCATACTGTTTTCAAAGAACATTTTATCGGCACGTCCATGAAATCACCCTGTCCATGGGTGAGTCAAAATAACAAGATGACAGCCACAGTCATGTGAATAAGTCTCTCTCGTTCTTACACCCAGCACATTAAAAGATATCTGAGGCCATGTGGAACTCTCTGGATCAAATAGGACTTTTTTTCTCCATTGTAGACTGAACATTTCTTCTTGGGAAGGGGTGTTGATCCCATGGAATGCCCCCTTCCTTCCCACTCAGTCTTAATACATACTATATACTACGCTGTTCGTGGGACAGGATAGCATAATGTCCTCCCACCAACACTGGGCAGAACAAGCCACTAATAAAATGAGAGCGAACCCCACTCCCTTCTAGCACTGATGATGCTACCTAGTTGGGTCATGAAACATCTGCAAGAAAGCAACCAAGCTCAGAGAGCAGCAAGGACCCCACAGTTATCTTCCACCCTGCAAACCCCATTCCCTTCCACCACTGATGAGATTGTCTAGTTGGGTCTTTAAATGTCTGCAGAAAACAAAGTACCAAGGACTCAGTGTTCCTTTTCCTCTTCCCCCTCCTCTCACTGAAAATGTTATCTAGTTGGGTTATTAAATGTCTGCAAGAAAATAAGTTCAGAGAGCTCCAAAGACCCCACAGTCGTCCTTGTCCTCTTCCTCCTTCCTCCTTCCTCCCTCTTCCTCCTCCTCCTCCTCCTCCTCCTCTCCATAAACTCCACTCCCTTCTAGCACTGATGATGTTACCTAGCTGGGCAAGAAAACCAAGTTCAGAGAGCACCAAGCATCCCACAATTCAGCCTCGAACTACAAATATTCTCTTATGGGTAATTCCCATGGATTTGAATTTTGGATGAACAGCTTTAAATCCATGAAAGCATTAGGTTAGAAAACAAGAACACACAAAAACACGCAAAACATTCACCCAAAAATGCTGATAAATTCTCCCATGAACTAAAAAAATAAAGAAAAATCAGAAATGCTGATCTTTCCTTTCAAAGTGACCTAGACCCACGCTGACATTCTGTCATGATCGATAGCTTCATCCAGCCCCAAAACGTTTGAAAGCCATGGCTCCCCCTGGCAGCTTGCAAGGGCTGGAAAGCAGCTCACACTGCAGACTTCTCCCTCGTAAGCATCAAGAGACATGATCTCCCTCTGTTCCCCAAGGCTGCAGTTTCAGACAGCTGCCAATTCTAACCTGGCAAGGGAAAAGATGGAGGAAGCAACCAGCGTAGTGCGCCCCTTTCCAACAATTTTATGACACTTGGCTGCACTTTTTATACCATGCTGGATCCATCAAGGGATGAAAAATCATCAAGTTTGTAAGGATTGTTCTGCAGCATATGAGCATGCAAAGGTTTTAAAGGAGCCCTTTTCTTCGGCAAGTTGGAGACCCAAGTCTTCCAAAATGGGGTCCAGAGGTGCCTAATGAATTCATGAACAAGCAAAAAGCGTTTGATATTTGTAGTACTTGGCAACAAAGTCTGCCAAAATTTCTGCTGGATGCCCACGAGAGCCATCGGCAAGATGTTTCGAGTGGATTTTGGTAGGCTAACCTGGCTTCCTTCTTTTCCTCCCTCTCCTCCCTCCCCTCCATCTTTCCTTCCTTCCCTCCTTCCTCCCTTCCTTTCTTCCTGTCTCCCTTCACTCTCCTTCCTCCTCCTCCTTTCCCTCCCTCCTTCCCTCCCTCTCCTTCCTCCTCTCCATCCTTCCTTCCTTCCCTCCTGCCTCCCTTCCTTCCTTCCTGTCTCCCTTCCTTCTCCTCCCTCCTTCTACTTCCTTCTTCTCTCTCTCCCTCCCTCCTTCCTTCCTTCCTTCCCCCCTCTCCCCTCCCTCCCTCCCTCTACTAAACTGCAAAATAGTTGGTTCAGTTTGAGCAAAGCATATTGGGTGGACCTGGTTGCTGTTGTCTGTGGCTTATTGTCTCCCGCGAATCCAGACAACTGTGATCGAATCATTTGGTGATTCATCCCTTGTTTATTTGGAGTACACATTTTCTTTTCAAGCTGAACGGTGGCGTGGTCCCCTTTGAAGATACAATATCATTTTGCTAGCATGCCCCCAGCCCCCAGCCAAGCCCTTTGCTGAACAGCCTTGAACCAAAGCAGAACCCAGATTGCGTATCTCTGACCTTGCAAAGCAAGACCAAGACAATGGCAAATATGGTGGAAACTACAGAACAATGCTGACATGTTTTTGATAAATGCATCTACATGATATTATTATTGATCTTTGTCTACATGGTCAGCTTGCTAGCCATACTATCTTTGAGATAGGGTCTCCTTAAGGAGTACCCTTCTAATTATCTAACCACTTCTGAATGAGTTTGGTTATTGCTTCATCACTTGAAAGTAATACATAGACTGAATCAGTTGTTACACTGCATAACAGAAGAGCAGAATTGGAAGGGACCTTGGAGGTCTTCTAGTCCAACCCCCCTGCTCAAGAAGGACACCCTGTATCATTCTGGACAAATGGCCATCCAATTTTTTCTTAAAAACCTCCAGTGTTGGAGCATTCTGAAGGCGACTTGTTCCACTGGGTAATTGTTCCAACTGTCAAGGAAATCTCTCCCTAGTTCCAGATTGATTCTCTCTATGATTAGTTTGATTAAATTAAATAACACGAGAAGAAAGGTGACATCCATCCACACCACAACAGGAATCTCCAATGGCTTTTCTGAAAAGAACGCCTCCCCTGCAAAGCTGCACGTTTTAATCACCCAGAGAAACCCGAGACTTGGTTATAATGCTGCAATTCAAAGTTCACGCAATGCTAACATGTGGTCATCACGCTTGTGAGCATGATGGAACCTTCTGTGTGGCTTAAACTCAATCTTCCTTCTACTTTTACGTTCCTTCTGACCATTTATTTTCCAACGGTTGTGCTCCACTCGTGTAGAAAAAAATGGCCAAAAAAGTTGCTTATCCATGGTCCTTTCATTGTTCTGCCTTGATGACTTCTACCAGAGCTTCCAAAATTCACTCAGGCCATTGGTCCTTCTGAAGCTTCCACTGGAGCCTCTCGATTTCCTGGCTCAACCATTGGTCTTCCAGAGACAGGACCTCCCTTTGGTTTTTCTCCATTGCTCCGCTGACATCCTGAAGCAGGAGAGAGGAAGCATATGAAGATCTGAAGCAAGGGTGGGCTTCCAAAATTTCAGCCACTGGTTCTCTGTCCGGTGGCTGGGTGGCCATGGCCTAGTCGCAGGGGTGGGATTCAAATTTTTTAACAACCAGTTCTGTGGGTGTGGCTTAGTTGGTGGGTGTGGCTTGGTGGTCATGGTATTGGCTAGGCGTGGCCAACTCAACATCACTCATATCGAGGCACGCATCACCTCGCCTGGCCTCTCATGACTGTGGGGATGCTGCAACAGTCATAAGTGTGAAAAAGGGTCATAAGTCACTTCTTTCAGTCCATTGTAACATTGAATGGTCCCTCCACACAAGCAAAGTACCAGCAAAGGAAGGGAAAAAAACTCCAGAGACATTCCTGAGACAGGAAGTCTAGTCCTGCCAAGAATGTAATAAGGGTTAACGGAGAAGCAGTTTCTGTAAGCAACACCAGAATGTTTCCTTCCTGCCTTCCTTACAGGATTAGCCCAGTAATTTCTTCTAACAACCGGTTCTCCAAACTGCTTAGAATATTAACAACTGGTTCTAGTGAATAGGTGCGAACTGGTAGAATCCCACCCCTGCCTAGTCGGCCTCCTGCACCATGGTGGGGGTACATTTTCACTCTCCCTGGGCTCCAGAAGCTTTCCTTGAGCCTCTAGGAGGATGAAACATTTCTAGAACTTCTGAAAGGCCTGTTTTTTGCCCTCTCCGAGCCTCCACACGGGCTCTGTACTTACCTGGTATCCAAAACAGGCCACATGGGGACTCTTTGGAGGGGAGGGGCAGGGAGAGAGGGATGGGACAGGGTGGGCGGGGCCATCGTGGCATGGGATTTTCCGATTCGTTGAACCAGTAATTAAAATGATAAAATTAGTGACTGGTTCGCTTGAACTGGGACAAACTGGTAGCAGCTCACCCCTGATCTGCAGGATCTACACAAGCTTAGGAAGTTGAGTGGGAGAGAGTGATAGAGAATAGTACAGCAGATCTAGTTGATTTATGGAAGCCTTGTTCTTAGTTGGAGGTGTTCACTTTCTTCCAAATTTGTTCTGACCCAGCCTGGTTCCAAGAGAGCAAACACAAGACAAAGGCAGCAGCCCCCACCTTTTACTGTTTCATCTATGAATTCTGTTTCTTCACAGATAAAAGGCTGCTTCCAACTAATCAGCTCTGACAAGAAAGAGCCTTGCCAAGTTTTTTTCAAGGCTGCTAAAAATCAACCAATAAGAAATAGTTTACAACATAAAGAGTCTTCAAATACCAAATTAAGATACTGTAATGTCCACGAGGCTGAGTTTCAAAATGTCTTTGCCTTCTGCAAAGAAGGTTTGTTTCACAGCTGGCTTTTATCTTCTTGAGGGAGGGGCCATTACCTTGTAGCCTTACTCCTGAGTCGCCTGTGCTGCTGCAGCTGCTCTCTCCTGCGAGCAGCCCTGCGCGCACACGGAATTGGCACAGGCTCCTCAGGAACCTCCTCCTCATTGCTGCCAGCCCCCACAATCTCTGAAGGCAGCAGTCCACTCCCTGATGGTCCTGGCCCCTCATCTGAGTCCTCGCTCTCCTCAGCCGTCCATACCTGCTGCTGGGCTAACCACACAAAGACTTAGCTCATACCCCCAAACATACTCATACACGGACACGCACCCACACAGAGGGTGTTTGTGGGAACAAACCTCTCCAACCAGGACATCTTTATAGGAAGCAGAAAATACCTGAAGTATTCACCTTTTGGGGGTCCACGCAAGCCTTTCCTTTGGCATGCAAGAGTTCCGAGAAAAGCTCAGCAGATGCCTCCTTACTCTTCTGCAAAGCCTGCTTGATCACAGTGGCAGCAGATTTACCTTCTTCTGAAAATGTTGACTCCTGGAGCTTCAGTGAGAACAATTCCCCCAGGCAGGCTTTAAGGGCCTGAGAAGCAAAGAAAATTGGACCGTTCAGAAAATCCCCAGTATCTTATCTGGAGAAAGTTGATTCAGAAAGCATTGTAGGAAAGAAAATGCATTAAGGTGCAAACTAGGGAAAGGATAAGAAGATTATTTGCAGTTGAGGGTGTCAATAGCTCTCTGCTTATAGGAGGAAAGTCATAAATGCTGAGGATTGTTCAGTTGGATGAACCAAGCACCTGAAATTCTAGGAGCTGAAGTCCACCTATTGTCAGGGTTCCGATGGATGCCCTAATTAATTCATGAGCCTTGAGCTAAGTTTCAAAAGAAATCCAATCATTTATCAGGAGTAACATCCCAAGTGGAGCTGGCTCTGCCCTATGTAATTTTCTGCCCACCTATGTCTCTGTTTCCCCTCTCCTCTCAGGGTGTGTCATGAATCATATTCTCCAATGAAGTACTTTCAGGGGCTGTAGAAAATTTAGAAAACACGCCTCTCTGGCTGGCTCTGGTAACCTGGAACACAATCTGGAGACAGGTGTGCGTGGAATGTGCTTCTGGTCATAGCAACCAAACTGCTCCATCAGATCTCCCCCCACTACTTCTTATGGCAACTCGAGAGCAAGCCAGGAATGCTTTATGAGTTGGCACCTATCTTAAAGTTGCCAAGGTTGAGAAACTCTAGATTAGAGACCAAAGAGGTCCATGGCAAAGCAACATTTGCAAATAAGGAAAGGGCGGAGAAAGAACCCCAGACTTTAAGTTGGCCGTTATTCTTTACCTGGTAAAACAGCCTTCGAAAAGCTGGCTTGGAATCTTGGTTGAAGTCCTCGGCAGTGATGTGGGCCAAGCAGTGGACAAGAAGCAGGACAAAGCTCCCAACGCAGGCCAGAGACTCTCTTAAGACAAACAGTTGATGGCCAGGAATCTGAAGAAAAAGCAGATTAAGATCCCTTTAAAAAATATGGCAGAAAAGAAAAATGGAGATCCGTAAGATTCTGAGGCTTCGACACCCATGATTTTCAAGTTTCTAATCTTTAGAAAGTTCTCCATTACACCTTCCTTTTTGAACACTCTCCTTGGCTCACTCACTCTGAAACTTGTGTTTTCAACCGTGCCCTGATGACCTAACCGTCTCCTCCAGGTTTTTGGGCCTAGATGGAGGATGGGAACGAGGTTGCAATAGGTAGTAACCCATCAAAAAGAACATGGGCATTGCCTCTTTAAGAGATAACCACAACCACAACTGGATCCATGGACTGACACACTTTGGGACAGATGCACAGATTTTTCTTGAACTTTCCTTCCACTCTTGAGTGGGTTAACCCATTGTAATTAAGTCATGGTGTACTTACTCCTGCTGTATGGAATAAACTACAAATGGTTCATCGTAGTTTCTTAGCCACAACAGGGCTTGTGCGGAAAGTGTGCTATCTCTCCCAAAGCCAATAGGACAGTGCAGTGTGTGAATGACGTCCGTACCTGTTACATTTTTCCACTCAGGATAGCTTACCTGGTAATAAAAGGTGTTTCTGAAAGCATTCCCAGGAGCTTTGCTAGAAGGAATTCTGGAGGCCAGACACAATTCCACCTCTGGAGCCTAAAAGTAACCGGAAATGGTGGCTATGATTTGCTTTCCAATCCAGGATGGAAATTCAAAATACAGTACATAACAAGTTCATTTGGACTGTTCATTGAGGAAATCAAATTCCAACAGAAGAGAATATTTCTAGCTCAGGGTTGAACTTTGGAGTCCTTGATGCTCTTTGGGCTCAACTGTTTGCTTACAAATGTTTCATTACCCAACTAGATAACCTCATCAGTGTGAGGTGCGTGATGTTTTCTCTCTGTTTATAATAGTTTGCTCTCCTAGTCTTTGTACGGGTGTGTGTTTTTCTCCTTGGTAGCTTCTTGATTGGGGTATTGTTTTCTTTTTGGCTGTTTGTCTGGAGTTAATCCCTGTTTATCTGGGTGTAGGCTGCTGGAGGGAAGGTGTTCTGACCTTTGTGTTCCCTTCTTTTCTTTTTTATTGTCTCGTGAAGAAAATTTGAAACCCCAATTTTCCATTTTATTTGTTCAGCATTTGGAAGAGAACACCTTGATTGGTAGAAGGTGCAGTTGCTTTCATGTATAGGGCCTAAAACCAATGGGGAAAACCAGGAGAGTATCTCATGCATAAAGAGAGGAAAATTGAAATGAGAGACAGTTGGATGGACAGTAATGGTGAAAGAAGAAATTTTACTTCTCAAAATAGTAATCACTCCTATTTTTATTTCTACTATTTTGGAAGAGAGGGGGAGAACAACAAGAGGAAACGTAGCACGGTTATCCTGCTTAAGCCAGGCTGATCCATTGATTAGAGCCAACATTTCTTAAAGTTTTAAAATATAAACTATTCCTTTTAAATATTTTTTTTTTCATAGATCCCATGCAGAATGGAAACTGTTTGTTTAAGGCACTTCCACTTCTTCAACACTTACATCAATATAAGGTCGGAGAAATTGCAGTACGACAATGCCGTACTGGTAGATTACAAATTCTCTCGCAGAAAGACTTGAAACAAGTACAGGGACAAGTTCTCCAGATTTAGGAACCATTTGAAGATCCAAAATATCCTGGAAAGAATTGTCAACATCTGCCAGAAAAATCAAAGCAGGCATTTCTGTTCCATTAAAAAAAAATATGAACACTTTATTTGTTGTAATAAAGATTCTGGAGCACTTACAATACATTAGCACTTAGCAAACTCAACTTTCCTGAAATCCTACACTTTAAGAAGTTTGGCAAGATTTCTGTCTATAGATGAGGAACAATAAAGGAAATGGCTTAGAAGAACCCCACCATGTCTCTCTTGGTCTTTTGGAGCCTGATGCCAATCTTGTTAAACTGAAGCAGATTATTTGCATCATTAAAGATACATTCTGGGAATTGCTAGGGAAGAGATGACTTAACGCTCTTCCTTCGAATCAACCAATCTAGACTTTGCTGTATCTTGGTCCTCTGGAACGCATCCCCTTCCTTCTGGGAATCCAGACTACATTCCATCAAATCAACTTATTTTTCTGCTGCAGTCTTGGGGAATTCTGAGAACTATAAAAAGGGGTTGAGGACTTCAGAGGTCTCGTGGCATGCTCAACCTTGCCCAAAAGGTAAGATTGTTAATCAATTTGATTACTACATTCGAGACCTCTTCTGACCCCAGTCCTTAGTATATATTTAAAAAAAAAACATGGCCAGGACAACATGGTCAGTGGTACCTCCTGATTCCTGATGTTCCTCAGGAGATGAAGAACCTCTTTTGTTCTCCTGTAGAGTTTGGAGCACCGATTTCAGCAAGGGGACCAGCTTTTTATTGATGACATCCCAACTTCCACAAGGAGTAGAAGCCATGCTGTAGAATCTTGCTGCTGGGTAGTTCATGAAGCTTTGGGAAGATCCAGAGAGGCAGTCCTGAGATAGAGAAAAGAGGTTATGATTCTGCAAAATATGGCCTTTTTTTGCACTATCCTTAGACCATCTCCTGCTAGGAGAATGAGGTCCTTAGCATGTGTTCTCTGTGCTTGGTTTATGTCCATGGAGAATGTCAGTCATCCAGACCATGGTTGTCCCAGAGATGCTCTTTCAAAAGGCAACTGGACTTCATTTTACTTGAAGACGTTTGGCTTCTCATCCAAGAAGCTTCTTCACTTCTTGGATGAGAAACGAAACATCTTCAAACAAAACAAAGGGAGTCTAATTGTTAGCACCTTTGTGGCATCTGTGTGCTTGGTTGTTTTTCTGTAGCCATTTCCTTACCCAAGCAGGTAACATCACTGATAATGTAACCTAGTTGGCTAATGAAATGTCTGCAAGCAACCAACCGAGCTCAGACAGCACCAAGGACTCCACAGTTCAATCCTGGGTCACAAATCTCTTTTTAGGAATAAGCTTTGGTTTGGAGAGACACCGATTTCCACAAGGGATGGTTCATCCAGGATGAACATCTTAAAATCCCTGGTGAGAGGTTGACTCCAAGTTGCATCTCCAGCCTGGCTGAGGAACATCATACCTTTGTTTGGGAGGCCACAATATCTGACAAGAGCCGCAGATGTTCCAGCCTGCAATACTCAGTCTCCACTCTGGTCTGCTGGGTTGCGACATGTTGCTGGAATTCTGTCAAGAGATGCAGCTTGGTCTGGAAGGAAATTTAGTGTGTTTCTGTCTCATTTATGGCAGTCATGTCTAAATTTTTCATCCACGCCCACGAAGCCATGCCCACCGAACTGGTGGTATAACTATTTGAATCCTTCTACTGCTCTGGATGGTGCATTTCCCAGTTGTTTATAATAAGAAAGTGAATATAGGTGATTCTTAACTTACAACGACAATTGAACCCAAAAAGTATGCTGCTAGGCAAGACATTGGTTGAGTTTCGCCCACTTTACGACCTCTCTTGCCGCAGCTGTTAAGCAAATCCCTGCAATTATTAACTCAGTTACAAGGTTGTGAAGTGACTGGCTTTTCTTATGGACTTTGCTTGTCCAAAGGTTGCAAAGGGGGATCATGTGATCGCAGGATATGGCAACAGTCATAAGTACATGCCAGTTGCCAAGCCTCTGAATTTTGATCACATGATCATGTGGATGTTGCAATGGTCATTAAGTATTTTAAAAAAATGGTCGTAGATAGTTGCAACCATCCCATGGTCACAGGTTCAAAAATTCGAAACCGTAGAGCAGCCATCGATAAAATGACACACTTCCTTTTGAAACTGGAAAATTCAATTTTATTTTAATTAATGTTTGAAATTAAACTGAGATCCCAGTAGATCAGGTGTCAGGATTCCAGCAATCGCTCTAATTATGTACATTATGACATAACGTTATGACGAATATATCTTTTCTTTTATGTACACTGAGAGAATTTGCACCAAGACAAATTCCTTGTGTGTCCAACCACACTTGGCAATAAAGAATTTTATCTTCTATCTCATTAAATCATGATTCTTGAGCCAAACTTCAATAAACTTCAAAGGATTCATTAGCGGTGACATACTGGCACTGCCCTGTATGAAGCCAACTCTGTCATAGGTAATTTACAGTCCCCTGTGACCCTGTTTCCCCCCTTGCCCCTGGGTGTGTCATCAATCATATTCTCCAATTAAATATATTCCTGGGCAAAAGCTCTGATAGCTTAGTTACAATCTTTTTAAGATAAGAGTTGGAATGTACTTTCGCTTCTCCCTCCTTTTTATGGCAACTACTAAAACAGGCCTAGGAATGTTTTATGAGTTGACATCAGGGTTGTGGGTGGGTGGGTGTCACCTTTCTGAATTTCTCTCGGATGGTTTCCCGGGTGTGGAAGTTCCTACTCCAATGTCGCTCAGCTTCCTTCAGCTGCATCTCGATCCGCTGACCTTCCAGCTGTGTTTTCCGAATGAACTGTGCCAATTTTTCCAAAGTTTTCCTCAGCAACAGCTGGACTTTGGCCTCCTGCTCTTTTTCATCCTTGTCAACTAGAGCTATCAAACCCAGATTGGGAAGCATGTGTGAGCGTAAATCTACCTTCTGGACTAACCATTGCCACCCCTGCTCCTCCACCCCCCCCTCTGCAAAACCATGGAAAAGTTTACCATCTCAGAAGTCAATGCTAGACTTAATTGCATGAATCCCAGACTATGCAAAATAAGCAGCCCCCACCAGCCCACCTAGACTTAACTGTACTGAAAAGCAAACCATCATTTGATCATGGTCTCCTCTCCTCATGCGCTGGGTTTCAGGGTTATTCTGATGTAACCACACAGCTCCCTTATGGCGAGATAGGCAGCAATTAAATGTAATAAATAAAGAAACCCAGTATGCAATCAAATCACCTCCTGTTTTGCTTCAGATTTACACAACACATGCAGACAAATCCTGAAATTCATCCTTCCTCCTTCCTTCTTCCCTTTCTCCCTCCCCTCCCTCCCTCGTTCTTCCCTCCCTCCTTCCTTCTTCCCTCCCTCCCTCCCCTCTTCTTTCTTTCTTTCTTTCTTTCTTTCTTTCTTTCTTTCTTTCTTTCTTTCTTTCTTTCTTTCTTTCTTTCTTTCTTTCTTTCTTTCTCCCTCTCTCCCTAAATTAAATTAAAACTCCAGCCAGCACAGGCAGCCTTCATGAAGATGCTTCGAACGCTCCAAATATTCTGCAAATATTCCACTTCATTTATGTAGAACTCCTTCCTTACCTCTTGACCATAAAGATCGTTCAGGGTTCCCTGATGCTGTCAGGTCTCGGCCTGCCTGCCTTTGAGTTTCTTGGGCTGAAGACGATTCCAGGAGGCAGCAAATTCTGTCAGCAGCTTTTAATTTCTCCCTGAACCAGGACTGCAGGAGAGGAAAAGAATCAGAGACTTGTGGGCTGAGAGACATGGATTGACAGATCATGCAGAAGAGTTCGAAGCCATGCCTCTCCTGAAAGACTAATATTGCCCGTGCACCAACATCTACAGGTAGAATCAAGAGAAGTCTTCATCTAAAAACTGAGGACTTGTGTCACTCCATGTATTTTATCACAAGGGTCTTTTCTTAACCGCAATTTTATCCTTTTGGATCCTTTGTATGTCTTCTGCTGAGACAAAGCCATTTCTCAATAGGTAGTCCTTGATGTAGAACCACTGTTACGACCAGAATTTCTGTGGTGGTTCAGCGAATCTTGCCCAATTTTACAACCCCCCCCTTTTTTGCCACTATTATTAAGCAAATCGGGGCAGTTGTAAAGCGAATCCTGCAGTCATTAAACAAATTTGGCTTCCCTCATTGACTTTGCTTATCGCAACCCAGCAATCATCTGACCCTCAAAGACCACCATGCGTCAGTTGCCCAACGCCCCAATTTTAATCACGTGATCGCAGGGTTGTCCCTGCTGTTGCCTTTTTGAATGGTCACTAAATCCTCTTCTTTTGATGTCCCCATAATCTCTTGCTGGGTGCAGTCTGAGCAACTGAATGGAGCTGTGAGTGTTTACTGGCTGGATGTCTTTCCTGTCGCCAATGCGGAGTTTTGTTAAGCAGATATATTCTCATCAGGCCCAGAGAGAGAAATATCGGCCTCTACCAAGGATTGAACTCACAGCTGCCTGATTGTGAAGCAAGAGCTCCACCTCTGGGACACTGCACCACTCATTTGAACAGTCACTAAATGAATGGTTATAACTTGAGGATTACCTGGGCATAAAATGACCTAATGAAGAATTGCACTGACCTGTTCCACCCATCCTCTCTGGCTAGTGTGGAAGGGGAAGGACCAGTGGTGGGATTGAAATATTTTTTACTACTGGTTCGCTGAGTGTGGCTTGGTGGGCGTGGCAGAGGAAGGATATACTGCAAAATCCCCCTTCCCTCCCCACCCCACTGACCTGCTTTCCAGCTCCGTTGTCCTGGGCAGGGCAGCCAAAGGAGACCCAGCCGATCAGCTGGGACTCAATGGGAGGCAGAGAAGAAGAGATGGGGTTGGCGGGGCCACTCAGAGGTGTTATTGGCCAGTTTTCTGGACTACTCAAAATTTCCACTACTGGTGGTTCTCCAGAACTGGTCAGAACCGGCTGAAGACCCACCTCTAGGAAGGACTGTAACTCTAAGCACCTGGTTGGCAACAGCCAGTCCAAGCCAGTATCCTAAGTCTTCCTAGCCATCAACATCCTGAGAAAATCCCAGCCTCACCTTTTCAATTTTTCCTTCCTTGGCAGCATCGAGGATATCCCGAGACAGGTGATCCACCTCCTTAAATATCTCCTGTTCTTTCTCCCGTTGGGACTGCCAATATGCCCGTCTGGCCATCAGCTCCTTGGCCAAGGTGGCCAACTGTAAATACGACACACCTTACAAAGAGGTTTTGGAGAATCCGTACGAGAAATCTCCCTCTCCGAAGATGGTAGAAGAGCATTACCAAATCAGGGTCTATATTTTCCCTCGGCAAGCATCCTTGGGACTGGACTACAGGAAGGATGGTCTTGGTCCAAGGGTTGATCTGAGCTCCAATCACCGGTCCCATTTCTCCCGTGATGGGATGGATGGCTTTGAAGCCTATTGTGATGGGAACGAGGCCTACAAGACAGACAACGATAGTAAATCTTTAGGTGTCTATGAAGATTCTCAGACCTCCAGGTTCACGGTTGTCCCAAAGATGCTTTTTTCAAGAGGCAATTGGACTTTCTGGTTGTTGTTTTTCCTTTGAAGATGTTTTGCGTCTCATCCAAGAAGCTTCTTCAGCTCTAACTGGATGGTAGAGAATGGAAGGCTTTAAAACAAGGGTCTTCAAACTTGGAAGTTTAAAACTTATGGACTTCAACTCCCAGAATTCCTGAGCTAACATGACTAGAGGAGGAATTTTGGGAGTTGAAGTCCACCAGTCTTAAAGCTGTCAAGTTTGAAGACCCCTGATTTAAAAGGATGCAAATGACTAGTTCTGTCTGCAAGGAATATAAATCCTTCCATTCCACACTGTTCAGCCAGAGCTGAAGAAGCTTCTTGGATAAGAAGAGAAACATCTTCAAAGAAAAAACAAGAAAGTCCAGTTGCCCCTTGAAAAAAAAGCACATTTGGGATAAATCTTTAGGTGAGAGTTTTTATAAAGGCAAGGTTGACACATTTTCATTAGCAGTTTTAAAAAAAAACTACTTGAATTTGGAAGATGGTTGCTCATCTCATTTCAGATTGAGATTTCGACCGCAACGATCCCCAGTTTTCTTTCTCATATTTTCCACCTAATTGCACCATTTCCTCTTGAGCAGTAGTGAAATCTTGGAAATCTTTTGCAACCATATCCACTTATTATCCATTTCATCTCATCCCTCACTATTTTCCCCTTTCCTTTTTAAAAAAGTCAGTTACAATACAGCTTAGATGGGTCTTCTGAGTATGTATAATGGCTCCTTCACAACTTGTTGCAGCTCGACACCATACATTTAGAACACAAAACATAGAATAATAGGATTGGAAGGGACCTTGGAGGTCGTCTAGGCCAATCCCCTGTCCATAATAGGAGATCCTATACAATTCTGGACTTGCTTTCAGCTTAATGGGATGGATACACATGATCATAAAATGAATGACAGAATAACAGACTAATAGTGTTGGAAGGGGTCCTTCTATCCAACCTCCTACTCAAATAGGAGACCCTATAACATGTCAAACAAAGGTTGTCCTTAGTTCTTAAAACCCTCCAGAGCATCTACAACCTCTGAAGGCAAGTTATTCCACTGATTAATTGTTCTCACTGGTTAATTTACACACTATGTTTATTGTGGTTTGATTGGTTTATAATTCAGGTGTTGTACGAATTCAGCCCATTGTAGTTTACTGGACAGGGATAGTTAGCAAACCCAAGGCTTTTTTAACACCAGGAGGATGAACCAATCTTGGGGTCCAATTAGATGTCACAATATGGATGCCAAAAGTGATCACCCTAATCGATTTTACCTTTTCCATCAGCATCTTCTGTCACTCCAGCTAATGGTATCGGCTGACCCGTTTTCCAATCACATTCCACCCCAAGGACTGGAACCATCAGTTCTGAACTTCCAGGGTCTGGAATTTTCACTCCAAACACAGCAGGCATCCAAAATTCTGTGCTGAGATACTTGATCATTCCTAATTTGGTTTAGAATAAGGATAAAACATATCACTAAAACCAGAACTACAGACGGCCAATGAGTGACCAAGGTTTGGAGAAACTATCTGAGATGTATATTCGTGGCTAGGTTTCTTTCTTTTTTTTTTTTTTTTCTTTCTTTCTTTCTTTCTTTCTTTCTTTCTTTCTTTCTTTCTTTCTTTCTTTCTTTCTTTCTTTCTTTCTTTCTTTCTTTCTTCCTTCCTTCCTTCCTTCCTTCCTTCCTTCCTTCCCTTCCCTTCCCTTCCCTTCCCTTCCCTTCCCTTCCCTCCTCCTCCTCTACTATTCTGCAACATACAAAACTAGTTATTGCGGCTTATAAACAAAAGTCTATATGTAAGGTCTATAAATAAAATATGCACAGATTGCAGTTAACAGCTATATTTGAAGAGGATGAATAGATAAGGGCATCCTTGGAGGACCTGAAAGGTCAGGTTAGGCATAGATCATCATGGGGGGTGGAGAAAATCTATATGGTTGCTAGGAGTTGAAAAATGACTTCACGGCACACAATCAAGACAGCTCCAAAAAGATAGAATAACAACTATTCAGCTATAAAAGAAGGGAAAAAATAGACTTGGGTACCCAACTGGGGAGAGAGTGAGTTTTCCTTCTTGTTTCCCATCATCTCTGACCAGTAAGTTCTGTAGCTTCTCCATCAAAAGCTTCATCCTTAAGCATTGTGGAACTTCTCGCTCTCAGAGGTCAAGGAAGTCCTCCATGATCTCTTGGGCTTTCCGCAAAGGAGTCACAACTTGGTTGTGTAGCCTTGCATGGTGGACACAGGGCTCCACACAACCATGGGATTACGAGAGCCCCTCCCTGGTTTGTATTGACAACTGCTACCCCCACCCCCATTTCAGAATTTCACTTTTAAATTTAGATAATCTCGTTTTATAATTTTAATTTCTTTAAACTCTAAATTATTCTGGTTTTAATGTTTAATTTTATTGATTGAATTGTACATTGCCC
Source organism: Hydrophis major (assembly GCA_033807585.1). NCBI lineage: Eukaryota > Metazoa > Chordata > Lepidosauria > Squamata > Elapidae > Hydrophis > Hydrophis major. Next base: position 39,904,916 of record CM066334.1, on the reverse strand, counting down.
TGAGACCTTGTCGGAGGGAGATGGAAGGTTCAGAGGTACGAAATATAAACAACCCCCCCCAAACAAATAAATAAAATCCATCCCAACACCTACCCAGCTTTCCACCAGTTCTCTTGACCCCGGAAGCGCCATCTTGTTGCTTCTCCAGGTTCTGTATCTGGTACATCAAATAATCCAGCTTGTGGGCCCGTGCTGTTTTCATGGCTTCTTCTGGCTCATCGAGACTTTGCGGCAACGTGCTCGTTGAGCTTGGATCCTTGCCGATGGAGTCTTTATATTCATGCAGAGCTTTCACCATGAGAGTCTGGGCGATGAGGACATTGGCTTCCAACAGGACCTGGTAGCTCCCAGCATGAGGCTCTACTTTGTCCTGCCGAAGGGAGAGGCCCTGCAGGTGAGATATCTTGCCACTCAAGGGCTCCACAAAGGGATCTCCAGGAAGCAGAAGGTTTCCAGAAGGACCTTGTAGTCCTCCTAGTGGAACAACGATTCCTGTGTTCAGAGGACAGCGAGAGAACATTAGTCCACCTCAGCTCATCCTGAATGGAACCTCAACTGATGTTAGATGTCTTCAACTCTATTTCCACCCATCATCAGTTTCTATTAATGACCCCATAATCCCTTGTGGGGTGGAATCTGAGCAACTAAATGGAGCTACCAGAGTATTTACTGGCTGGATGCCCTTCCTGTCACCAATGTGGAGATTTGTTCAACAGATATATTCTCACTGTGTCCAGAGAGAGAAAAGTATCTGCCTCTACCCAGGATCAAACTCACAACCTCCTGATTGTGACACGAGAGCTCTACCTCTGGGCCACCACACCAGTCCTCTAGTTCTACCTATCTAAAACCATGATGTGTCACAACTGTTATGTTCTGTGAAATGGACCTCAATTTGTTTTCTCTGAAATTCATCTGGAAGTGAAGTAAATCAAGACCCATTTGATTTTGGGGTTGCCTCCGTTTAATCTGTATCATAGAGTTGATTGAATTTTCAGAAAATGATAAATAGGTTGATTTTCATTATTAAAAATCGATGGTACAATGCTGGTCAGAATGGGAAATGTTTTCTAAGCTTCTGAGCTTAGAAGACCAAAGCAAACCTATTTTTAATGCCTTGTTTATTATATTTATTGATTGGCTAAACTACTTTTTGAGAGAGTCAAAGGAACTGGGGCAGCTGACTTAATGAATAGAGTCTTTTCATTATTTTTCATTGCCTTCTTCCAAGTAATCTCTCTATTGTCAATATATATTCATTCTCCCTCTGTATTTGACAAAGCTGGAAAGTGTATTGATTTTTTTCCTCTAGCTTCTGAAATAATATTTTGAAAAAAAAAAATCCATGGCTTTTCCCTATGGCTTTTCACGTAGGCTGCAGTCCATGCAAACCTCTCTTAACTATCTGGGCTACTCATCAAAAGTGGAAGACCTAGAATAAACACCATTCTCTAGAAAAAGAGCCATCTTGCTTCCCCTTGTCCTTGCTGGTCCATTATTGTCAAACCCTAAAGATCAAAGGAGCAATTCAAGAAGAACTCAAAATGTTAAAAAAAACTGGAATTGTCCAAGTGAAACATCTGGAGATGAGTACTACTGAAGCTCTTGAAAAACAATTCAGAATTCTTGGAAGATTGGACTTGGGACACAAGGTTGGACCAAACGATTTTCAAGGTGCCTTCCAAATCTTCCATGTTATAGTTCTAAGACTAGCAGTGAACCTCCAAGATTGTGGTAATTCCATGCTAGCAAACCTTAGGAGGCATCAAAGAACGGACTAAGAGTGCCTTCCTTGTGTGCCATGTGCAAGAAAGGGGTGTCCTACTTTATAATCATCTAATTGTAAGGATGCCCACTTCTGATTGTAGGTATCTTCCCCGGAGAGAAAGCCCAGTCCACCCAGTTTAAAGATAAGGAACCCTTAGCAGGAGCACAAACTCTTAACATTGCCATCTCGCTCCCAGGTAAGTGAGTAACCATAGACACACAGGTGATCTACTCTTCGTCTTTCCCACAGTAGGAAAATGGAAGGGTTTATCAATGTGTTGATTGATAATTCCTGGAAGTGAAGCTGCTGCCTTTTTCAGTGACCATCCCTTTCCACCAAGACATGAGCCCTCCTCCTATCTCTTTCTTGAACAAAAGTAGTCCAACCATCAAGTCTTTTCTTTACCTGTATTATTGTCCAAGCTGACACCAAGGATAGGGACGATTTTTCCACTTTCTTGTGCTTTCATGGGCCCTCCGATTTCAAGGGGGGTCACCATCCCTGTGAGAGGATTCTGGTATGTCCCACCCAAGGTCAACCATTGGCCAGTTTGGGGATGAGCAGTGATGGCAAGGATTGGTACTTCGATTCCAGTAACTGGATCTTGCATCAGGCCTCCAAACTTAAATACTTTCTCAGGTTGCAGAACAGGTAAGTTCATTCTTCCTGGAAGGCCAGTTTTGGGACAAACAGGATATGGAACGAAGGAGATGATTGGGAGGTCCAAGTGATGTTGAATCTCTCCTAAGCGGAAACCCCAAAGAGAAACAGAATATACAAGAGCAACCTATAAGGATCAAGCATTGAAGGGCAATATGATTGATTAGTTGGGGTTAAAACAACCCACAGTTGTTGTCTGCAGCTTGTTCCCTCCACCTGGTTTGGAAGTCCATCACATACCTACAGAGCCCAAGGCCAGGAAAGACCTAACCCTACAGCAAGAATGATCAAGGTGATGGACAGTCAAAAACAAGTAGATCTGACCAGGAACGATGAAGAATTCAAATTGAAACTTCTAAACGGAAGATATGAACAACGTTAACATTCCTTAAAACACTTTGGTAAGGTGTATTCTTACCAGATACTAAATCAACCATGGGGATCAACTTGGATTTGATGGGATCAAAGCCAACATTTCCAGCTATTGGGAGCAGTTTTCCTGTCCCGGGATGCAGAAAGTGATCTGGGGAGGCGGATTTCATGGACCGATTGGCTAAAAGCATGTTGATATCTTTGTTGGGCACTATCAGTCCTGTGGCAAGATCCTGATGCAGAAATTCTTCTGTCTTTAAGGATCCACCTGGTTCTGGAGACAATGCAAAGACACAAATCTTTGGTGGGTCAGACATTTAAACAGCAGCATTAACTGGATTCCAAACCCAGCATTTAATTTGGACAGATGTCCATCAGGAATGCAAATGGAGAACTCAATAGAGTTGCTTGAATGCTGAGATGGGTGGAATAGAAGTTTATTAATGAATACACTTTTGCTATATTCATTTGTTTGTTTGTATCCCACCTTTATTATTAAAAATGGATAATACATTTTGCACTCTGACCCTTATCAGTTAAAGTCCTAAGGAGAGCAACATTGATCAAGTAAGTCCCACTTTTTAAAATGCAAGTATTTAAGAGGTTCTCTTTTACCAACAAGCTCATCCTTGGGGAGCACCCTGGTCTTCTCTTTGTTCAGAAGGCCAGCTCCTGTTCCTTCTCCAAGAAGACCCCACTGCGTGAGCCAATGATTCTCCTTGACCAACATGTTGATAAGCTTCTCGATTGCAGCATCTATGAGGCTTAGCAACCTGAGAAGAAGACAGCAAACAAACTATGTTTCAAAGAGAGTTCCCCCACCCAAGTCCTGCTATTGTCTAGCTAGAAGTCGCAAGTGATATGGTCAAGCAGACCAGGAGGAACTAGATTGGTTCAGGCAATTTTCTAAGGATTGCTCTTACCTCTGATGCTCCGGTTTAGAATTTGAACCAAGCTCTTCTCCAGAGAGCACCTCATCCAACATCTCCACCTGCCTCACCACACCCTGGAGAGCAGAATTAAAGGCCACCCAGTGTTCCTCCTCGTGTTTCAGATGCTGAGTCAAGAGGTTGATCTGTCTGTTCAAATGCTCTTCGTATTCTGCTGCCCGATGCTTTCTGCACCTAATTTCCTCTTCTGCCTATATTGCAATGTCAAGTAAGGGCATGTCATCCGGGACTATCATTTCCAACATTCAAGGGTTTTGATGCACTCTGTTGTTGGGGTGCTCGAATGGAAGATAGGACCTAAATCTAGAGGGAGGGAGGAAGGAAGGAACAGGAAGGCTGAGGGAAGGAGGGAGGGAAAAAAGAAGGAAGGAAGGCAGTAAGAAGGAGGATGGGAGGGATGAAGGCATGTAGGAAGGAAAGCATGAAGCCATGAAGGTAGGCAGGCAGGCAGGAAGGAAAGAAGGAAGGAAGGAAGAGGAAGGCCGAGGGAAGGAGGAATGGAAGAAGGAAGGAAGGAAGATAGAAGGAGGGAGGGAGGGAAGGAAGGGGGGGAGGGAAAGAGGGAGGCAAGGAGAGCTTTGAGGTCTCTACAGGATGTGGGATCTTTTCCTGGTTCTTTCATTATGTGGACATGTAGACTTCAACTCCCAGAATTCTGGGAGTTGAAATCCACACGTCTTAACCTTGCCAAGGTTGAGAAATCCTGTTTTAAGGGGATACTGGGGACAATTAGACAGGTTACCCTCCGTCCAACACCAAAGACTTCACAGAAGTCCGTTGGATTCTCCTACCTCTTCTTTCACTTTCATGTAATCTTCCATTAGAGCATCACTGCAAGGTTTCCCTCCGTTGGGAATGCACATTTTGGCAACCCAAAGATCTCGGAGGGAGGCCAATTCCTCCAGGAGTTTGAAGTATGTGGATTTCAGCTAGGAAAGGAACAAGCATAGAGAAGAGGAATGAAGTCAGGTTCGGTTTTCCAGGCCTTTGCATCAACCGCAATATCCTCGAACGCAACACTTCACTGACGTTGAAGAATAAAATTTCCTCAGCTTATGGCTACAATTGAGCCCAACATTTATCTTGCTATGTGAGGCAGTTGTTAAGTGAGCTCTGCGACCTTTCTTGCCATTGTTCTGAAGCAAATCATTGCAGGTTAAGTTAGATACAGAATTATTATGTGACTTCCCTCATTGACTTTGAGGAGTCTCTATACCAGGGGTCCCCAACCACCGGGCCCCGGACCGGTACCAGTCTGTGGATCATTTTGTACCAGGCCGCCTACTTTGCTTGGGTGCCGCCATCTTGTTTCGACGGGGCTTGAGAAAGTGCTTCCGGGTGAGCTTGTCGGTCGTCGGTTGGAAAGCGGCGTTTGGGTGCTGAAGGAATCCTCGCGCCTTAGTTTCATCGAAGGGGGGAGCGGCTTCGAACGAAGAGCCGTCCCGATGGCGGTGGAGTCTCGCGTTACTCAGGAGGAGATTAAGAAAGAGCCCGAAAAGCCCATCGACCATGAGCAGGAGTTGAAGATGGCAGGGAGAAGGGGGGACGGCTGGCTGGCCGGTCGCTCCGCTCGGCTTGCCTTGGTCGTGTGTGCTGATGCCGGTACCGGTCCGTGGATCATTTTGTACCGGGCCACAAAGAATGAATAATTGTGAAACTGGTCCCTGGTACAAAAAAGGTTGGGGACCACTGCTCTATACCATTTCAGACAAATGGGTGTCCAATCCCTTCTTAAAACCTCCATTGGTGGTTGCATCCAAAGACGTTCCACTGATTAATTGTTCTCATTTGTGGGAAATTTCTCCTTAGTTCTAGTTCTTAGTTCTTATCCCAAAAGTGCTTTTTCACGAGGCAACTGGACTTTCTGGCTTTTCTTTGAAGATGTTTCACTTCTTATCCAAGAAGCTTCTTCAGCTCTGAACTGAATGGTGAGGAATGGAAAGATTTGTACTCCTTGCAGACAGCTGGTCATTTGCATCCTTTTAGAGGGTCATTGAGGCCACTTGGAGGTTTATCTGTGTCCTCAGAGTCACCAGAGTGGTACTCCTGGTTCCTGTTGTCAGCTATTTTTTCCTCTGGAAATCCATTCCTATTCCCACGCCATTCCAAGGGTGTTCATCCCAAATTGAATTAGCTAAAAAGTCTGTAGAGATTTTCCATCATCCAGGTCATGGTTGTCCCAAAGGTGCTTTTTTTTCAGGAGGCAAATGGACTTCCTGGTTTTTTCTTTTGAAGACGTTTTGCTTCCCATCCAAGAAGCTTCTTCAGCTCTGACAGGATGGAGGGGAAGGGAACTCCTTGCAGATAGTTGGTTATTTGCATCCTTTTAGAGGGTCATTGAGGCCACTTGGAGGTTTATCTGTGTCCTCAGGGTCACCTGAGTAGTGCAAATGACTGTGGAGCCTTGGGAAGTGAAATGTCTTCAAAGACAAACCAGGAAGTCTAGATGCCTCTTGAAAAAAGCACTTTGGGACCACCAGGACCTGGAGGATGGAGAATCTCCATCCTCACAATCACTTTTGCATGGAGACATGGAAGTGAACCATTTTTGTTTTCTAAATGATCTCCTGGGGAACATTTATAAATATGGAATACACACACACACACACACACACAGAGTATATTCCAGAGTTTATAGACAATGATCAGGGCTTCTCCACGTCTTCCTTTCTCTGCATCACACACATACAGACCAGGGGTGGTTTTCAGCTGGTTCTGACCAGTTCTGGAGAACCAGTAGAGGACATTTTGAGTCATTCAGAGAACTGGCCAATCCCACCTGTGACTGGCCCCGCCAACCCCATCTATTCTCTGCCTCCCATGGAGTCCCAGACTGGGTCTCCTTTGGTTGCCCTGCACAGGAGAACGGAGCTGGAAAGCAGGTTAGTGGGGTGAGGAGGGAATGGGAGTTTGCAGTATCCTTCTCCTGCCACACCCACCAAGCCACGCCCACAGAACCTGTAGTAAAATTTTTTGAATCCCACCACTGATACAGACATATACTCAAAAATTTGCTGCTTGGCAATTAGTCTTTAAGGAGAAAAACCCCCCCCTATTTTCTTCATGAAAGAAATTTACAATTCCTTGACTTCTACATGGTGATAACTCACCTCTTCTTTAAATTGACTTAGTTTGGTTGTCACTGCCAGGGACTGTGTCAACAGAATTTCGAAAAATACATTGGTGTTGAATGAGTCAAGATCTATGAGGTCTTCAGAGTCCCATAGTTTGCACTGGTCTATGAAGAGAATGACACTTAATGCATACTTCTTAGGGCAAGTAGTAACAGCAGTATAGAGTATACCATGAAACGTATGGTTCTTAGTACAAATAGTATTACAGTAAGAACAGAAGGCTAGAAATGTAGAGAAGAAGAGAGACAGATAATCAGCTTGTAGTTACTCTATAATCTAACTTTACACTGCTAATTAATAGCAAGTATATTTGTTTGTCCAGATAAACATGGCTGAAACTGAAGAGTAAATTACTATTCCCAAACCCCAAGTTTGAAATATAAAAACTTCAACTCCCAGAATTCCCTACATGCTGGCTGGGGAATTCTAGGAGGTGAAGTCCACAAATTTTCAAGCTCCCAAATATGGAGACCCCTGATTTAGAGAATATGTGACTAAGAAAAAGGCTTTGGGTCCAAATCTTTGCAGTTAAATATGCCAACCATTGGATCACATCAGCTTACTCATTCGGTAGATATCCCCCAATCTGTGTTAATTTCAAAGTGAGCAATTTGCAGGAAGATAATTACGCTGCAATTTGCTTAACAGCCTTCAGTGGAAGCATTCATCTAAGCTAATTCTTTGTGGACGTGCGGTTTTATTTTTATCACACACACACACAAATAATGTCTACCTTCTCTTCTTCCCACGTGATTGGAATTCTTCTCCAAGCACCCCCTTGCTTGCATGCCAGATTGATATTTCCGGATGACAATTTTGGATTCTCGGGATGAATATTTATCCAGATTGTATTTCAACTGCAATTTTCGGAATTGAGGAACGGAACTTTCTTTGTTGGCCCATCCAAAAGCTTGGCAAAGAATCTGCAACATTCAGGGAGGAAAAAGGCTTAGAAAATCAAGAAAACATCTCAGAAAATTTATGCACAAAGATATATTTCTATTGATTGTGGTTATCATTGTTGTCTGGACTTACAATCAGCATGAGATAGATGAGAATGAGGAAGACCAGAGCGATGAGGATTCCAATGATTGCCGGCCAATCAGGTTTCAGAACTAGATCAGCAATCTTTGCAATGCCTACTTGAACAACATAACCTGGAGTTGTTGGGTAGAACGGTCCTTCTTCGTAACATTGTCCACCAAATGGCAGGATTCGGATATACTTCTCAAAAGGAACACGCAGGCAGGGAAAATTAGAACAGAATTTGGAGGTGCAATGTTGGCATATGTTCTAGGATAGCACTACTCAACCTTGCCAACTTTAAAATGGGTGGACCTCAACTCCCAGCATTCCTTAACTAACCATAGTCTATCCTCTAAAAGGGGCAGAAAGTTCTATCTCCCTATCCTGATCAAAGTCTATTTGTCAGTCTGTGTCTCTCTGTCTGTCTGTCTGTCTCTCTCCTATCTATCTATCTATCTATCTATCTATCTATCTATCTATCTATCTATCTATCTATCTATCTATCTATCATCTATCATCTATCTATCTAATCTATCTATCTATCATCTACCTATCTATATCTATATCATCTATATCTATATCATCTACATCTACATCTACATCTACATCTACATCTACATCTCTCTCTCTCTCTCTCTCTCTCTCTCTCTCTCTCATCTATCTATCTCTATCATATGGTAACTATCTACAGTATCTATTTATTTATCTGTCTCTATCATCTGTATCTCTATCGATCCACTCCTCCACTCACCCATCCATTTATTTATCCATCCATGCATCTATTTACCCTTCCCTCCTTCTCTCCCTCCATCCATAGCAGTGTTTCTCAACTATGGCAATTTGAAGATGTGAGGACTTCAACTCCCTGTGTTTAAGGAATTCTGGGAGTTGAAGTCCACCCATCTCCAAGCTGTCAAGGCTGAGGAACACTGCTCTATCCTTATGATCTCTTCCTTCATGCTCAATGTATAGTTTTACCTTGTAATGGTTTCCATCTCAAAGTAAGTAAATTAAAAATTATATGCATCCCTTAAAAGATCCATGGTGAAGGCTGCTGATCAAAACCATATGAATGAAGAATGGAACTATGATACCCCCACTTGATCAATCTCCTGCCCCATCATAGATATGGCAACACACTCACTCCAAGGGCATCCTTTGTCCTGAAAGCCAACCTGCTGGGACTCCAAACCCACCATTTTTTTGTGCTGATTGCTGTTCAGCCTGAGGACATAAGCTCCAGGATCGTAGAACTGGTATAGGAAGAAGAAAAGTCTGGTATAGCTGGAAGCCAGTCGCATTTCCTCTGCAAGTTTGCGGAAAGCACCCCAGTCAAAATCTTGGTTTGTATTGTATAAATTATTTCTAGGAAGAAACACAAGATAAAAGGCATCAGTTGGGTAGCATGACCTCTATGTTTAATCTGCAACTCCACCCAAGAATGATGATCAGTCAATGGAAGAAAATACAGAGGGTGACTTTAGATCCAGGATACTGGGGAGTTGAATGGCATATAAAAGACTTGTGAAGTGGGTGGCACATAAAACTCATAAATAAAGAAAGTTTTCTACTCTTGGGAAGTTGAAAAAGCCCACAGGTCTGGAAAGGGGAAGCTGAGAATTTGACATTGAACGGGGTATGACTTTAGTAACTCTTAGAGAAATTAGCAAAAGTGGTCGATCTATCTTTTTCACCGATTCTTTTAAATTGCACAGGAAAATGACTCGGTGCCCACATGCTTCTCACTCCAAAGCATTACAATCAGCAGGACCTTCAACTGGAGGTAGGAAAACACACCTCGCGGGGGTTCAGAATTATACTTACACATCGTAAACAGGGTAATGGTCTTTAGACACAATGAACATGAGGATCTCGTGCATTTGGAGACACACCGTTGGGTTAAGGATGCCAGTTAATGTGCTCTTTGGTGTAACATTGGAAGGTTCTGGCTGGGAAAACCGAAAACCACTTTTGGCAGAAGCCCCTGAATCAACAACAATAACAACAACTCCTTAATGAAATAGAGCTGTGTTTTAATTCGGGGATGGACACAAATTGACAAATCACATTTTGTTATTGTGTGTTCGTGTTTCGTGTTGTGGTTCCTCTGGGAGACAACTTGCAATAAGGAACACCAATGGCCATATTCCATGGTAGGGAGAGGCAATGTGAGGCCCTCCTAACCACTTTTAACACACACCCTTTCCAAACACAATTCCTGAAAATGGGTGATACAGTTGGCTGCCGGTCTGAGCTGGGAGACCCCCAAAACCCACGGTGTACAAATGAAGAGAGGCATAATACAGTGAATTTAGGGCTGGGGAGTGAAAGGCTGAGGCATGCAAGCCCACATTGGTAACTCTTTCAAATAATGGCATCTTTCTTGGGAATTGCCCAAGAGCGCCCGAAAATTCCGGGTAAAAGCTCCCTTTTGTTTTAAGAAGCTGTAGGCGGATGCTACGTTGGCACTCCTGTCCTTATACGACCACAGTTAACAGAAAACAGATAATCAGAGTTGGAAGGGACCTAGTAGGTCATCCAGTCCAACCCCGCACCCAAGCAGGAGACCCTACACCATTTCTGACAGATGGTAGTCCAGTCTCTTCTTGAAAGCCTCCAGGGATGAAGCTCCCACAACTTCTGAAGGCAACTTTGTTCCATTGGTTGATGGTTCTCGCTGTCAGGAAATTTCTTCTTATTTCCAGGTTAAATCTCTCCTTGTTCAGTATCCATTATTCCTTGTCTGACCTTCAAGTGTTTTGGAGAATAGCTTGACCCCCTTCCTCCTCTCTGGGGCAGCCCCTCAAATATTGGAAGATTGCTCTCCTGTCTCCCCTGGTCCTTCTCTTCCCTAGACTAGCCAGGCCCAGTTCCTGCAACCATTCATCATATGTTTTAGCCTCCAATCCCCTAATCATCCTGGTTGCTCTTCTCTGCCCTTTTTCAACTTCTTTTTTATAGTGTGGTGACCAAATCTGAATGCAGTACTCTAGGTGTGGCCTTACTAAGGCTTTATAGAGTGATATTAGTACCTCCTTTGATCTTAATTGTATCCCTCTGTTAATGCAGCTTAGGATTGCGTTGGCTTTTTTGGCTGCCACTGCACACGGCTGGCTCCTATTGTTTGATCTGCCACGGTGGCCAGCTCCTCTTTTCCTGACAGCGGGCGTCACATTGCTTGAGAAAGTGGGAGGGGGGGTGATGTTAATTGAGTAGCTCTTAGCAGACAAAATTGAATTCTTTTGTTAGTTCAAGGTCACAGAGTGTGGCGCAGGAACAAAAAGGAACTTAGTTTGGGATTGGTTCATGTGATGTGATGATGAGGGAAAAGGGGATCGGTTGTAGTTTGGGACATTGTGGAAAGTCCGGGAAACTTTTAGTTTCGAGATTCCACAGATGTGCCAGGTGCTATTCTAATAAAGGTACTTTTGAGATGATGCCTGATTAGAATGGAGGTTCCCTGGAATGCTGACACACACACAAGGACACAATCGTGATGATGACTACGTACATGAAATATCCCAGGACTCTGCAGCCCATAATTCATTCTGAAGAGCTGGTGGGATCTGGCTTTGTGTTGCAAAGAGATGTTGCAGTGCTTCTGGTTCAGGATCATTCACACCTACAAATCCTCTTCCTGTAATGATGGACAAGGAATTGGTCATCCCCACAATCTCTTAACCTGAGTCCGTGTTTTGTGCTTTATCCAGCCTCCTCTTTGCTCTCTAGTGTGTGAAGGCTTTGGGTGAACTTTAGAAATAAATTGTGAAGCCAACCTAACTGTATTCCCCACCTCCAAGACAATGGCAATACCAATGATGAGGTGCGAGCAAGGGTGAATACAGCCTGGATGCATTGGCGAGAACTCACTGGTGTGTTATGTGACAGATGAATACCAACCTGTCTTAAATCTAAGATATACAAGACCACCATCTGCCCTATTGCACTGCATGGTACTGAATGCTGGGCAGCGAGAACAGGGACCAAAAGCTGTCTCCATGCCATGCTTCATGCTTCATTGGATATTGGGCATCTCCCTTCTCGACCACATCACAAATGACACCATTTAACAACATTTTGGCACCAATTCTAGAGAAGATGAGAGAAGGCTGACTCTGCTGGTATTGGACATGTCCTGAGAGCAACACCTTCCACCATGGCCAAGACTGCCTACCAACTAGAAGTCAATGGCCGGTGACCTTGCGGGCACTCAAAACAGAGATGGCAAGACACCATCAACAAAGACACACAAGCCATGGGCCTGTGTCCTGGAGATGCAGCTGACTGTACAAACTGGCGTTCAATGATCTGAAAAGTGGACCCCGCACCTGCAGGAATATGCTAGGAGGAGGAGGAGGAGGAGGAGGAGGAAGAAGAAGAAGAAGAAGAAGAAGAACAAGAAGAAGAAGAAGAAGAAGAAGAAGAAGAAGAAGAAGAAGAAGAAGAAGAAGAAGAAGAAGAAGAAGAAGAAGAAGAAGAAGAAGAAGAAGAATCTTTTTCAAAGGGGTTTGAAAGCTGTTAGCATTGAAGGTTTGGAGGTCAAGAGTTGGCAATGAAACCAGAGGGAAAATCTGAAGCAGATAAATATGGACCTTCTTTGGTCCTTACCATTTGTCTTTATCAGGTAGACTGGCTGGGGGACTTGGGTTTCTGAGGCACAGAGATTTTGAGCATGGAAGATAAGTCCTTGCAAAGAAGCTGTTAGTTCTTTCCAAAAAATATCGACCTAGGAAAAATTTGAAGACAAGACATCTTTAATCGCAGTTTCACGTGGCAATGTTCTCAGGAGCCAAAATTTGATGTCAGACTTAGCAGGAAGCTGCCCCCCGTCCATCTCCAGGTTCCCACCTGGGAGAAAAGAATGTGTCAAGCACAACAGATGAAGTCAATAACTTTATTTTCTATCACCTATGTTACAAGAACCTACCCAGACTGTTTGCTTTTTCCTGGGAATGGCCAGATAAGGCTTCATGAATCTTGGGAGAAGTCAAATTTATGCTGCTTGCAGCTATACAAGGACTCCAAGCTAGGCCCTCGCTTGACTCTTCCTTCCAGTCTGGTTGGTACTTTCCCAATAAAATGCCACTGACTTTAGCTGACCCTTGGGAAGATGCACAGCCCAAGCATTCTAGATTTTTGATCAAATGAGTATCTCTGGAATGACCAGTTTCCTTTTGACCTTTTGATCTTCATTACCTGCCTGCCATTTCTGTACGTAATGGAAAGTCGGGCTCGGTTGTCTTCACAAAAGAATTTCAAAATGCCTCTCTGCTGTTGTCGGCACTGGAGGCCACACGTGTTGTCCAGGCTGCCCACTTGACAAAGGCAAAGCCCAAGAACTTTGTCGTAACCTTGATAGTCTTGGGGGATGTCACAAACCTAGCCAGGAAGATCAGAAGAAAGTCAGCACTTCCTTGGATGAAGATTTACACTGTACAGGTAATTTTTGACGTCCAAACTCCCTGGAAGTACTTACAACTGGGATTCAGAGTTCCCACTTTCACTCCACATGGTCACGTGACCACACTTCGGATACTCATCAGCCAGGTGTCAACTCAAAAATATTTCTCTGGTCTTTTAGAGTTGTCAGCAGAATGGGAGTGGGGAAAGTAATGCATACCTCAAATATTTTCATAGATAATTGCTCGGCGGCTGAAGCTTCTGGTGCACAAGATTATTACTGGAGAGCATGATGGATAACTCTTGGCTATGGATGTGTCCCATTGGAGAATATACATCCAGGGGGTGGGACCAGGGTCAAGAGTGAGATTAATGATGTGTCTCAGAGTCAGCTGCACCCAGGTAACATCGACATGTTCACTCCTAATAAATGATTTTTTAAAACTGAGAGATGTGACTAGAGACTCATGATTTGAATGGGGGTGGATTGTCGGAGCCCTGACACTAGGCCACACTTACCGCCATTTTTAGCATCCTGCAGTCATGTCACGCCCCTGTTGGAGTCTGACTCCAAGGGAGAGATGGAACAGCTGACAGGGAGTGCAAATGTGGCTCAGGTGGTTGTGGAGGAAACTGGGGAAGGGCACAAAACAAATGGGCATTCAGAGGAAGACCCAGGCCCATCCCCTCTTCATCCTAGGGCACGCAGGGAGGAGCGGCATGGTCTATGGGGGAGGAAGGAGCTCTGATCCCCTTCATGGGCTGCAGCTGGGAGGATTAGTTAAAAGGACAAACTGCACATGGCAAGGCTGCTGGAAGCAAAGTGTGCATTATTCTTGTCGGAGCTTATCTGGGTTTTGGCTTCCTCCCAACTGTGGTGGCTGCCTTACCTGGTAGAAGTCTGCAATTAATCATCCTTGCCTGCAGTAGTAATTCCTTGTGTGGTTTGTGTTGGTTTTTTTTATTTTGCATTAACTTTACTTTGGTGTGGACTACATTTATTCCCTCCATAAACTGTTTTCTTTAAGAGTTTGATATCCTGCCGAGGATAATGGGACACTGGGGACAAGTCGGTGGCATTAAAGGGACTTTCTTCTATTTTTGTGACTTGGTTGTTTTTGTGTCACGCCCTGGTCATCACAAATCACATGTCTGCATTTTTGCAACACTTTTGCCGAAAACCAGCATTTACTTCTGGCCCGTAGTGACCATCAGTTCCCTACACAATTGTGATGTTTGTGTAATGACTGCTGTGAAAAAAAGATGGTAAAATCGGGTCGTTCACATGGATGATCCAATTATGACAGTGATGCCCCTTCTTAGCACCCATGGAGTGAATGAAGGGAAATGCTATCAAACTGGAAGATCAGTGGCCAAAATGGGGGTGGGGATCCAGTTGCACCAGACCCTCCCACAACCCTCCCCTCACCTGGTCTGAACAATAGTGAGCCCACTCCTCCTTAGTTAAGCATTGGCCATCTTGGTTCCGGACAGCATTGTCCCTACAAATATCGTAGGTCTCTTGGACACAATCCCACCTCCTGTCTTCTTGGAGGCTTCGATATCCGGGAGCACATGGGCACTGAGCATCGCTGGGCTGGAAAGGGAAGAAAGTTAAACCCATTCCCTCTGGAATTCCCACCCTGTGAAGACACAAGTAGAAGATTCAGGAAGGGGAAGGAAGGAAGAAGGGAGGTTGAGAAGGTCCGTGCAATTCTACCAGAGAAGTTGGGTGCTTGAGGTTCCTGGAATGTGGTGCTCCATGACATGGGAATCCCCCTGAAGCTATAAGACTAAGGAGGCTTGTTGTTCCTCATTGGGATGATCCTCCCATAGGAAAATGGAGCTTTTGATTATCTTTTAGGACCAGCAGATTTACCAATAGAATATTTGTAGCTGGGTTGACCTGAGGCATCCTTAATGTTCTCTGAGCTTGGTGGTTTTCTTGCAGATGTTTCATTACCCAACTAGGTAACATCATCAGTGCTTGAAGAGAGAGGGATATGTAGAGAGGAGAAGGAGGAGGAAGAAGAGGAGGAGGAGACTGTGGGGTCTTTGATACTCTCTGAGCTTGATTGTCTTCTTGCAGACATTTCACTACCCAACTAGCACTGTCAGTGCTAGAAGGGAGTGGGGGTAAATAGAGAGAAAACTCCACCCCCTTCTAGCAGTGATGTTATCCTTTTGGATAATAAAATGCCTGCAAGAAAACAACCAAGCTCAAAGAACAGCAAAGATTCCACAGTTACCCGTGTCTGCCAACATTTAAAGGCAGCCATGTCAACGGATACTTTGAACGCATAGATGTAACAGAATTCACACATCCCATACCTGAAAAACACGGCCTTGCCGAAGGCACACACAGGTGTTTTGGCCTTCTTTGGGTTGCACAGCCTCCGAGCCACACGGCAAGCAAGCGACCTGGCCCACTTTAGCACTGAAGAAATTCACTGGACAAGCCAGGCAGGTGAGAGAGGAAGACAATCCCGCAGAACGGAAGGTGCCTTCTGGGCATGGGATGGGAGAGCTACTGCCAGCTGGGCAGAAGAAACCTTGAAAAGGCGAAAAAAAACCCAAAAACCGTGAATGGAACCTATTTGTATCTGGCCCTGTAGAGAGAGATGAAGTCCACCCATCTGAAAGTTGTCAAAGTTGAGAAATATTAATCTAAAGCAATATTTAGCCAATGTTTAGCTGGAAACAATTGCAGACTGAAAACCCTCTAAAGCAGGGGCCCAATCTGTTCTGAATAACAGAATAACAAAATTGGAAGGGACTTTTGAGGTCTTCTAGTCCAATCCATTGCTTCATGTTTTGCCTTCAGGTGCTTTGGAGAATAGCTTGACTCCCTCTTCTTTGTGGCAACCCCTGAGATATTGGAACACTGCAATCATGTCAACTCTAGTCCTTCATTTCATTAAACTAGACATACCCAAATTCCAGCAACCATTCTTTAAAAGGTTTATCCTCCAGTTCCCCTAATCATCTTTGTTACTCTTCTCTGCACTCTTTCTAGAGTCTCAACATTCTGGAATCGTTCTGGGATGTACCTTCAGGGCAGGCAGTCGAGTTCTGTTGTCTTCTCCTGCAATTAAACCCATTTTTGCATCTTTCTTTCTGCAGCGGAGAATTGCCAGCCGGGCAAGCTGTAAATATAGAGAAAAGGAAGATTAAGATGGAGACAAACATAGCCCTCGGTTTCAGGCTGAGCACCATTCAGTCTTTGAAGAACTCTGAGAGACACAGGTTGATGTCCGTTTCTAAATATTTCATCGCTCAGGGTTGAAATATCGCCAAGGGGAAACTGGATCCCGCTGTTTTTGTGGAGAGGGTCAGAGAGCACAACAGAATAACAACACAATGCAAGGTGAGCTTAGAGCAGAGAGGTTCCCATGAAACCAAGTTTTGGAATTCGTTTGCTGCATTTCTAGGGAGCCCTGAAAACTCTGCACATTCAGATTCTTGGATGCTTTGCGCCCACTTCAATTTTTATACTTATTAGTGGAACAGAATAATTTATTGAACAAATGTGATGGAATTTGGAATTTAGAATTTGGGACACAAGGAATTTATCTCTGGGACAGAAACTCTCAGCAAAACTGCAAAGTAATAATAATCATAATAACAATATCAATAAGAGAAGTTAGTGGAACAGATGAGAAGAATAAAAGTAGTGCTGCCCTACTACATGGTAAATATATTTAGACATAAGGTATTACTGTGAAACTTAGGTTGTCCAATCTCTTCTTGAAAGCCTTCAGTGATGGAGCAGCCACTTCTGAAGGAAAGTTATTTCATTGGTGAATTGTTCTCATTGATAAGAAATTTCTCCTTCGTTCTCGGTTATTTTTGTCCTTGGTTACTTTCCATCCATTGATTCTTGTCTTGCCTTTTAGTGTTTTGGAAAATAGTTTGATCCCCCTCGTCTTTGTAGGAGCTCCTCAAATATTGGAATATGGCTGCCATGTCTCCCCAGTCTTTCTTTTCATTAGACTAGAGATACCCAATTCTTGTAACCATTCTTTGAATGTTTTAGGTGTTCAGCTAGTGTGATGGTACATGGAAAAAATCTGGGTCTGGTTGTTTTGGCATGCAAAGCCCTATAGCATCATCCAGAAGAGGAAAATTAATATTAAGAACAATATCAAGAATATTAAGAAAAATTATATGGCCCACCACCTTACAATGACTCCAGGCAGTTTACAGAAATAAAACCCCAATTAAAAATCCAATAAACCCCTATCCTTCTGGTGGCCACGATCCAACCAACTACTTGATGTGCTCCTCATCACCCTGGGGTCCCAAAGTCCATCAGCAAAGCCACATTTGGCACATTTCACAAGCAATGTGCTGCACGGTATTTTCTAAAGCCATATTTTGACCACTACCTGTGTCTTTGGGTGCATTTTGCCAAATATACACCCTTCCCTTTTTGAAAACGGCATCACAACATTCAGGAAAGCATCAATACCACCAAATCTCATGCTGCATTTCTTTTTGCTGAGAGTACTGCAAATCAGCCAGGCTTCTAGTCCTCAGGGTTAGAAAACTGCGTGTGGAAATATGTAAGCCAGTTAATGTGAACTGGTTTATCTACGCCTGTTGTTATCAGCCTCAGATCTTTTTAATTTGACTTCTTGTCATACACAACCGCATTTCTTGACAACTGGCATTGGGCCAGAAAGATAAGACTTCCTTGTTGTAAAGTCCACTCTGTCAGATGAATTATAGCCTCTCGTTGCTAACAAACATATCAAGCTCCTTTTCCTCAGAATAATATTATTCGTTCTAAACAATTGTTCGATGGGTGGTAAAAAGAGAGCCAGCCTCTTGATTTCACTTGAATGCATTTCCTCTTCTGAGTTTTGCTTGTTTTGAGGCACTTCAACACCCTCAAGTTTCTGGTCCTTAAGGTTTTGAAAAAACTGGGAAGCACACAAGCAATTTCAAAAACATCATGTACCTCCATAAGGGACTTGTAGAACATCAGGCTGGCTGGAAAAATACAGAGAGGGCAATTAAGGCTCTTACAATTTTATTTTTACAATTCCTCAAGTGTTGCTTTGTGGTGTCCTGGATTTTGTAGCCCAGAAATTGCAAATTTTTGCCTATTGTCCAATGTGGTTCCATCTATGGCCAACCTCTTTAGAGATGGATGATTTCAAACCACACATCAGGATTATCTTCTTTTTTACAACAAACATACAAATAAAACATAAAAACATGAAGCCCTCATTCAATTATATACATACAGTGTCAATTGGTTACAATCTTTTGTGCTATCCTTTTTTTACCATTACTCACAAGTTAAATAAATTCTCACCTTATTGATCTAACTTGTGCTTATATAATATCATGTGCTGTTTTGTCATTTTTTCCAACCATGTGTGGATTGTACTTCAATATCTTTTTGCACCCGAGCATGTCCACCACATGTGGTAATATGAACCAGGTATCTGATGACATTTCCAACATTTATCCGATTTATTCTTGAACATCCTCGCAAACTTTGTAATCAGGATTATCTTTTTTTTTTTTTCATTTCCTTCCCCCATCCACCAAATCTTTTCTACAGTACCCTGTTAGGAATTCAACAGGAGAAGCTCTTCCTGATAGGGGGAGATATGATGAGTTGAGTTTCTTCTATTGTGTTAGCATGCCAGGTTGCTTTGAAATGCATCTAGAGGTTTCCTCGGCACAAAGAACTTCCAGGAAGAGCCAGGTTAATAAAGGTTTTTTTGAAGATTCAACACTGACTCCACGTGGCTCACTGCAACACAACCACACCA
The DNA here is from genome assembly GCA_033807585.1 of Hydrophis major. Lineage (NCBI taxonomy): Eukaryota > Metazoa > Chordata > Lepidosauria > Squamata > Elapidae > Hydrophis > Hydrophis major. The sequence continues at coordinate 39,885,817 of CM066334.1, read as the reverse complement.
TTTCCTCCTACAACTGAATTTCTACAATTTCAGTTAAACCCTCTCAAGCTGGTGACTTAGCTGGAAACATTTGTACAGAATTGATTTCCTTGGAATTTGTACTTTTCCAGGTGATTTTCTATTGTGTTAGTTGGCAAAGGCGCCACCAGTTTCCTCCTGGATTTGGGCTACTCCAGGTAGCCCAAAATCAACTATAGTGGCTGGTGAATTCTGAGAACTGAAGTCCACCATCTAAAAGGGGCCATGCTGAAAATCCGCTGTCTTTCCTGTGTCTGTGTAATTTCATCCACGAGATGGCACTGTGACCCCAAAAATTCTCCTAAAAATTGATTTTTGAAGAGGTTGAACACAACTTCTGAATAAAATAACAAAAACCGAACCAATGAGAAATGTCAATTTGAGCAGAAAAATATGCATAAGTATGGACTCACATCCTCCAGTCCTTGATTCTGAAATCATTGTGTGATTTATTCTTGCTGCTGCTTGGTTTTGGGATACGATTTAATCAAATGCACACAGCCTTGGTCATCCATGTTAAACTTTATTTTGGCATTTGGGCATGAAAGTTTGTTTCAGCACCTGCAATGTGGAGAGCTGAAAGGACACATAGCAATATATATGTAAATTTACTATAATTATTAATTTCCCCCCTATTTTTTAGTGTTTGTCTGCAGATCTTTCTCGTCCAAATTCTCATTCTCCTCCTTCTCTTTCCTCCTCCTCCCCCTCTCAGAATAACATAATAAACATGTCCTCTTCCTCCTCCTCCTCCTCCTCCTCCTCCTCTCCTCCTCCTCTCCTCCTTTCCCCTTCTTTTCTTCCCCCTCCTCCTCTTCCACAGAAAATATCCTCCAAAGGATTCTGCCAGCATTCTAAAAACATCTTCAAGATTTCTTGCTCACACCTCCTTATTCGCTACTCAACTTAATGTGATGTTGTAAGAATGTTCAGGAACTTTTTACAAATGTCAAAAAGACATTTCCCAAAAGTTCACAAAAATAAGATCAGTTCCTTTGCAAACTGAATCTGAACACACCACTCACGGGTGAAGCAATGAATGATGATTTATGAAATAACCCGTTTATTTAGATTCACACAAAGGGATGGAGCATAAACTAATAATTAGGATGAATTTGCTCACTATTGTATTTTCCTGAAAATAAGACCTGGTCTTATATTAAATTTTGCTCCAAAACACTCATTAGGGCTTATTTTCAAGTTAGGTCTTATTTTTGGAGAAATACAGGCACCAAATGCACCCATCTGGCTGACAATGTTAACGGGGGCTTATTTTGGGGGGCATTACATTATGAGCATCTTAAAAATCACGATAGGGCTTATTTTCTGGTTGGGCCTTATTTTCGGGGAAACACAGTAAGTCTGCAGGCCTGTCGCTTTTTAGGCCCTCATTTTCACAATCCAAAGCCCCTCGTTTTATATTAAACTCCATCATATTCTAGTTTGCGATATATTTGAAGCCAGAGAAGCTACTTTGTGTGCGTGTGTATGTGACAAGAACAAGCAACCATCCCCTGATGATGATTTGGCTCACTAAACCTGAGTCTAAACCACATGTCATGCATGCTATTAATGTCTGTGAATTCAGGTGTGATGTGTTTGCTGAACACGTCAGCCCTTGCACCACCAGGAATAAGGAATCCCTCTTATTTTCTTCCTGTTCCATCTCTTCTTCAAAGGTATGCCTAAGACTCCTGCGAACTGAGCAAAAAGCATTATAAAAAACTTGCTGAGCAAAAAGCATTATAAAAAACTTGCGGCTATTGGAGAAGGGTGGAACAAGACTATAAATTAGCCTCGACATCGCTAAAAGTAGGGCATTCCTTTTGGTGGACCAAGAGAAAGGTGTGGCAACAAAGCCTGATAATCTAAGGGTTGTGTTTCACTGTTTTGGTTCTCATCCAAAAGGCCTGTAATGTTATGCCCCCTGCAAATTTGGCAGCAAGGGGTGGAAATTTAATCTCAACGTTTTGGTGCTGGAAAGGGGCTTTCTGGAGTTGGAAATCCAAGCCCCTGTGACAAGGGGTGATGAGAAAATGAGGGAGAAAATGAAAGTCAGTCTTTGCTGTGCTTAGGAAATCAGGGTTAATTGTTCTGAATTGATCTTGTCTGATCTCGGAAGCCAGATATGATCAGCCTGGATTAGGATCTAGAAAGGAGCTGGCTGGGGAATGAGGATGCTCTGGGTTTCTGGCATCTTCAGCCTGGGATATAACTCTAAAATAAACGAATGAGTTAGTGGTCTTTTAGGATCCATTCTTGGTAGTTAGCTGAGAGCCTGTTGGTTTAGGGGACAAGGCACCTGGCTAGAAACCAGGAGATGGTGAGTTTAGGCACAAAAACCAGCTGGGTGACTTTGGACTGATAACCAGGAGACAGTGAGTTCTAGCCCCACCTGAGCCATGAAAGATGGATGAATGATTTGGGCTAATCTCCAGGAGATGGTGAGTTCTAGTCCTGCCTTAGGCATGAAAGCTAGCTGGATGACTTTGGGTCAATTGCCAGGAGGCTGGGAATTCTAGTCTTACCTTAGACATGAAAGCCAGCTGGATTATTTTGGGCCAATCACTCTTTCACAGCCCAGCCCTGCCCTCACCACACAACCACCTCACAGGGTTGTGGTTGTGGGAGAAATAGGAGGAAGAAGGTATGTTGGGTATGTTCTGTCAAGCTTGAAGTGCACTTATTCTGTCTCAACTTGCCAGAGAACTAGGGTAGAGGGAAGGGTGAAATGGAATGCAGGTTCCAGACTTCTAGAAGAAGACCATGAGAGCCAAGGACACATCGGCAGGGGTTTGCCAAGACTAGAGAGACTTTTTCTCATAACAATATAGTGGCATTCAGTTGGACATGTATGACCTGCACTAATAGGGCGAGGGGGAAATCCATAGTGTCACTATGTGGGTTTGTGCGGGAATTAGGTAGAACTGGTTTTGCCTTCATCAGTGCTGAAATAATGTACATGGTGAAGTTTTTCATCCAGACATCTGAGGATCTCGAAAGTGCTTGCTTTCATTGGGTTTGTCAGTCAGAACATTGACATGTTCACTGCCTTGAATTATTTTTATAATAAACTAGCTCGATACCCGTGCTTCGCTACGAAACTATGTGATCAGGCTTAGTTTTGGGGGAGGAAAATAAAGAGAAAAAAAATTCTGCCTCTGCCTACCAGAATCCATCGATATTCATCTGGCTAGCGTCCTGTCAGTGTATGAAAGAGTTCAGGGCTATTTGGAAACTGAAAGAGTATTTGCTGTGTGAGCGAGAAGAAGACAGCAAGGAGCCTGGGTGTGGCTTAGCTCAACTGTTCTGTACTAAAGCTGCTTGCTTCTGTGAAACTGAAATTGAAACTCCTCTGCTTGTGTTTTGCATTTGGAACAGATTTCTTTTCAGGTGGGGAGGACAAGTAGAACTCCCTAGCATCAGAGCTTGTTAATAATAATAATAATATAGGAAATACTCTAAATGCTCTGATCGTCATTTCGCAAAATCCTTTCTTAGTGAGCCCCTAGAAGCCAAGAGGAACATAGGTGCCCAATTTCAAGTTTGTAGGCTTGATGGTTCTGGAGATTTTGTGATGATGCGTGAGGGGTATTTTGTTTTTAGATAATAAAGGTGGGATACAAACAAATAAATAAAAAGAGGAGAAGCAGCAACCTTTTCCTGGAAAAGCAATCCATCCTGCATAGGAAATTCCACAAACACCCTTTTCTCTTTCTCTAAGGCTGTTGCTGGACAAAAATAACTTTTGCACTGAACTTTCCCCTCCTCAGGAAATTAGGAAGGGAAGAGAATAGCGAAAGGATGAAAAGTTTGCTCGGTTCTATAGGACTCCCTGGGGTGGGTGCAGAAGTCCAGACCACCATCTGATGGCCCTCGAGAGACACGCAACACCTCCGTTTGTTTGTTTTTTGCAACACCAGCAGCTGAAATGTAGCCAGGAGGAAGCCGTCGCGAGTCCTCTGCGGTCGTGCAGATGGCAGCAAAAGGATGAGTCCGGAACCGAGTGTGAGTCTGCCAACTATGAGAATTGCTCACAGAGCCTTTGTCTGTGCTGAACACCACCTGTAAAACTACCTGTGTAAGATTTTGTGGAAGGAGGCCAGGCAGGGCTCTGTTTATTTAAGGCTGTGCAAAAGGCTCCAGTCCTAAATAATTGGGACATCTGCTATTTATCTTCATTTTCCCCCCTACTATTGTTAAAACACACACACACAACACACAAAACCACAAGGTTGTTAAAGCCTAATTAATTGGCATGGGGAAGGAAGGGGTTTGGCTACCTTTTGTTATCTTTACAGCCAAGTGAATTCATTCCCAAGTAGGCTGGGTGTGCAAAGGGGTCTCTTTCCTTCCCTCTCCCTCCCTCTTCCCTCTCCCTCTTCCCTCTCCCTCCTTCCCTCTCCCTCTCTCCCTCCCTCTCCTTCTCTTCCTCCATGTGTGTGTCTGTGTCTCTGTGTGTTTGTGAGTGTGTATTTGTGTGTCATCAAAGACTGCCCCCTTGCTCAGTGGGGCAGCTCCACCCTGCCAAGCATCCTGGCTGGGAAACAGAGGTAGGTGAAGTTTTCTGAAGACAAAGTGGGGCTGGGTGGGAACCCATAGAGGGCAAAAAAGCCAAACCACAAACCCTGCGACCCAAGCTTTGCCCTTTGGGGCATAGCTAGGATACATACAGGTTGTCCTTGACTTACAACAGTTCATTTAGTGACCGTTCAACATTACAATGTCACTGAAAAAAGTGACTGTGAAAAAAACTGTTTTTCACAGCTACAACCTTTCCAGAATCCTCATGTCATGTGATCAAAATCCAGGCGCTTGGCAAATGGCTCACACTTATGACCATTGTGGTTTCTCCCAAGTCACGTTTGCAGCCCCTTTTGTGTCCTTCTGACAAGCAAAGTCAACGGGGAAGCCAGATTTACTTAACAATGAAGTTAAATCCCTTTTAATTAATTTTATTTTCTAGCCATTTATAAAACAAGTCCCATACCATGTAATATTCAGATTCTTCTTTTTCTTTAATTTCTAATGTTAATCTATTCATGTCTGCACATTCAAATATTTTTTCAATTACTGTTGATGTTAGCTTGGAGCTTCAAACCCTCTTGTGACTTTGCCAGGGCAGGCACTGTGTTGCCAATACAGTACAGTTGACCCCAAACACACTTATATTTATCTGCTTCAGATTTTCCCTCTGGTTTCATCACCAACTCTTGACCTCTAAACCTTCAATGCAAACAGCTTCCAAACCCCTTTGAAAAAGATTCTTCTTCTTCTTCTTCTTCTTCTTCTTCTTCTTCTTCTTCTTCTTCTTCTTCTTCTTCTTCTTCTTCTTCTTCTTCTTCTTCTTCTTCTTCTTCTTCTTCTTCTTCTTCTTCTTCTTCTTCTTCTTCTTCCCCTCCCCCTCTCCTCCTCCTCCTTCTTCTTTGAATATTTTTTTTTATTGTTTACAATTATAAGTATCAAGCCCAGTGGAACCATTCTGGCATTACTTTGCCATACAAACAAAAATACAATATAACCAAACCATTAACATTCCTATTATTGGTGCAATATTTACATTTTGATTCTAATCATCCTAGCTATTTTTGTTCCAATCTTCCCCTCTTTTTTGCAACCACAGGTAAAACTTATTCTGATTCTACCTTATTTTTCGGTATTAAAGTTAATCTATTAGAGTCTGCACAAGCCATTATTTTCCTTATTATCTCTCTTTTCGGGGGTATACTTTCATTTGTCCAATATTGTGCATAAACCATTCTCACTGCTGTTGGCAATAGATGTTGGCAACTAAAAAGACCAAAGATTATTACTGGATGGATGGCTCTTGACTATGGATGTGTCCCATTGGAGAATATACATCCAGGGGGTGGGAGGAAGACCAGGGTCTAGGGGGAAATGAATGATGTATTTTAGTATCGGCTGCATCCAGCTAACACCAACATGGTCACTTCTAATAAGTCAATTTCCTTTTCTCTGAGTGACATGGCTAGAGACTTATGATTTGAATGGGGGTGGATTTGTTGGAGCCCTGACACATGTATTATTAAATATGTTGTACCTTTGCTATGACCGCCTGTCATTATTCCTAAGAGAAATATTTCTGGCTTAAATTGAATTGTGGAACTTCTGACAGTGCAAGAATGCAGCTTGGGCTCAAGATCCAGATCAAACACTTTATAGTTCCAAGATCAAAGCAAACTTGGAGACACATCAGAGGAGCTACAGGACTTTGGATGCAGACTTTGGTTGGGCAGATGAGACACCTTATTCCTGCGATCGCCTGGATGTGCAAAGCATTGGCACCTTTGGGACACTCTTCACCAGGAATGGCCACTTTAAGACTTGTGGGCTTCAACTCTCAGAATTTCCCCAGCCAGTGTGAGGAATTCTGGGTATTGAAACCCACAAAGTGCCCAGGGTTGGACGCCCCCTGCCCTACATACCGAGAACTGGCATTTATGTAGCTCCACTCCCACCCAAAACTCTGCTTATTTCTAGTTATGGACCCGTTGGAGTTTCCTTCAGAGAGCAACGTCAATCTGACGTCGAACAAGGAAAGTCTTGGCTGAATCTCCTGCTGTTCAACTCGTATTTAACTTGACCAAAGGTGAGTTTGCATAGGGAAATGAGAGCCTGCAGGTGTTGCCTGCTTTCGGCTCTTCTTATTCCTGAGCCAAGGGGGCAGATTAAAGCCCAGCTCCCGGCAAAGGGCAGGGCAAGGGGGTCAACATCCCACCCTTCCAAATGATCAAATATTGACTGAAGAAAGCAGGATCTACACACTGCGTTAAGAGGCCATTTGTGGTTCCTTATCAGCATCCTGGCAATTTGTAAGAACAGCTCCATCCAGAAGGGACAGTAAAAAAAGAAAAAAACTGGTTAGGCCCACACCTGTGCAAAGATAGAGGTTTGTGTAGCTACACACACACAGACAGAAACACACACAAACATAGAGGCTCTGGTCTGAAGAGGGAAAGCTCGTCAACAGGAAATTGGTACTGGCAGTCCAATTTAGGGACAGTTCAACAGCCTGAAAAAATAGTATCTTATGACCAGGGGGAGATTCAAATTTTTTAACAACTGGTTCTGTGGGAGTGACTTAGTTGGTGGGCGTGGCTTGGTGGTCATGTGACTGGGTGGACAGGGCTTGGCGGTCATGTGACTGGCTGGGTGTGGCCAACTCAACATCACTCACATCGAGGCACGCATCTCCTCCCCTGGCCTCTCATGACTGTGGGGATGTTGCAACAGTCGTAAGTGTGGAAAAGGGTCATAAGTCACTTTTTTGAGTGCCATTGTAACTTTGAATGGTCACTCCACACAAGCAAAGTACCAGCAAGGGAGGAGGAATAGACTAATAAAACTCCAGAGATGTTCCTGAGACAGGAAGTCTAGTCCTGCCAAGAACATAATCAGGGTTAACGGAGAGGCAGCTTCTGTAAGCAACACCAGAATGTTTCCTTCCTGCCTTCCTTACAGGATTAGGCCAATAATTTCTTCCAACAACTGGTTCTCCAAACTGCTTAGAATATTAACAACCGGTTCTAGCAAATAGGTGCGAACTGATAGAATCCCAGCCCTGCTTATGACCCTTTTTCACATTTATGACTGCTGCAGCATACTGGAATACTGCTATCAGGTCATCCCCTAGTCCAGTGGTAGCTAACCTTTTTTGGCTCCTGTGCCAATAATTGCATGTGTGCTCACTTGTGTGTGCTCGTGTGCCAGCACCCAGAAGGCAATGCGTGCTGCCCCCCCCACCCCTGAGCATGCGTGTGCGACAGCCCTCATGCGGCACACGTTTTTGCACATGCGTATGCATCTCCCCCCCCACACCCTTTGCCTCCTGTGCATGTGTGCTAGATACCTGACAATCAGCTGTCAGGCGGCGGCACATGCATGCATGTGCAGTGGGACTCTTCTGGATGACCTCTCATGTGTCGGGGGAAATGGCTCTGCATGCCACTTCCAGAATGTGTGGCATAGGTTCGCCAGATTATCCAAACCCCAAAATCCTGCAACCATTCTTCATATGGTGTTTAATAATAAATCTTAGTTGTTCTTCTCAGCACTTTATTTATTTATTTATTTGTTTGTTTGTTTGTTTACTTATGTCAATTGCTTACAAGATAATAGATATAAAGAGAAAAGGGTTGGTCCTAGAACACTGCCTTGGGGGACACCACTATTGACAGGTACAGAATTTGATAGGACACTCCCAATTTTGACCATCTGTTGTCTGTTTGACAGGAATGCTTCTATCCAGTTATGCAGTTGTCCAGAGATACCCTAAGATTTTAGTTTTAGGAGTAGTTTGTCATGTGCCACTGAATCAAAGGCTTTACAGAAGTCTATGTAGATTGCGTCTATTGCTTTGCCCTGATCAAGTTGTGTGGTCCATATGTTTTTGCAGTGTAAGAGTTGCAGATTGCAGAAGTTTTTTCCAAAAGTCTCAATATCTCTTTTTTTGGGGGGGTGGAATCATGCGGTGATCAAAACTGGAGGCTGGATTATCAGGTGTGGCCCCTTACTGAGGTTTTAAAAAGCGGTTATGAATACGTCACATGATTTTGATTCACCTGTAACCTATGGTGAACATACATTCGCCGTATGTTGCAGAAGGAAAAGCCGAAGTGCACAATCTCAGCCACGGGCAAGGCACACACAAGAGAGCAGTCAGGGCTTCAATTGCACCACCATGCTTACCTGTTTAACATTTTGAAACCACACCCTGTGGGCATTCCTGGCTCACAACATTCAAAGAAAATAATAATAATCCACGTCAGTTAGAAAGGCAACAACCTTTGGAAAAGGAAGAAAACAAATCTTTGTGTGTGTGTGTGAATACGAGGATATTTCAGAAGAATTGCTGGGATTGGAGGGTCAAACATTTTTTTTATTTGTAAGCTGAGAACCAGCCCAAGTCTCTCCTCAAAGCTACACACACCCTTGTGATCCTCAAAAATGGAGCCCAGCCCTGCCTGGGAAGAACAAACAGCTCAGCCAGTGGAGAGCTATTGTTGGAGTTGGGAACGATTGTATCAGCTGCCCTCTGTTCTCTGGATGGAACAAAAGCCAGATTATCCCCCAAAGAAACACAAGTTTGCAAGCTTGGCAACCCAGTTTTGGTCACCACAATGGAAACAAAGATGTTGAGGGCAGAGAAGAACAACGAAGAGGATTAGGAGGCTGGAGGCAAAAGCGTACGAAGAATGGTTGCTGGAATTGGGTATGTCTAATTTAATGAAAAGAAGGACTAAGGGGGGGGGTCTTTCAGTATTTGAGGGGCTGTCCAAATAAGAGAGGAGGGTCCACCTCTTCTCCAAAGCACCAGAAGGCAGGACAAGAAGCGATAGATGGAAACTAACCAAGGAGAGAAGCAACCCGGAGCGAAGGAGAAATGTCATGAAAGAAAAAAATTAATCAGCGGAACAACTTGCCTACAAAAGTTGTGAATTCTCCAACACTGGAAGTTTATAAGAAGAGGTTGGACTGAAATTGTATAGGGTTTCCTGCCTGAGCAGGGCGTTGGACTAGAAGACCTCCAAGGGGTCTTCCAACTCTGCTATTATGTATTCTTATCAGGACCGCTTCTGTCCTTGGTGGACATGAAAAGGGACAGCACCCCTGTGGGTGAAAACTGACTTGGTGGCATCAGTTGCAGCTTTGGCTGTGATGGCCTCCTGCAACCCTCTGCCAGTGAAAATGGAGCTTGGAAGGCCCTCCTGTATGGCCCTCCTGCGCTCGGTTTTCTCTGGCAGAGGCACCACAGGCCACTCCTGCTCTCTTTCCAGGATGGCCCCAGACCTAAGCATTCTGTGGGCCAGATTCACCCTCTGGGCCTTGAGTTTGACCCCCCTGGCTCAAACAATCAACACTGGATAGATAGTCGTTGTTTTGATCAAGAGCAAACACCATCCAAAAGGCCCATTGTGTTTGAGAGAGCCAGGGCAAGACCATGGGTTGCTAACAGTTGGTGAGAAATTGTGAAGCACCTGGACTTTGTTTGAGTTGATATAAAAAGAAGAGGAAGAAAAGCCAAAGCAGGGGAGAACAGGAGGCTCACCTTGATCACAACAAACCAGGCATCAAGATTTGGCTCATATATCATAAGTATGCAAACAAGGTGCAGTCGTCCTATGAGTTCCTTTCGTAATTCATCACCATTTCCTTTAAAATAATAATAATAATCATCATCATCATAATAAAAAGCAGGGATCAGAACTTAATATAGCACAGCTGGTCTTTTGGGCTTCCTCTTTGAAGTTTAATGCCCTCGGTCATGAAAAATGGGAGACTGGAAGAGGAGGAGGCTGGTGAGATATGATGTGCCTTAAGAAATTATCAAGAACCGCAATCATTGCTTAACCCTAAGTTTGCCCATCTAAGTTGGTGTTGGTGACGGCAAATGCCAGTTTAATAAGGTGATCTCTCTCTCTCTCTCAGTCTCTCTGTCTCTGTCTCTCTCCTGTTAAGGATTGGGAAGATAGATAGACAGACAGACAGACAGATAGATAGATAGATAGATAGATAGATAGATAGATAGATAGATGGTATTCAGCTTTGTTTGGGTATTTTCCCACGTCATTATAGTTGTGCTTTTAAGTTTTGGCAGAATCTTATCTGCCATCATCAGGCTTCTGTACTGTGTTCGTCTGATGGCAGATGAGATTTTGCCAAAACGTTGCTACAACTTTAAAAGCACCACTATAATGACGTGGGAAAATACCCAAACAAAGCTGAATACCATACATGTAAGTACCTATGAAAACTTAAGAAAACAAACAAATATATAGATATGTATGTGTGTGTATATATATATATATATATATATATATATATATATATATATATACATATGTATATATATATGTATATATATACATACATACATATCAGGAGGAAGAAAAAACCATTCTGGCACTGCAATAGGCTGCCCCAAATTTAAATCTGAAACCACTGTAAAAGTCTGACTCACAGACAAACACCATACAGAAGCCTGATGATGGCAGATGAGATTCTGCTGAAACGTTGCTACAACTTTAAAAGCACCACTATTATGACATGGGAAAATACCTGAACAAAGCTGAATGCCAGACATGTAAGTACCCGCGAAAACTTAAGAAAACATATACATATACATATATATATACATATACATATACATATACATATACATATACATATACATATACATATACATATACATATACATATACATATATATATATATATATATATATATATATATATATATATCGTAAAATCGTGAAGGTTTGCATCCCGAGATAGAAGTTCAGAAGAAAGAGAGGTTGTTCTTCGGGAAAAGTTTTTTATTTTTGTTCAGAATTTTCGGATTTGTTATCTCAAGTCCGTCCTCAGTGAACAGTTAGTTGGAAATGTGTTAGGGAAGAAGCTTTGGTCGTTATTTCTGTCGTTGATGTCAGCGTTCTGTAGATTGGCAGCGCGGGCATCGATCGCGTGATTGGCTTGTCAGTTGTTTTGGGTGCGAGCTGGGTTGTTTTTTGATGTGTTATTCATCCAATTTTCACGTAATCCTTGGTAGTTAGGGTCGATGTCTTTGTGGCGATTGATGCAATTGGGGCCAGTGTGCCATGCTTCGATAAATTCACGTGCATAACGTGTTTTGCCTGTGCCAATTACTTTGGCTGCATCCCAGTTAAAGCAATGATTGTGCTCTATGCTGTGTATTGCTATTTGAGATAGTGGGTCTCTTCTTTTAACTGCTAGTGTGTGTTCATGGATTCTTTCGTGGAGTTGTTTTCCAGTTTGGCCAATATATTTCTGGGGGCATGTTTTGCATGGTATTTCATATATAACGTTTTTCATTGAGGTGATTGGTAGTTTGTCTTTACCTGATATGAGTGTTTTTCTTAATGAAGTTGTTGGTTTGTGTGCAATATTGCAAACCTTCACGATTTTACGAAATACCCAAGAGCGTTATACGCTCCTACAAGCCCGAAAATGGGAAAAACTTGCCCGAAGGGAAGCTGCTACACGTCAACAACTATGGTTTCTACACCGATGCCGAGACACAAACGTCCTACCAAGGTCGGTAAAATTCAGCCCACCTGTCAAATCGCCGTTCGGTTACGAAATAGCCGCTCAGAACGGCCGCCGTATGCTACGCGTCTTAATTCAAGATGCACAAAACCGGCTCCAACGGTTCAAATCCGAAGCCAGTCAAATAAAATCAATATGTGAAAGAAAACTTTATCCAGAACTTTTTTCACAACTTAATAATAAAATCAAATCTTCAGCATCAAACAGCAGCCGATCCAAACGCTCATCACTTGAAACCAAACTACAAAAACTCACATCAAATACAACACCTCCACAAACAAATCACAAAGCTGTAAATCTATCAACAAGACAATTAACAACAACAGAACTCAATTTACTCTCCTACGGACTAAAATTCAATACCAAAGACGCACACTTCATTGATTTCATGGCTGACCTTGAAACAATTCTCTCTAGACCAGAACTAACTGATAACACCAGAACAAGAATCAGAAACACAGTTACAGGTTTACTAAGATCAAAGAACCCAGATCACATTTTAACAAAAAATGAAAATCTTGGATTACAGTCCTTACGACGAGATAAATCTATAGTCATCCTTCCTGCAGACAAAGGAGGCGCCACTGTCATCATGAACAGAGATGACTACATCACCAAAGCAACTACATTATTAGAAGACAGCACAACATACACAGAATTACCAAATGATCCCACAAAGAAACAAAATAATACAATAATTTCAACAATCAAACGACTCTCTAAAGAAAAATTCCTTTCAAATGAAGATAGCAAATTCATCCTAATACCCAGCCCCTCCATTGCCAGAGCATACGGTCTCCCAAAGATACATAAACCGAACATTCCACTTCGCATGGTAATTTCACTCATCGGAACCCCCACATACAACTTAGCCAAATGGCTTCTCCAACACCTTAAACATCTGATTGCAGACTCAGAACATAGCATCACAAACGCATACACCTTTCTAGAACGAATCAAAGAAATACAGTTGGAACCTGATGAATACATGGTATCCTTTGATGTTATATCACTTTTCCCATCGATCCCTCTTGAACATGCCAAAAATATAATTCAACACCAACTAGAAGAAAAACCCATCAATATTCCCACTGATAGAGTGATGGAGCTAATTACACTTTGCCTAACCAACTACTGCCAATTCAACAAAAAATTCTACCTCCAGAAAAAAGGCACACCAATGGGCTCTCCTATTTCAGGTTTCATCGCTGAAATAGTGTTACAAGATCTAGAAAAATCCGTTTTTACAAATTTCAAACCAAAACTATGGCTTCGATATGTTGATGACACATTTGTCATTGTCAAACACACTGAATTAGAACAACTACACAAAGCAATCAACTCAATACACCCAGACATACAATTCACACGAGAAGAGATGAATAATGCCCAATTATCATTTCTAGACGTCAACTTGAAACTTCTTGAAACAGGTAAATTACAAACAAGCGTATACAGAAAGAAAACAAACGCTGACATTATACTTCACTACCGAAGCAATCACCCTACTACACACAAAAGAAGCTGCATCTCAACACTCTTCAAACGAGCTTACACTTATTGCCAAGATAAAAAAACACGAAAAGAAGAATTAAACTTCCTCTACAACCTCTTCACAACCAACGGATACCCAAAAAGCTTCATCAAGGACTGCCTAAGACACAAACCACATAAACCACATAAACAAACAGACACAAACAACAAAAACCCACAAGACCCACCTAAATGGTACTCACTTCCATATACACATGGTGTATCAGAAATCATATCACGACATTTACAACCATTCAACATCAATATTGCACACAAACCAACAACTTCATTAAGAAAAACACTCATATCAGGTAAAGACAAACTACCAATCACCTCAATGAAAAACGTTATATATGAAATACCATGCAAAACATGCCCCCAGAAATATATTGGCCAAACTGGAAAACAACTCCACGAAAGAATCCATGAACACACACTAGCAGTTAAAAGAAGAGACCCACTATCTCAAATAGCAATACACAGCATAGAGCACAATCATTGCTTTAACTGGGATGCAGCCAAAGTAATTGGCACAGGCAAAACACGTTATGCACGTGAATTTATCGAAGCATGGCACACTGGCCCCAATTGCATCAATCGCCACAAAGACATCGACCCTAACTACCAAGGATTACGTGAAAATTGGATGAATAACACATCAAAAAACAACCCAGCTCGCACCCAAAACAACTGACAAGCCAATCACGCGATCGATGCCCGCGCTGCCAATCTACAGAACGCTGACATCAACGACAGAAATAACGACCAAAGCTTCTTCCCTAACACATTTCCAACTAACTGTTCACTGAGGACGGACTTGAGATAACAAATCCGAAAATTCTGAACAAAAATAAAAAACTTTTCCCGAAGAACAACCTCTCTTTCTTCTGAATATATATATATATATATATATATATATATATATATATATATATATATATATATATATATGTATATATATGGATCTTTGGTTATTCGGGTTTTCTCCCATGTAAGATTGGAAGTATCTAGGCAACGTTTCGATGAAGTCTCATTCATCATCTTCAGGCTTAGTCTTCAGCTCTGTGCTTCTCAGAGTGATGTGAGCTTGCAGCTGCTTCTTCCTTTTAACTGCTAGTGGGGGTGTGACTTGATTGGGTGGGGGCTTGGCTGTGTTCTGATTGGGAACACAGCCAAACCCCCAACCAATGAGAACACACCCCCTCCCAATCAGAACACAGCCAAGTCCCCACCCAATCAAGTCACACCCCCACTAGCAGTTAAAAGGAAAAGCAGCTGCAAGCTCACATCACTCTGAGAAGCACAGAGCTGAAGACCAAGCCTGAAGATGATGAATGAGACTTCATCGAAACGTTGCCTAGATACTTCCAATCTTACGCGGGAGAAAACCCGAATAACGAAGGATCCATACACAAATACCCACGAGAACCTCAGAATATATATATATATATATGTATATGTATATGTATATGTATATGTATATGTATATGTATATGTATATGTATATGTATATGTGTATATATATATCTGGCATTCAGCTTTGTTCGGGTATTTTCCCACGTCATAATAGTGGTGCTTTTAAAGTTGTAGCAACGTTTCAGCAACGTTCAACTTTAAAAGCACCACTATTATGACGTGGGAAAATACCCGAACAAAGCTGAATGCCAGACATGTAAGTACCCGCAAAAACTTAAGAAAACAAATATATCCTGATCCTTAACAGGGTGAGCCCTGTTTGTAATCATCTAAAAGGAGTAGTAATAGCTTTCCAGCCCCCTCTAAGCAGTTTGCAGAGTCAGCGTCTTGGCCCCAACAATCTGGGTCCTCATTTTACCCACCTCGGAAGGATGGAAGGCTGAATGAATCTTTAGGAGGGAGGAAACAAGGAAGGAAGGAATAGAAATCCAACCAGTAAAGAAGGAAGGAAAGAAAGATGGGGGGAGGAAGGGAAAGAGAGAGAAAAAAGAAAGAAAGAAAGAAAGAAAGAAAGAAAGAAAGAAAGAAAGAAAGAAAGAAAGAAAGAAAGAAAGAAAGAAAGAAAGAAAGAAAGAAAAGGAAAGAGAGAAAAGAGAAAAGAAAGAAATAGCAATTGCTCTTAAATGTATATGCCTCTTTACAGTGCTTTGCAGCCCTCTCTAAGCAGTTTGCAGAGTCAGCCTCTTGCCCCTCAACAATCTGGGTCCTCATTTTACCAACCTTGGAAAGATGAGTCAACTTTGAGCCAGACAGGATCGAACTACTGGCAATTGGCAGAATTAGCCTTCAATATTGCATTCTAACAGGAAGGAAGGAAGGAAGGAAGGAAGGAAGGAAGGAAGGAAGGAAGGAAGGAAGGAAGGAAAATAACAATAGCCCTTAGACTTATATTCTGCTTCATAGTGCTTTTACAGCCCTCTCTAAATAGTTTACAGAGTCAGCATTTTGCCCCCGACAATCTGGGTCCTCATTTTACCTACCATGGAAGGATGGGAGGCTGAGTCAACCTTGAGGTTGTGAGTATTGAACCCCTGGCAGTCAGCAGAATTCACCTACAATCCTGTATTCTAACCACTGTGCCACCACGGCTCTTGTCTGTCTATCTGTCCATCCATCCATCCATCCATCCATCCATCCATCCATCCATCCATCATTCGTCTACCTAGAATTCCCCAGCCGGTGAAGGAGTCTCTCCCTCCCTCTCTCTCATCATCTCTCTCTTTCTCTCTCTCCTTCCTATCCTATCCTACCAGCCCTCCCCTCTCAACAGTTGCTTGCAGGGAGTCCCAGACACGCTGCAATCCTCCCTTTGTTACCCATGAAACAAGTCCTGTCCTGCTGACCCCAGCAAGAATTCAGGCTTGGTTCAGGCAAAGTCAGCTGGACATGATCGAACCCTAAAATCCTAGGGCTGGAAGGGACCTTGAAGGTCTTGTAGACCAACCTCGGACAAATGATTGATGGAGAAGCAAAGCCTCGCTGAGGAGAACCACAAACAGTTTGAATCTTCCTAATTGTGTCCTGAGATCATCCAGTTCACCCAACTTATTCCCTCCCTCCCTCTTTCTCTCTCTCCCCATCTGTCTTTCTCTCTCTGTCTGTCTCTTCCTCCCTTCCTCCCTCTGTCTTCTGTCTCTGACTCTCTCTCTCCCTGCCTCTCTCCCTCCCTCTCCCTTCTCCCCCCTCTTTCTTTCTTCTTTCTTTCTTCTTTCTTTCTTTCTTTCTTTCTTTCTTTCTTTCTTTCTTTCCTTCTTCCTTCCTTCCTTCTTCCTTCCTTCCTTCCTTCCTTCCTTCCTTCCTTCTTTCTTTCTTTCTTTCTTTCTTTCTTTCTTTCTTTCTTTCTTTCTTTCTTTCTTTCTTTCTCTCTCTCTCTCTCTCTGTCTCCCTCCCTCCCTCCCTCCCTACGTGTGTGTGTGTGTGTGTGTGTGTGTGTGTGTGTGTGTGTGAAGAGTCAAATTAGCAGGGGAAGTCACTGCCTCTTTCTTAGCAGAACTCTGTAAGTGTGGCATCATCTGCAGCAGTTTTTACACCTTCCTAACGAGGCACTTCCTTTTAAGATCCCGAGCTTGCAAATGGACCCTTTGCTGAGCAAGGAAGGCTCCGTTTTCGGGGCGCTGCTTTGGGGGTGGCAATGGGTGAGATCCTGGGGTGTGATGCCCTGGTTGCCTTAGCCACCTCCCCTGCCCACTTGGCTCCGTGCAGGTGTCCCCTTGATGCACTCGAATTTCCAGAGAAACACACTTGACCCTCCAGGCAACCTGGGAACTGCAGGCTCTGTTTGGATTGTTGAAGCATAAACTATTCCGACATTGTTTAATGTGTAATCCAAACTGTGCTGGGCATTGCCCAATATGGAAATGTAGCCCTTGGGTAAACATCAGAGGGATTTGAGGGGAAAAAGTTCTTCTTCTGAAAAATCACCTGGTCTAACCACACAGAGTCATGGCTCTCCTTCTTCTTTCTTTCTTTCTTTCTTTCTTTCTTTCTTTCTTTCTTTCTTTCTTTCTTTCTTTCTTTCCTTCCTTCCTTCCTTCCTTCCTTCCTTCTTTCCTTCCTTCTTTCTTTCTCACTCTCTCTCTTCTTTCTCTCCCTCCCTCCTTTCTTTCTCTCTTTGTTTTTCTTCTTTCTTTCTCTTTCTCCTTTCTTTCTCTTTCTCTCTCTCTTTCTTTCTCTCACTTTTTCTCTCTCTTTTTCTTCTCTCTTCTTTCTTTCTCTCTTCTTTTTCTCTCTCCCTCTTCTTCTCTTTGTTTCTCTTTCTCTTTCTTTTTCTCCTTTCTTTCTCTCTCTCTCTCCCTCCCTCCCTCTTTCCTTCCTTCCTTCCTTCCTTCCTT
Source organism: Hydrophis major (assembly GCA_033807585.1). NCBI lineage: Eukaryota > Metazoa > Chordata > Lepidosauria > Squamata > Elapidae > Hydrophis > Hydrophis major. Next base: position 39,867,872 of record CM066334.1, on the reverse strand, counting down.
CCTTCCTTTCCTTCCTTCCTTCCTTCCTTCCTTCCTTCCTTCCTTCCTTCCTTCCTTCCTTCCTTCCTTCCTTCCTTCCTTCCTTCCTTCCTTCCTTGGTTCTTCTGCCCCAAGAAAGACCACTTAATCTGGGCAACCACGTCAGAAGCTCTGCATTTTTGCTCTGGCAAGGAATGAACAAATTCATTGACTTGATGGCTTGCAGGCCAGGAGAAGCAGAAGATCTCACCACCTTGGCTGTGTTTCTTGGGATGGTGGGATCTCAGATACTTGAGTTGGCTCCACTTAAATGGAAGACACGGGCCCCAGAAACCCTCCGTTCTCTAGTGCTCATCACCAGAACCTGAATCTTGCACACTGAGTGTGCAAGAGTGCTAGAAGGCCATGCCTTGATGCATATATCAAAAGGATCCCCTAGGGACTCCTCTGGCTGCAGCTTCTCAAGAGTCCTGAATCTTTCTGCAGAGATATTATTTTTGCTCAACCCAAGAATGGGTGGAGATAGATCCATCCTCCACTTTCAATGGTTCTCCATTGCACTGAATTCTATAAAGTGCTTAGCTGTGCCTGAATTGGACCCATGAACTGGCTTCAGACTTTCTATTAACCCTTGTTTGCTTAACTGTAATCTGTTCACCACTGATGATATAGCCAAACAGATTAAATTACAAATAGTAATAGCCCTTAGACTAATATACTGCTTCACGGTGCTTTTACAGCCCTTTCTAAGCGGTTTACAGACTCAGCCTCTCGCCCCTAACAATCCGGGTCCTCATTTTACCAACCTTGGAAGGATGGAAAGCTGAATCAACCTTGAGTCAGTGAGAATCAAACTGTCGGACTGCAGGCAGCAGGCAGTCAACAGAAGTAGCCTGCAGTACTGCATTCTAACCACTGCACCACCCATAGCTCGAAAAGCATAGTTTACAGAGAATCACACTTGGATCTAGAGGGGAAAAGGAAGGACCTTGAAGGCAGGAGGAACAATGGTTATCAAGCTAACAGCTAGATAAGCGGGGATTGAGCCCAGAGGAAAACATCAGACAAGCCCCTCCAAAGTTCACACAGAACCAAAAATTCATCCAGACCTTTAATGTTCTGTTCCTAAAGCTGTGACTATTATTTATTTATTTGTTTGTTTGTTTGTTTGTTTGTTTGTTTATTTATTTATTTATTTATTTATTTATTTATTTATTTATTTATTTATTTATTTATTATTTGATTTATATTGCCACCCATTTGCCCATGGCGAATAATTGTAGTCTTGACCTGGATCAGTGGTGGGATTCAAATTTTTTTTACTACCGGTTCTGTCGGCGTGGCTTGGTGGGCGTGGCAGGGGAAGAACACTGTAAAATCTCCAGTTAGAGGTGGGATTGGCCAGTTCTCTGAACTACTCAAAATTTCCGCTACCGGTTCTCCAAAACTGCTCAGAACCTGCTAAATACCACCTCTAACCTAGCTGGCATGGCTTTCTTAACTAGGTTTACCTCATGGGGTGACCCTAGGTTTGAGCAAACACACGGTGGCTTCATGTAGTAGATTCTTCCTAACTGCTCTATGGGTTGCAGCCAATCTGGAAACTGATCTTGAGACGGAGTTGACAGGTTGAAAACTGGTGATCCATCCCTGCGTAAGGGATCTGGCACTCAGTGTCAGCTTTGTTGATATTTTCCAGGTTCAGGTGATGCTATAAATCTTTAACGGATAACAGGGATTTGGAAAACCTAAACAGATTAAACTCTGTAGATTCATTATTTGGGATCCTTCCAAGATGTTTAGCAATTCTGAGAAGACATGCGGAGTCACTGTTTACCTTGAAGCTTTACTGGCAATAATAGTACAAAGAGAAACAAAAGCTGATTTAGCACCCAAGTCTTGGGAGAGGCACTGGGGAAGTGACTTAACTCTATGTTCTTCCCCCAACAATGGCTTAGTCATGATCAATTTCTTCTACGCATCATTCCCAGCTTATTCTATCAATCAATAGATGGTAATCTATTCCAAGTTTTCAACCTGGATTACTGCTTTGCTAGAAAAAGGACTGTTAAATCTTACAAAAATCCTTCTTGTCTCCTCTTCACCTATAATTCAAGGACTGAGGTTTGTGGGCATTGGGAGGGAGTCCATTTTATGTGGAATAGGGTTCATATCTTGACTAAAGTTTAAACTTTGTACCAGATAGGTCTTAGTTAGTTAAGCGTTCAAATTGGCAGAAACGTACATGGAAAAACATAGATGTGAAGTTTCAAAAAAGATTGAGTTCCTTCGTTTTTGTCCAGGGATGTTCCTGGGACAAGTCAAAAAAAGTCAAAATAGAGGTTGTAACCATGCAAGAGATGGACTTAAAAACAGACAGAGTTTTGTTTACATAGTGGCAGCCCCCATTTTGAATTCTGACACACTCTGAAGATACCTCTGATTTTCAGGTTCTTCAATCTGTTGGAGCACACAACCCACCTTGGCTATTCCTGAAAAACTAGACAGGGTCAAACAAGGGTTAATACTTTGACAGGTGATGAAGAGGAAAGATCAGGATGTAGGCTTGGAAGGCAAAATCAGAAAACATAGAAGGTGACAAAAAACCCCACTTCCGTATTGTTGCAAGAATACTGCCTGGACCTTTCATGCCATCTTCAGAAATCAGAGCGCGACTTGAATGAAACAGCCTTTATTGCAATAAGCTGTCTTTCCCACTTTGTGTGGCCCAATCACAACTATTGTTATAATCATGGATAAGGATTTTAAACAAGAAACAAAGAGAGAAAGATGGTGATTAAAAAAACAGAGAAAAACATAGATTCCCAACTAATTTATTTAATAAGTTTTCTTGTTTAATATTCGAATGCTAAATAATTCCAGATTTCAGATCTTGCCTCATCTAGGTTGGAAGGGCTTTTTTTTTCCTGAATACCTCCAATCTCCTAGATCCTGGGAATCTGTAGGCTGAGGGGTCAGTCATGGTAGGCGTCAGAAGAAAAAAAAAATTCACTTGATTGACTTCAACCTTGTAGACTTCCATGTGCCTGTTTTTCACAGCACTGTAGCTTGTTAAGAAGACAATGCTTGGTTGTCTTCTACATTCTGAAGAACCACCTCCAGATCAGCTTAGTCTTCAAGACAGGTTAAAATTCTGTGTATGGGTGGAGGTACTGTCCTCTCTCAATTTTTTCTGTTTCAGTGAGGGTACGTTTTAAAGCTCTGGTTTATGGATGGACAATCTCCTGCACTTTCTCAATCATGAAGATTCAAATGCTTCAGATTTATTCCTACTTTTAAACCTTGCAATCTTAACCTGGGAGGTCAACCAATATCTTCTTCCCCAGCAAGAATGGAAACTTAGGGACCATGACGGAGAGTGAAGAGCAGATTTGGCTTTCTCCATCACCTGCTGTGGGGGACCCAGCCCAGAAAGTTCTTCTCCATCCTGTAAAACTTCCTGAAGCTTTGTAGACTGTCTGACAAAGTTCTCAAGAGTGACATCTGTGACCTTGGATTAAGGGAATACCTGGAGGCAAAGTCTATGCATTTTTTTCTATGTCTGTTCACAAGTCTTCGGAGGTCTGTTTGGTGGAAGACCTGGCCAGCAGGTGGCAGATTTACCCCAAAAGTGGACAAAACATGCAATTAAAAACCACAAAAGATGTTAACATTTTAAACATTCTATTGGGATGGAAGAAACCCAGGCTACAAGAAGAGGCCTAGTTAAAACTGAAGTTATTGGAGTTCTTCCACCATAGGATCTTGATTGATAGACTCTTCCTCCTCCTCCTCCTCCTCCTCCTCCTCCTCCTCCTCCTCCTCCTCCTCCTCCTCCTCCTCCTTCTCCTCCCTGAAGAATTCTGGAAGTTCATACAGCTTTAAGTTACCAAGTTTGAAAAACTCTGACTTCAAATGTAGACAACCTGTAGGCTGGATCTAAAGAATGTCCTTGGAGTGATTATGACTCCATCATTATTTGATGACTCCAAGTACATAGCTATTTTTGGTGTGATGAGTGTGTGAGTTGCTTTTTTGCTTTTTGCTTAGAAACTTCTTCTCACTCCACACCCACTAGGTGGAACACTCCTTTTGAGACCATTATGAGTTCTCCTTAACATGACATGAAGATCTGCAAGTTGATTGAAGGAGGCTTTGCAAGGATTCCTTCACTCTGTAGGGCCATTTCAGAGTTCCATGTCAAGCTGTCCTGCTCCTTTTGCTCAACCTTTGGAGGAAATTGAACCCTGTGATTGCTCCAGGTTCTTTTCTCTTCCCTCCCCTGCCAAAACATTATGCAAAATTTCTTACAGAGAGCATTCTTCCTGGACCATCAGGTTGAGGTAGTAAATCATCTGTCATTTTTTTCAGATGAAGGAAAAGAATAAATTGGAAGGGGGGAGAAAACCAAGGAGGTGGTGATAGAAATAGTCTGGTTGCAACTGGTTAGTTGCAACATTTAACATTTGGGAGAATATGGGCAAAAGAAGCGAGAGAATGGGCAACCATGGTTTGAAGATTAAGCTTGTGGCATTCACTTAGGCAGTTCATTAATATATTTCATAATATTCATTTGTCTGGCAATCCTTACCTTTGGGTCTCATGGCAGTCACAAACAACTAAAGCAACCTTTAAATTCTCAGAATGTTCCAGAGCAGTGTTTCTCTACCTTGGCAATTTGAAGATTTGTGGACTTCAAACCCCCAGAATTCCCCAGCCAATCATGTTGAAGTTGAAGTCCACATTCAACCTTCAGGTTGTCAAGGTTGAGAAACAGTGCTCTAGAGCTTTAGATGGAATGTGCTGTGGGGCATTCCTGGACTTTGATATCTACTCTGGCTTGCCAGTAAGAAGGTCTTCAAAGGGAGAATGGCCAACTTTGAGGCCACAGGTGCAACTCCGATGTCTTTTTTTCCCCAAAGACCTCAGTAATCTGAAGCCTCATTTATTTTTCTGCGCTCCAAACTCTTTTTCTTTGTAATCTTGCAGGCAAATCTCAGGCTTGAGAAGAACGTGGTCACCAAGAATTCAGGAGGGCTTCCAACATTTATCAGGGATGGGATGGAGGCACGTCTACTCAGGTCTTTTCCTCCATCTTGACCCCTTTGCAAGAGAGAAGCCCACCCTCACATTTCCCCCCAGGAATTTCTCTTCCCCTCTCTTATTTGCTGCTCCTTCTTTGTGGAAGGCTGTTCATTTCTAAAGAGGAGTCGGAGATAACATTCTTTTGGAAAAAAAAAAAGAAGAAAAGAAATTGCCCGTGCATTGGAAACAAAGCCAGAAGTCTGGCTCCTGCAGAAACATGTTCAGAAAGAAAATCTTGTGTTGTAATGGATGAGAAATAAAGGTTGAAGAAGACAAAAATTCCTTAGGAATTCCTTAATTAGCCTGGACCACAAATTTATGTCTGTGGAGCAGGCCATGAATGACTAAGGACCAGAAGATATGGACCAGTTCTTATCAGTCTTAGCTAGCAAGAAAGTAATTTATAATGCTTTGGTAAGGCCACACTTGGAATACTGCATCCAGTTTGGGTCACTATGATGTAAAAGGGATGTTGAGACTCTAGAAAGAGTGCAGACAAGAGCAACAAAGAGGATTAGGGGACTGGAGGCTAAAACATACGAAGAACGGTTGCAGGAACTGAGTATGTCTAGTTTAACAAAAAGAAGGATCAGGGGTGACATGATAGCAGCATTCCAATATTTGAGGGGCTGCCACAGAGAAGAGGAGGGGGTCAAGCTATTTTCCAAAGCCCCTGAAGCCAGGACAAGAAGCAACGGATGGAAACTCATCAAGGAGAGAAGCAACCTAGAACTATGGAGACATTTCCTGACAGCGAGCACAATTAATCAGGAGAACAATCAGTAGAACAACTTACCTGCAAAAGTTATGGGTGCTGTTAACACTGGAGGTTTTTAAGAAGAGATTGGACAATCACTTGTCTGAAATGATATCGAGTTTTCTGCCTAAGATGGGGGTTAGACTAGAAGACCTTCAAGGTCCTGTCCACCTCTGTTATTCTATTCTATTTTATAAAGTGTAAGAGTTGAAACCCAAAATGGGTGTTGGGTGTCCTTGCAACTCCCAAGGAGACATACAAGAAAGAAAATATTTCATCCTAGAGCGGAATACAACAAAGAATGGCAGCCAACAATTGGATATGCACACAGGTAGTCCTCCATTTCCCTTAGTAACCAGTTGGAGCTGCCTACAAGCGGTCCTCATGCTTATGATTGTCATGACATATCTACAGTTATGTGATTAAAATGTGGGTATTTGGCAACTAGCATTTGGTGACACGTGTCCTGGGCTCATGTGTGACAAGGAAGGTCAAGGGAGGAAGCCCAATTTACTTCCCAACCTTGTGATTGACTCAACAACTGAAGAGATTTGTGTCAGGGTTCCAGAGAAACCGAACTCCAATTAAAAACTCTGAAACAGGCATTTTCTCAAAGTTTCCTTATATTCTGGCATATCTGGGAAAACCTGAATCAGAAAGTTCCGGGTTTTCCTCCAATAAGCAAACATTACAAACCCACCCTCCCTTCCCCCATCATTCCATCACATCCCCCAATCACCATCCATCCTAACTTGAGACATCCCTTCAACCACTCCTCATCCAGGTGCAGAGATAAATGACCTTGACTTAGAAGAAAAATGCTATTATGTCGAACCTTATGCACTCCATGAAATCTCTCTTCCCCCTCCCCCCCCAGTTTCCCAAGCTCAAGAATGTGGCAGTGTCCAAGCTTCTGGTCTAATATGGCTTCCAAAGCTGACAATTTGTTTAAAAACGGTGGCCAAAAAAGTCATGAACCTGGATGCAACTCATTTAACAATCACCTCACTTAGCAATGGAAATTCTGCTTCCAATTGTCATCCTAGGTTGATTACCTATTTGTATACATGTCTCTCTATCTGTCTGTCTGTATATTATAATGTTGATATATTGTGAATCACCACTTCCTGAGTCCATACCACACGGCAAGTGATACACCATGTTTACAAAATTTGCACAAAGTTGGAGGGTTCCAAGGGGAATACAACGGATGAAAAACAGACTCGACAGATTCTTAACTTGAGCCTCAAGTGCCAAATGAAGAAAACCACGAAGGCTGGTGGCATCTCAAAGGTCTACCTCGGCCACTCTGGATGTCGAAGGCTAAATCCTTCCATTTAGAGTTCTTTTTCATTCAACCTTCTGCCTTTACATAATGTCCACATCCACTCCATCTTTCTGTGTGCCAAAATATTATTTTGCTGAAACCACGACTAACCCAGAGCTTTCAGTCTCCTTCTTTGGAAATGTCATCTCACACACTAAGAGACCTGAAAGAAGTGGCTTTCTCTCTGTCTCTGTCTCTCTCTTTTGGCACCCAACGAAGCATGAAGCACATCCAGGTGTTTCCTCTCCAGGGCTGAAATGGTGACCCCCAAGGGAATTGAGAATCTTCTGCAGAAGCAAAAAAAAAAAAAAAGACAGACAGATGGATAGACAGACAGCCTTGTTTCCCCACCCCCAAATCTGAGGACTCAGTCGCCAGCCAGCTCTGCAGTTTTGAAATGGTGGGGCATCTCAATCCTTTGCTGTGAATTAAAAAATAATGTGTTTTAGGGCAAGGGACAAAGTTTATTTCTAGGCCAAAAATGTGACCTTTTGACGAACGAGCAAAGTGAGATTTCCATTTGCCCAGAAGGAAAAATGGTGTGCTATAAATCCAAGGGAATAAATCCCTTTTGGATTATAATTTGTGCCTGTTTGAAGAGGCTGTTTCATAGCCAGAGCGAGATTTAGGAGTGGGCCCATGGATTCTCTGGAGTTTCACTGGCGCACCCCTTTCTGTCAGAAAATGACTTCTGATTCATTTGGTTTGGTCTTATCTTCTCTAACTGGCCCCAACTCTGAGAAATTATTTCTCTGGCTGATCTTTAGTGTAGATCAGGAGTCCCCCAAACTTGTCAACTTTAAGACTAATGGACTTCAACTCCCAGGATTCTCTGCTGGCTGGAGAATTCTGGGAGTTGAAGTCCACAAGTCTTAAAGTTGCCAAGTTTGGAGACCTCTGGTGTAGATCCTAAATTCAGTACATAAATTTTGATATGTAAAACACATGTTTTGTTTTCTATGATCCAGATGTACATCTCAGGGCAATCCCAGCCTAAGATGCAGAACAACCTTCTCGATTGGGTCTTCTGAAATACCATCACTAACCACCCTCCTCCTCCTCGTCCTTGTCCTCCTCCTCCTCCTCCCTCAGATAGGACCATGTTTTACACTACAGCATCCTCCACATCAAATAGCACAGAATGAAAGAGAGGGAGGGGGGGAAAAACTCCGTGGTTAGAGGATGTGACAACGTCACACCCCATAGCAGAAACCTGGTCTTTTTAAAAAAAAAAAAAAAAAAAAATCTGAAACAGGCATGCTGACAGGCTGATATCACATAAAAGAACTAACCCCCAACCCCCCCACAACAACAGATCAAGAGGGACCAGAGGGGGATTCCATCCTGCCACAGACATGCACTGGCAAAAATGTGAGTTGTGAAGTCTTCTCCTTCTTCTTTCTTCTTCTTTTTGTAACTTGAGCAAATGCCACAGAAGCTGTTGGCTGCTGAATGGTAGAACTATAGCAAAGAGATGCTGCTTGCTTTCCAAAATGCTTTCCATGTTTACGGCACTGATGCTCCTGTAGGGTAGGCAGATCGTGAGTGTCTTTCACAAGTGGAGAAAGTAAGGATGAGAAGATGTGGCTGGCCGAAGATGAGGAAGAGCAGGAGATCCAAAGTAGGAGAACCTCATCACAAGGTGGTCTAAATCTTGCACCAACCCAGCGGGAATTTATAAAGGAGATTATCTGTAGCTTTCAGTTCTCATCGACTAGAAAAGGGGAGATGGGCGAGACCAGCAGGTACCACCAGAGAGGAGTAAAATCAAAGGCCCATTTTGCAGACAGACAGGGATGAAAGAAATTCAACTGCAAGATTTATACCTTGCACGGAGGCTTATAAATTTCCCATTTATATAATAACAGCTTGGGCTTTCCCCCTCCTCATGCTTCTGAGAGAGTTAGTCACTGTAGCTAAGGTGTCATGGAACAATTCACAATTGAAGCATTAAAAAGAAAAAAAAAACCAAGAAAATGCTCGTGTGATGCTCAGTGCAAACACATTTTCCATTTTGGATGAGGCCCTTTGCTTTTTTAAAAAATGTGAAAAGAAATAAGAAAACAGGGAACAAGTTCTCCCCGATGGCGATAGTAAACCCAAATACATAAAACTATTTAGACAAGAAAGGAAAATAGTCACTGCAGGCAAACCTTTTAAGGACTTTTCTTTATTCCCAACCAGCCCAAAGCTAACAGAGTTATCCTCACAGATCTTCAAGGGGATTCCTCTGAAATAATTTGCATAGTCCTGGAACTCCAGTGTTCTTCCTAGCTGTCATGCACAATATATAGTAATTACAAATTAACTAACCTGATTCAAGAAAAAAGTACATTCACTAATAGCAAATGAAAAAAAGTCAAATGTACTTTTAAAGGCCTGGCTCGTGATCACTCATACCTTGGTCATCTCCTGGCTGAAGTACTGCAGTATGCTTTACCTGGGGCTGTCCTTGAAAACCACCTGGAAACTTTAAGTGGTCCAGAATGCCCCAGCGAAACAGTAATGGGAACTTCTAGATTTGCCAATGTAACTTCTCTGTCATTCAAAGTGCTTGGGTACCAATTTCCTTCCAGGTGCAATTCAAGGTGTTGGTCATTTACCTGCAGGATTTAAGGAAATCTAGCTGTCCTCCCAGGCCCAATAGAGTGCATACACTCCTTCTCCTTTCCTTTAAATATTGCCATCTTATGTGAGCTAGGAAGTATGCCTTCTCCCTGGCAAACCCTGCCCTTGTGAACTCCCTACCACATGAAATTTGGCAGGCCTCCCCCTCTCCTAGACTTCAGTAAAGGTCTGAAGATGTGGTTCTCAGCCCCCAAGTGCTGGAAGATTAGTATTAATAAGGAAGACAAATGAACAAATAAAAATTAGATGAGAATATTCACTTGGTGCCAAGTCTTTGCTGTTTTTAACGTTTTATTGTATTTAGGTTTCTTGTTTTAATACAATTTTGTATGCCTTTTTAACTTTGGATTGGCAGCTGCCCTGAGTTGGTTTTGAGATGAGTGGCTATATAAATGTTTAAATTAAATAAAATAAATCTAAAGTGAACACACTATAACAGCCGTTAAGTAAACTGCGGCAATATCAAAACTATAATTTCGACATGAGTTTATTTGAAAGTCACTATAACATGAGCAGAAATTCGAAGAAGTGTCCTGTTTGAGATATCAGGAATTAATAGTCCAGATGGAAAAGCAGATATTCTTCACCTGAAATCAGACAAATTTCAACCATTGTTTTTTTTCTTTTTAATATTTTTTTTTATTTTTAATTACATCCGTATTGTGTGTGAACAGAGTTGGTTCCGGGTATCATTCATATTTATCCAATTCATCATAACAGTATTAATAATCTCTATCACATTTATCGATTTTAAGTAATCCTCATTATATTATTCAAACATACATAGGCAAAAAATGTCTAACTCCTCACCTTTATCTCTGTTTTCTTGGTCAATCTAAAAATTTCTCTATTGTACCTGAACAAATTTGACTAAGTATCATTCATATTAATCAAATTCATGGTAACATTGTAAATAATCTCTATCACATTTATCAAATTTATATGATTCTTCTTTGAATATTTAAACATACATTAACAAAAAATGCCTAACCTCATCTTTATCTCTATCTTCATCTCTGTCTTTCCTGTTCAATCTAAACATTCTCTATTATATATGAACAAATTTAACTATGAATCATTCATATTAATCCAGGACACACTAACATTATTGATAATCTCTATCCAATTAATCATATTTATATAATTTTCACTATGTTATTTAAATGTACATAAAATCATTGTTTCTGAATAGTTGCTAGTTTCAGAGCTTCAAAAAACAGGACAACAGATCCAGATTTAAACAGAAAGCAGAATAATCTCCAAACATAAGCTATTAAAAAATATGTTGCTTGGAGCTTCTCTGGAAATTTAACTTTGCCCTGGAATGCAATAATTGTAAACAGATAGATTTTATAACCCTGATTACTGGTTGAATGGAAAAAAACATTGAGCAAGGACTATTTACATGAAAAAATAAAGTAATTTTTAATGCAAAAAAACAACAATGGGACAGCAATATGTGAATTGCCAGTTCCAAATGTGGAAAAAAAAATCTTCAAATTGCATAGCTTGCTGGGTCAAGTTTGACAAGCCTACAATACTTTTGGTGAGAAATGAACTCTACCAATAAATAGGACAAAATCTTAATCCTTGATGACTATTTATAGAATGGCTTGATTCAGACATTACATGAAGCACCATGCTGATTATCTTTTGCTTAACTTAGGTGGGGAATCTGGTTACTCTGGTTCACTGTGATTGATGAATTAGTTCTGGGACTTAGCTGAGGAACCTTGCTTTCGCAAACTATGGTTTGAAGGAAGCTGTGGAAGAACTAGAGTTGATCATTTTTCAAATGTCAGCCACGTAAAAATGATTTGCTTATTCAAATCCAGTTGCATTTAGTGGATCTTCCTCTTAAGCAAATGGTGAAATGTCGCTACCTTAAACATATGAGGAACATCAGAAGAAGATGTTACCTAGTTGGCTAATGAAACATCTGCATGAAAACAACCAAGCCCAGAGAACACCAAAGATAAGGATACATTTGGAAATCCTTAACGAGATGGATCATCTTTAATCATTCTCTTCACTGCTTTCTTTGGGCTTTCTTTTCTGGCATGGATTTCATATACCTGGATTGTGGTGCAACCTACATCCATGCCATGGGAGGCAGGGGCAATGTGCTCCCCTGGAGCATTCAAGGAAATATCCATCATCCTACCTGCCATAGGACAGGGGGTGCTATAAGGATGAATCAAATCGAAAAGAACCACATGTCAATGTCTAGGCAGGTTCTCAGGTCATCCAGGTCCTCATTGTCCTGAAGATGTTTTTTCCAAAGGCAACTGGACTTCATTTTTCCACTTCTGCTTCTCAGAACTGAAGAAGCTTCTTGGATGAGAAGCGAAACCTCATCAAGTGAAAATGAAATCCAGTTGCCTTTTGCAATATATAGCACCTTAAGAACAAACCCTAGTCAAGTTGGCATTCTGGTACCAGCAAGATCTTCAGATGCAGCGTTATTGGAGAAGACTGCCTGACTCCAAGTTGTACTTAAAGATTTTGGAGAGGCATTGATTTGTTAGTTGGAGGATAGTAATTTGGAGTGGGCAAATTAAACTGGTGCAGAGAAATTCAAGGCCTCAATTCTCGGGGCGTTTTCATGTTCAGCCTGTGTTTCCTAAGCCTTTTGCTGGCAGATCAGGGGGAAGGCTTTAGATACAGATACAGATTAAGGCTCAGGACCCAGGTCTGAAAAACAGAAATGGTGATACTGAAAGATGAAACAGTAAGGTGGCCAGCCATGCCCATCTCCGTTCAGGCACAGCCGCCTTGGAGGGGTTGTCAAAACCCCACAAACCCCCCCCATGGGAATAGATGAGTTAACTGAAACTTTGCACACCAGCTGCTCACCGATGACAAGGCGAGCAGGATTTTCAAAACTTGTTTTTTTTTTTTAAATAAAATAAAATAAAATAACCTCACCGGTCTGAATGTGGGTTACCAAGCCAAAGGAGAACTTCACAAGAACGTGGTCAGGTCAGCTCGGCATTGCCAAGTCCACACCTTTGTATTTATCCATTTGCCTTCAGAAAGCAAAGAATCTTTTTTTCCCAGAGAAAGCCAGAGCTGTGTCGATTTCTCAATGGAGCCCTGTGTGTGCCCTCCTGTGAATATGACAAGACAAGCTCAGAGATTTGCAATATTGACACTGCCAGGGCATCTGGACAGGGTGTCAAATTGAGGGCCTTGAGCTCACTAATGAGGTGATAGGGCAATTGACAGGCAAATAAACAAACCAATCTTTGACTGGTTGACTTAGCTCTAAGTTGGCAACACCAATGCTGTGGGGAAGGAGGTGTTTCCCACAGATTCAGCCTGTTACCCAATGTCATACTTGCCAATTAGGGAGAAGGTCTAGAGAAGTCAGAGAGAGATTCGTTTTCCATGGCTCCTTCTAAGATGGAGCTTTGGAGATGTCCTGTTCTCCTTAACTTCCTATCCCAGATCTTTGGGATGGGTGTTCAGGGCAATCAACTCTCAACAGTGACTAGCTGTGACAGCAAAACAGAAGTTTGGGTTTCAGGTTGTAGAACCTCTAGATTCAGGGGTGGTAGGGAGAGAAGCAATGGCAAACAGCTTGGATTTCAAGCCATGCAGGTGATTTGCTAGGAAACATAGCTGGAGGTAGGATGCTGGATTGGAGAGACCTTAGCGTGGAATCGGCATCCACTGGATGGATCTAATATGGATGTTCTCCAGATGTTCTTCAAAGCAGCTTCCAAGTAGGTCCAGGATGAGAGCATTTTCCTTCCTGATGTTGCATGCATTTCTCTTTATTGGCCTCCTTGCGTTGATGCCATCAAGTCTTCTCTTAAAATTAGCCCTAACCATAACTACTCCACCTTTCCAGTTGGCTCTGAAAAAGGAAGGAAGAAGTGATAAGCTGGTCAACAGCTGTTTCCTCCAACTACTTGCCATCAAAAATTCGCTATTTTCTAGTTCACTCAAACTTTTCTTCCTGATACTTTGCTCTAATGTTTGCCTGTTCCCTGTCACATTCACCTCCAGCTTCCCTGGCTTGGTCTGGAGTTCTGGTTTCTAGACCTGAGAAGGGTTTAATCTCTTGGACCTCCTCCTGCTATTTTCCATTTCTCTCCTCCTATGATCCTATGGCTCCTTGCTTTTTTACTCCACTTCTCTGGGTCAAATTTCTTTTATCAAATATCTGAATAATGTCTCAAATCCATCTTGTAAACACGATTAACATGATTTAATCATTTTGTTACTGGCAATGATTGGGCCTTAACATTATGCCCATGCTGAGTTGAGTTGGATTTTTAGAGGCTTCCTTGAATAGCAATGCCATTTTCTTGAAAACAATCCTATATAATCTGCTCTTTCTCTTCAGAAATTCTGAGAGCCCTCCAATCTCCTGAGGACCTCCCTTCCAACTTTTTAACATTTCCATCTGGCATTGTCCACTCCCTAAACTGGGGTCAGAAGGTGACCTTAAGCCATAAACTAACTCATTTGGCCTTGGGCTAACCATGATGAAGAACTAAGTGAATTGTTATCTTTATTTTCAATATACAGTGGTTCAACAAACCATGGTTTTGCATATTTTATGAATCCAACTAGTATTTACCAACCTCTGAACCTTGGGTAGCATCATAGGCCTTGTATGTTTCTGTCCTTATCAGAGGCATCCACAATACATGGTCAATATAGGCGAAGAGTGATGTCAAGATTGGTGTCCATCAAACCATGTTGTTCTTCAATAATTCTGGACAAATCAAATCAGCTACGAGGATTTTCCTCCTCCTAAATTGACCAATAAGGGACTTAATTTCAGACAAGATACTGGGAGACATTCAGGTAAGTCCTCCCATTTTTTTTCACTGATATTCTCAGTGGAGGGATCTTCATACATCCTCTGAAAATGTAACTTCAAGGTTTCAGGAGTTATGGTCAACTTAGGTGGTGTCTCTGATGGGGCAATTGAAGCACCATTTTTTTTTATGGGCAAGGGACTATCACAGATACCTCCCTGACTTGTTTGATGGAACTATGTGAATAATCTGGATGCTTATATGAAGTCCTGAGGGACACAAATATCTTGGTTCCAAACTAGATATGAGCCTCTGACCTATAGAATGTTGCTTCAGTCCATTGGAAAAGGAGCTTTGGATGATATCTCTGCTTTCATCTTCTTGAAGGGAAGACAAATTGCAGTGAGGACTTCTTCCTTGCAAGTAACTAGTAGCTATGCCTGAATTAAAAATGGGTAGGATTTCAGATCGTACGTTTAGATCATCATCCATAATTCCCCTCCCAAAAAATCTTCCCAGTTTGAAGATGTTTCCATCAGCACTCTATAATTCCTAGGTGCCTCTGGGAAGAAGGATTGATGGCTCACCTAGTTGTGGAAAGCTATCATTTTGAAATGTTCCAACACCTCTTTAAGAACATTTTCCTGAATACATTGGCTCCATGGACAAATTTAAGAAACCTTGCTTATGTTTTTTTTTTTTTTTAAATATGGGCAATGCGCATGAAGCATTTTTCACAATTCCTTTTTAATTTGTTTTTTATTATTTTAGTTGCAAGGCAAGATCTCCAACTGGCTGGCTCTCGGCTTAAGTGTTACGATAGTTATTCTTTGCGAGTGTGTGTGTCTGTGTGTGCGTGCTTGTTTCTTTATCAAGCAAACGTTTGCTTTTCAAGGGCTTCTGCAAACAGGAAAAAGATTTCCATTGTGGCTTCTCAAAAGCTTATTATTTTAATGTTATTGTGTGCAATTATATTGGAGAACCAAGGGGGGGGAGGGAGGGAGAAGAAAAAGAAACACAACTGTTTGCTTTTATTTGCACAGCAAAAATTAAAATGAAATAAAAATGATAGGTTCTCACCTGCCCAAGTCTTGGGTGTAAAGTCCAAACTTTGAGCTTCAAACAGAGTCAGCCGTGCAAAGCCTCTTATGATGACAGTTGCTTTTTTCCAAAGGGAAGTTGGCTTGAGGAGCAATGGTTGAGATTGGTGTGAAATAAGTCCCTTTTAAAAACAATTTAGAAGGAGCTTAGAGATGTCAGTGGAAAGTTGGCAGAGTTTTTGTAAAAAGGACGGCTGCCAACTCCAGGGTCTCTGCTGCTTAGAAAGGTGGCGACTGTGCAGTCCTTGGTGCTCTCTGAGCTTGTTTGCTTGCAGATGTTGCATTACCCGACTAGGTTACATCATCAATGCTACAAGGGAGGAGGGTTTGTGGAGAGGAGGAGGAGAAGGAGAAGGAGGGAGAAGAAGAGGAGGAAGATTCTGTGCTGGGTTGTTTTCTTGCAGACATTTCATTACCCGACTAGGTTACATCATCAATGCTGCAAGGGAGCATTTGTGGAAAGGAGGAGGAGGAGGAGGAGGAGGAGGAGGAGGAAGATTCTGTGCTTGGTTGTTTTCTTGTAGACATTTCATTACCCAATTAGGTAACATCATCAGTGCTTTGGAATGGATTAGTCAATAAATTCAATCATGGACACTCTCTGATTTTAAAGATAGAGAGCTGGCTCAAGTAACTTGGCTTCATGTCTATACATTTACATCATCTAGGAATGCCATGATAATGACCCCATGGCTGGTATAATACCACATTCCTCATCATTGGAAAGTTGTCCAAAGATTTAAGGATGGTTTTTAAAGCATTTACATCCAGATAATTATTTATAGCTTTTTTTTTTTTTTGAAAAAGCACAGAATTAGCCTTTCCCCATCACCAGCCTGGAAAGCCTTGTTTGCACTATAATTCCCAGGAGGTTATTGATTTATTGATTTATTCAATTTCTACAGCCACCTGTCTCTCACAAGGGGCCCAATTAAAGCAATTAAAAACACAATAAAAATAATAATAAAAATTCCCAGAGGGTGCCCTGGAAGATGCCAGCATTGCAAACAATCACACTATTCTTTGGTTCCGTGTTTTTCAAATGTGGCACAAGGGGTGGACAGTTGGCTGGGGAATTCTGGGAGTTGAAGTCCACCCCTCTTGCAGTTGCAAGGTTTGCAAAATGCTGATCGACATGAAGCCTCTTTGTGGTACTAAAGAGGGAACTAACGCTGAAAACATTTTTCCAGCTTCTGCAGCTGAGCAGCCTCTGCCGTCCCGCCCCTACCAAGGGGTCCGAGTTAAAGAGCCGGTGAAGGAGTTGCTGAAGAGGAAACGGGTCAGCGCTCAAAATGCCAAAGTTGCTCCTGAAAGCATGGCGGTAAGAAACAGCTGGGCAGAAGAGTGGGCATCTTTCTATCTACTGCTTCATCCTCACCCTTCCACGATCACTCCTGGGGCCGGATCCCTCAGGCATGTCACAAGCCCCTTCCGTTGGAGCAATGTCTCTTAAGCTTGCCAACTTTTACATGGGTGGACTTCAACTCCCAGAATTCTCCAACTACCATGCTTTAAGATGGGTGGAGTTCAATTCCCAGAATCCCCTAACAACCATGGTTTATGATGTGTGGACTTCAACTCCCAGAATCCCCAACCACCATGGTTTAAGATGTGTGGACTTCAACTCCCAGAATCCCCCAACCAACATGGTTTAAAATGTGTGGGTTTCAATTCCCAGAATCCCCCAACCACCACGCTTCAAGATGGGTGGACTTCAACTCCCAGAACAGCCATAGTTTAAGATCTATGGACTTCAACTTCCAGAATCCTCCAGCCAGTTGTCTGGGGAACTCTGGGAATTGAAGTCCGCACAGCTTCAAATGACCAATTTTGAAAAAAAGCACTGCTTTAGAACGATGAGCTACATCCTCTGGCCTTAAATGCCTCTGACATTAGAACCAGATGTAGCCACATCAGTAACAGTGATGAAAACTGATTGTGGGCCAGGGTGTGAACATTTGAGAATTTTCCACCCTCGTCAGACGCATTTCTTTCCTTCTGGCTCTTCAGTCTCAACAGGGAGTTGTTGTTTGAGCATTACTGATCGTTTCCTAGTCAGCCTTTGAGTAATTCTTCTTCTTGTGGTTTATCGCTCTTAAATAATATCAACCTCTAATTTTCCTATAGGTGTTTTTCCCCCATCAGTCGCTTCCATCTTACTCACCCACTGGTAAGAATTTCAGAATTTTTTGGGGTGGGGTGGGGGCTTTTCCTCCTCCCCAAAAGCACACTTTTCCTCGTTCTCCATCTTCAGTCCAGCTTCACCTTCTTCCCTCTCTTTCCGTGAAGGACAAGTTTACTCTGAGACAGATTTGGTCACCTCTTCACTGCCCCTGATGGAGGAAGGAGCCCTTTATTCGGGGTGGTTGACTCAACCTCCCCCGGCCACTTTGCAACCTCTGACCCAGTGGACCACCTCCCCGGATTACGTGTCTCACGAAGCGGTCAGCTGTCCTTACACGGCTGACATGTTTGTTCAGCCGGTCTGCCCCAGTTACACACTCGTGGGGACATCCTCGGTGCTGACCTACACCTCCCAGCCATTGATCACAAACTTCGCGGTGAGTTTGAGATGGGGCCCAACCATGTGATTGTTGGCTTTTTGTCTCGACTGTAGGGTGGGAGGCAGAGTAGAAATCTTCCAAAGATTGCTAGATATTTCCCTTCTCTTGGAGTACCATGGATGTGGTAACCCAACCACAGAAGGTCTTCCATAGCACTAGCAATAGCCCGTAGACTTATATACTGCTTCATGGTACTTTACAGCCCTCTCTCAGCGGTTTACAGAGTCAGCCTCATGCCCCCAACAATCTGGGTTCTCATTTTACCCACCTCAGAAGGATGGAAGGTTGAGTCAACCTTGACCTGGTCAGGATTGAACTCTTGGCAGTGGCAGAGTTAGCCTGCAATGCTGCATTCTAACCACCGCATCACCACCAACCTCCCTCCCTCCCTTCCTTCCTACTTAGTAATAGCACTTAGACTTACACACCACTTTACAGAGCTTCACAGCCTTCTCCAAGCAGTTTACAGAGTCAGCCTCTTGCTGCCAACAATCTGGCTCCTCATTTTACCCACCTCAGAAGGATGGAAGGTTGAGTCAACCTTGACCTGGTCAGGATTGAACTTCTGGCAGTTGGCAGAGTTAGCGACAGCAATAGCAATAGCAGACTTATATATCACTTCACAATGCTTCACAGCCTTCTCTCAGTGGTTTACAGAGTCAGCCTATTGCCCCCAACAATCTGGGTCCTCATTTTACCCACCTCGGAAGGATGGAAGGCTGAGTCAACCTGGAGCTGGTGAGAATCGAACTGCTGACATGTATGCATTGCTTAAGAGGACGTGTTCAACATCAGCCTAGAACTAAGAAGAAGTTTCCTAATAGGGAGAACAATTCACCAGTGGAACAACTTGTCTTCAGAAGTTAGGGGTGTTCCATCACTGGAGGTTTTCAAGAAGAGATTGGACAGCCATTTGCCGAAAATAGGGTCTCCTGCTTGAGCTGGGGGGTTGGACTAAAAGACCTCCAGGGTCCCTTCCAACTCTGTTACTCTGTTATTGTGTTATTTGCAATTCAACTGTTCACAGGGTTTCCTCATGACAATTTGCACATGGTCATTTCGCCTCTTTGCCTTAGTCAATATTGCAATTAGGCCAAATACCAGCAAGGGGACTTCATTATTCCAGGGCGTGAAACACCCCTAGGAAATATGCAATGAGCATTCTGCAAAGATTTGAGCAGCTGGTAAATATTGGACATCAAAATTCTCAGAGGACCACGATGAGTGGGATGTTTTTGGATGCAAATTTTCTTAGCTTTGGATGTAGCGTCCCCCAGATGGGAGACCGAAAGAAGGGTGTTCAGGTGAGAAAGCAAAGCATCACTTCATGACTATTGTTTGCAGCACAGAAAAAAACGTATACATGAAAGAATGGGAAAGAGAAGTCACACCATTGTCAGGTTTCTGCCTTGGGTGGGTCTGAACAAAGAATTTCACAGTTCCAAATTCCCAGCTTGGGCATTAATTGTAATTAAAGACTGCCATAAATTGCATTGTTCTGTCTCGGGACTCAGAATATTGAGTATTACATATTTGAATATGTGCATGGAGAACCCAGGTGATATATTTCAAGTTTTCTCCTCGTGAATCACTGCGACAGTTACGCTGTATTTTGTAGCTGGGTCTCAATGTGCAATTGGTTGCCCTTTCTTGTGATAGATTTGGGAGTGTTCAAAGTTAAAAGAAACCACACACCCCAAATAAAAGGGAGCTTAGCATCTGTATTTTCTGGGGCTCCAGCCCATGGCCGCCAAATTATCTTCTCGCCTGGATGGGTTCTTCATTCATTTAGCGAATTTTGCCTTTGTATTGTGTGAAGAATGTTTTCTTGAACCCGCTGCCTGAAATCTAATATGGTAAGACCAGTGGTGGGATTCAAAATTGTTTACTACCGGTTCTGTGGGTGTGGCTTGGTGGGTGTGGATATACTGCAAAATCCCCCTTCCCTTCCCTCCCCACCCCACTAACCTGCTTTCCAGCTCCATTCTCCTGTGCAGGGCAACAAAAGAGACCCAGCCAATCAGCTAGGACTCAATGGGAGGCAGAGAATAGATGGGGGCGGGGCCAGTCAGAGGTGATATTTGCTGCTTCTCTGAACTACTCACAATTTCCACTACCGGTTCTGTAGAACCTGTCAGAACCAGCTGAATTCCACCTCTGGGTAAGACTCACTGAAAGCAAGATGGACAGCATATAAAATTTAATAAACAAATAAATAAACACACTCCTATCTTTCCACCCTTTCTGAATGTTGCAGGTCCTATTTTGTATTCAAATCCTCACAAACATTGGTGCATGGATAGCAAAGACCCTGGTTGGATCAGGGTTTGTTCCTAAGGGGGAAAAAAGTCTACATTTGTGGGTGACAACCTACTGCAGGTAGTCCTTGACTTACAATGACAATTGGGGCCAGAATTTCCATCGCTAAGCAAGGCGGTTCTTAAGGGAGACTTGCCGATTTTACGAGCTTTTTTTGGCCCCCGTTATTAATCGATTCGCCCCTGTGATTAAGTGAACCCTACAGTCTTTAAGCGAATTTGGCTTCTCGCCCCATTGACTTCGCTTGTCGGAAGCTAGCTGGGAACGTCACAAAGCTGATCACATGAGCCTGCCATTTTAAGGACACACTGGTTGCTGAGTGGCTGGTTTTGGTCATGTGACTGTGGAAGATGCTGCAAAGGTTGTAAGTGCAAGGACTCATTGTAACATCACAGAGTTGCTAAACAAATAGTTGTAAATCAAGGGCCACCTTATAACAGTGGTCGCCAACCAGTGTGCCGGAGACCACTAGTGGTCCATGAGGAAATCTTGGTGGTCTGCAGAAAAATGTCACCCCCAAAGCAATTAATCCAAGGCTGCGCCACCCACATGGCCCACAGGAACATAAGACTTGTGTTGCTTGCATTGCGAGCAACACGAGGTAGTGAAGGGAGGGGGGAAAGGGTGGAGGGGGGGAACTTGCCCCACTCACCCCATGTGCCTCACCTGGCCACCAGGCTGCTTCTTTCCACTTCTTTCTTCTTCTGCTTTTGGCTACACGCAAGGAAAGCAGCCAAAGTCTTTCTCTCTCTCCCCCAAACTCTGCCAGAAATGAGTCTTTGGGACCCTGCAAGGCCTCCTGCTCCAAGAGGCCGTGCTGGCATGACCAGTCTCACAGGGACTCATTTATGGTGGAGTTTGGGACAGAGAAAGAAAGACTTCTGCTGCTTCTGCTGTTTTCCTTGCGTGAAGCCCAAAGTCTTTCCTCTCTCTCTCCCCCCCTGAGAACGGAGCTGGAGACGGTATCCTGTGATCCCAAATAACGAATGATCGATCGGTAGGAAAACGGGGTGGGGAATTTTCCTGCAGACTTTTTGGGGGATTTTCCCAGGGTCTCTGGTCCATGGGTTTTAAAATGACGAGTTTGGTGGTCCCTGAGGTCCAAAAGGTTGGCGACTCCTTGTTATCCATCAGTTGGTCTTCTCCTGAGCTGCTGCACTGAGAGAGTCCACCATAGATGAAGAGTGAACTTGAACCTTCTTGGATCAGAGGCAGTTTCTGGGGAGAAAGACTGACCTGCTGTTTTTTGTCCCCCAAGGCTCGATCGGCCTCAAGCCCAGCTGTGGTGCCTCATCTGGATGCGATGGATCAGCAAGCCCCCCTGAGTTATTTCCCCTGGACTCAGCCCATCCCAACTTTACCGGCAACTTCCTTGCAATACCAGCCGGCTCCAATGGCCCTCTCTGCCCCCCAGTTTGTCCCCCTCCCCATTTCAGGAGCTGACCCACTCCCGCAAGTATTAGAAGATACCAGGAAGGAGATGGCACCTCTGACACTGGAGAAACTTCTGCAGGGCGACACAAATGACACGTACGATTTAAACAACAGCCTGCCAGTTGAAGGACTCTGAACCTGGATGCTTCTAAGCCAAGAGAGATCCTCAAATCTCCATGATTCCATTCCTCCTTTTTTCCTCTTCTTCCTTCCTTCTCTCTCTGCCTTTCACTGTCGTTCCTAGGTGATCCTCAGCTTCTCTTGTTTTCTTTCCAAAGTTTCAGAAACTTGGGATGGAAACACCAGGAATTTTGAATCTTTGCAACCAGAAATAGCCTTTTTCCTCTTCCTCCTCCTCCTCCTCTTCCTCCTCTTTCTTTCTTTCTTTCTTTCTTTCTTTCTTTCTTTCTTTCTTTCTTTCTTTCTTTCTTTCTTCTTCTTCTTCTTCTTCTTCTTCTTCTTCTTCTTCTTCTTCTTCTTCTTCTTCTTCTTCTTCTTCTTCTTCTTCTTCTTCTTCTTCTTCTTCTTCCTTTGAATTTTTGATATGTAGTTTTCAGGACAGTAAGTAAGACATCAAAGGCCTTTTGTGTTTGTGTGTGGGTAAATATATTGATTTACATAGAATGCATTAAGATCCAATAGGTTTGGGTTTCTATTGTTATTGAAAATCTGGGCTGTCTTCTCTTGGTGTTGAGGAAAATACAAGGGGGGAGGAGGAGGAGGAGGAAAGTACCATCCTCAGAAAAATCTGGGCTGCCAAAGCTACTAGCTGCCCAGAAGCTTGCAAGCTTCATCTAGTAACTCTCTACTCAGCTCTGCTCTCTTTCTCTGGCCAGGCCAGGTGTCCATTTCATGCAATCTTTTCCAATCTTTCCCCTCCTCCCCAACCTCCAAGTACTAGATTAGCATTTCTGGCTCCATACGTCCAGGCGGACAAGCCCAATCTTGGTGGCAGCTGGAAGGTGGGAGTTGAGATATGGGCTTGCTGATAAGAAGCATCACCCAACTCCAAAGAGGCCCTCACCAAGCCGAATCCTGCTGAAGAAAGAGAAGCTTTCAGCAAAACCTCGGCCAAGGTGATTGCTTCATTTCCGAAAAGCCTGTTGACATTCCAAGCATTCATTCTCTTCCCTTTTTTTTTTTTAAATTGTGTGTACAATACAACAGTCTGGGTAGGAGCTGTGTTTGCAGGAGCCCAGAGCCAACCAGAGGAGAAGTCGTGAAGAAAAGAAAGGCTGAAGATCCTTCCCACCCCCTCACTTTTGGGGGGAAGGGAAGGGGCTTGGATTTCAGCCCAGGCACATACAATTGGTGCTTTGATTGCAGGGAGAGTTTTGAGTGGCGGGAAAGGATTTGTCATTTGTCAGAGAAAGAAACACGATGTTGGAGGTGTGGACTTGCAACTGTTGGAGCCCTCCTGCAGAACCGGATCCGACTGAACCCATGTGGCTGGGCACCCGTAAGCAGGGGTACGCTTCCAAAATGTTAGCAAAGGGTTTTCTGCCTGGTTGCTGGGTGGGCGTGGCCATGGTGGGTGTGGCCTAGCCAGCCTCCTGCACCACAGCGGGGAGGGGTGCCATTTTTGCCCTCCCCGGGCTCCGGAGGCTTTTTGGAAGCCGGAAACGGGCCCATTTCCGGCCTTCCCGAACTTCCAGGAATCCCGTTTTTCATCCTCCCTGACCTTCCGTGTGCACCCTGCACTTACCTGCATTCAAAACTGGCCACATGGAGACTCCTGGGAGGGGACAGGAGGGGCAGGGTGGGTGGGGCCAGCCAGGAGTGGGATTTGGGGGTTCTCCAAACTGCACAGAATCTTAGCTCCTGAACACCCACAAACCCCCAGCAGCCCTTCCATTCCCATAATCCTGTTCAAGAGAAGAGTTGATTAGGGGCCTGCAGGAGGCTAAAATATATGAAGAACGGGTGCAGGAATCGGTCTAGTTTGATGAAAAGAAGGACTTGGGGTGACATGATAGCAGTGTTCCAATATCTGAAGGGGTTCCCCAAAGGAGGGGGGGTCAACCTATTCTTCAAAGCACCTGAAGAAGCAACGGATGGGAACAAATCAAGGACAACTTGAACTAAGGAGAAATCTCCTGACAGTTAGCACAATTAATCAGTGAAATTTAAAGAAGTTTGTTTCTATGATCGGTTGAACAACCACAGCAAAAAAAAGTTTGCAAAACTGGGTGCCATTGAACCACTGCCTTGCTTTGCAACAGAAGTTCTGGTCCCAGTTGTGAAGTCAAGGACTCCCTGTAGTAAAAGAGTATTTCCTAGAGGTAAGCCAGAGAAGTGAGCAAGGGTCAACTACTACCACCGACCATTGTAGGTCAGCTAACCTATCCAGGGGTTCAACCGTGATCTGGCCACGGTTTTTAAAGATTTGCAGGCTTTCACATTTTTGCAAATAATTCCTGTTGAAGATAAGCCAACAGTCTTGCCTTTAACTCCTGGGTAAATATCAGCGTTAATCAGAGCAATTTTTTTTTTAAAAAATCACTGGAGTTAAAAGTGTATAAATATTTACTATATTCCACTGAACTCAAAACTTCCAGTGGTTTTAAGTGGGAGAGAAGTGACTTGGGAAAGCAAAATATTTTGGAGGGGGGGGGGGGTTAGAAATACCCTTACAGGTTCTCTTCACCTAAAGCCACATTTTGCAAGAGATAAACTTACAAAGATAGAAACGAAATCTCCCGTGGGCAAGTATTTCTTCATTTTTGGAAAAGTTTGTTTTGCAAATCTGCCTGTTGACATTTGCAGCTAAAGGTTGACCTTGAGGTCTTAGGAAACTGTGTAGCTACCCCAGACCTTGCTTAATATCCAGGCTGGCAGGTATACATCATTCCCTCCAGAGATTTTTTTTTTTTTTCTGTCTCTCATGCACACACATTTTTCGAGTTATTTTTCTGAAGCCAATGCATGGGGTTATCACTCATCTGTTAAAACGCATCTGTCTGCCGCTGCTTCTGATTATCTTCCTGGCTTTCTGTTTGCACTGATAGAATCACCTAAAAATTGCATTTTTATCTCGTCTGGAGGCTCTGCAACACTCATTCCCCTTCAAGCAAAATGTATTTTTTGCTTTCCCCTTTCAAACAGAAGGATTGGGGTCATTTCTGAAGCCATAGTTGACCTTCAGCGTATACCCTTGGGCATTTTTTGTTCTGCAGACACCAGAAAGGATGACCAGGAGGCCTGCAATGAGCTGTGTCCCCCGTGACACAGATGGGGCTGGTTGACCCTTGGTATTCTCTCCCCAGTCTCAATCACAATAGAACTGGAAGGGACCTTGGAGGTCTTCTAGTCCAACCCCCTGCTCAAACAGAATATCATTTGAAACAATGGCTGTCCAGCCTCTTCTCCAGTGATGGAGCTCCCACAGCTTCTGAAGGCAACTTCTGTCCCACTGTTTAGTTGTCCTCACTGTTCGGAAGTTTCTCCCTGATTCCAGGTTGCTTCTCTCCTTGGTTAGTGTCCATCCATTGTTTCTTGTCCTGCCCTTTGGTGCTTTGGTAAATAAATTGACCACCTCCTCTTTTGGCAGCCCCTCAAATACTGGAATACATCACCTTTAAACAAATACTGAACTAAGCTCCTTAATGGCGTTTGCAAACCAGGAACCAAATCTCCACAAAGATGGACTCCCATGAAAGTTATGGCACGCATGTGGCTGGGCAGGCTAGCTGGAGATGAAAGGAGCAAACCTTTTCATTTCACAAATGCTCCACAATTTTACTTTCATGGCCTTCAAGATACAATGTGGAATGGACATCAGACCCTGGTCTAGAGACCTGTGACTCCATGGACTACAAATTCAAGGCAATATTTATTAAAAATGAAAACAGCTGAGGTCCTACCCTTCTCCATCCAGATCTGTTCAAATTCAAGGGTCAAGGGAAACAGGAAAGTTGAGGTGGAAGAGTTTGGAAGCAAAACAAAAGGAGACATGAGACCCTGCTGGGAGCCAGGTGGTCGTGACTGGCCGAAGAAGTTATGGTGCAGCAGAGGTTCCTCAATTTTAACAATGTCGCCGATCGCTATTGTGGCGAGCTTTCATTGGTCACCGTCTGATGTTCTTGGTAGGTTTCTGCCATCCTGAATGTACTCACCAAAGGTGGAAGGGTGACCTAAGCTTTACAATCAGGTGACAGGAGGAGCCATTGTGGAGGTCAACCTTTTCTATAGCCAGGAAGGAACTTCTCCATCTTGGTAACCCCCAATATGACATCACTGCATTCTTGATGGAATGTGGGGCTTGACAAGTCTTTCACCTGCTCTGGAGTCAGACTGGGGCTGGGTGCAGGCCAAGAAAAGGCTCATAAAGATTATCTGTCTGTTAAGGTGTGGCCTTTAGGACAGCAGCCGGAGACCGAGGCATCCATTGCTCCAGGTGAGTTGCAGGTGGCCCAACACCTGGGACCGCCAGATGGAGAAGGAGGACAGGCTGGCCCCCAGCTGCTCCCTTGGGGAGCAAACACCCTTATTAGGGAGAAGGGGATTTTTTTTTTTAAAAAGGCAATTAATGCCTCTTTCCCTCATTAACACAGTTGAATATTGCCTTGGTTGCTATCAATATATATAGGGTATAGAGATAGATAGATAGATAGATAGATAGATAGATAGATAGATAGATAGATAGATAGATAGATAGATAGATATCAGATTTCTTGCCTGATCAGGGGGTTGGACTATTAGACCTCCAAGGTCCCTTCCAACTCTCTTATTGTATATCTGTATGCTGTGTTCTGTATGTATTTTGCATTCCCCAACCAGCATACAGAATAGCAGAGTTGGAAGGGACCTTGGAGGTCTTCTAGTCCAGCCTCCTGCACAGGCAGGAAACCATTTCAGACAAATGGTTGTCCAGTTTCTTCTTTAAAACTTCCAGTGATGAAGCACCCACAGCTTCTAGAGGCAGGTCATTCCACTGATTAATTGCTCCAATTTTCAGGAAATTTCTCCTTAGTTCTAGGTTGGATCTCTCATTTTCCCTCCATTACTCCTTGGTCCATGATTGTCAAAGCTGAGAAAGTGTGCCTTGGTCAGTCACTTCATCCAGGGGCTGCTATAGTGCCTTCACCCTATGTCTGTCTGACATACAAGAGGTGTTTCCCATATGCTGCTTTGTTGAATCATGGTTTACAATTCGAAACCACAATAATCTGCCTTATGTTTGAACATTAAACCCTGGCTTACGAATCACAGAGGCTGGGAGCATTTGCACCAAAGACAAATTCCTTGTGTGTCCAATCTCATTTGGTCAATAAAGAATTCTATTCTATTCTATTCTATTCTATTCTATTCTATTCTATTCTATTCTATTCCATTCCATTCCATTCCATTCCACTCCACTCCACTCCACTCCACTCCATTCTATTCTATGTGATTGCTTTCATTTTGTTGCACAAACTAATTTGGCAAACTGAGTATGGTTGTGTGAAGGGGCAATGTTAAACTTGGTTAGTTTCAACTCCAATGGGTCAGGAATCAGGTTAAACAGATTGTGGGAATGGAGAAGGGAATGTGGCCAATTGTGGACTAGCCCAAATTGGTGACCAAAAAAAAATAATAATTTTTTTTCTCCTGCCTCCCTCTACATACAAGCCAAGTTCCTGGCTGTGAAATTAGTTTTGGTTCAGAAATATTTGTGACTTGCTGGACTGGGCTGGTCTCTGTGGGAATAAAGAAGTAACAGAGAGAAGATGCTTCACCAGACTTTTGAAATTATTTTTTTGTCAGGGCTCAGGACATCCTATACACATTGTGACCACCTCTTTGGCATAATGCCCTTTGGTTTCTGGCTGGCAAAGCCGGTTCAATGAAGGAGGACCTTGGCAGGGCCAACAGAGATGGTACCAATGCAGGATGTGGGGGGGGGGGGTGAGGAGGGAGATTTTAAAAGCTCTTATTGTAGAGCTGGGACAAAACTGCAATCTTTGTCCAAGCTCCACTAAGAGTCACTGTTTTGCAGATGCTGTTTTACAAACAAACAAACAAAAACCACTGGGAAATAAAATATATTATTTCCCTCCTGCTCTCCCAAGACATGTCAGAATAGATCAGCGGTCTCTAAACTTGGCAACTTTAAGACTTGTGGAGTTCAATTCAGCTTTGCTGGCTGGAGAATTCTGGGAGTTGAAGTCCAAAAGTCTTAAAGTTGCCAAGTTTGGGGCCCCTGGAATAGATGACATGCCGAAATGCATGTCAGAAGTTTGCTTTGTCTTTCAATGCAGCAGAAGGAATAAAAGTGATAAAATGAAGCAACCATTGTTGTTCTACATCATATCATCTTGCACTGTCATAAAATCACAGTGATGCTGTGTTGTGGTTCGCCGACAGCCGGTGTGGACGGCAGAGGTATCGGACAGTGAGGACGAAAGGGAACCAGTCAGGGATTCTGGCAAGGACTTGGATGAAGGTCCTGCATGTGATGCAGGGATGGGGCCAGGACTATCTGGGAGTGGGGTGCTGCCTTTGGAGCATTTGGAGTCTGGCAGCAGCGAAGCAGAGGGCCCTGGGGACCCTGTTCCCAGTGTGTGCGCGCGCAGGGCTGCTAGAAGGAGAGAGCAGCTGAAGCAGCAGGGGAAACTCGGGAGTAAGGCTGGGAGGTGATTGCCTCTCCCATAAGGGATGAAAGCCAGACCTTGGTGATGTGTTCTTTGCAGGAAGCAAAGAAATTTGTTAGATTCTGATTCCACATTGAAGCCCTGCAAACTCTGGTTTGTCTTTGCTGGAACTTCTGTCAGTTTATCTTCTAATTCAGTGGACATCTGTTTCTTGGCAGCCTTTTACAACCCTGAAAGGCGTGCTCTTATCTCAGACAATTGTGTTTAATGGGTTTTGGCTGGGAATGTAAATAATTCCCAGCATCACATTAAAAAAAGGTTTGCTTTTACATGTTTCCTTGATTTGAACAAAGCCTGAGTCAGAACATGCTGATCCTTCACCATGACTATGAGGATTTCTTTCCTCCTCCTCCTCCTTATTATTATTATTATTATTATTATTATTATTATTATTATTATTATTATTTCAAAGTGCCATTTTAGAGTCCTTTTTTAAAAAAACAATTTTTATTGAAAGTTTTAATAGCAATAGGGAAGTTTATTCAAAGTAAACCATAAAGTTACAAACGGAACTCAGAAAGAAGGAAAAGTCATTTTTTAAAAAAGGGAAAACAGGTCAGAGAAAACACACATGTCTTTCCCGCCCCGCTGACCACGTGGCCTTCGTTTAATGAAATCTTAAAACATTACACATTGATTGGTTGGAAGAAGAAACATCAGCAAGTGGTTTAAAAGTTTGTTTGCTTCCTTAAGGAAACACAGCAGGAAAAAACAACAACCCTAAGATGAATTCAACTTATATACTTATCAGTTTGCTGGAAAAATAAACATACATATTTGATCAGAGTGCAAAGATACACACATCACTTTTATGAGAGTGATCAAGTCATTTATCAAGCATTTTGCTGGTTGAGGTATGCAAGCTTCCAGATCTCACAGAATTCTTCAATGGGGAGGCAATGACATTTTCTGGGCTGGCAAATTTTAAACTTACAAATAGTCCACCAGGGAAATGTCTTTTTGTGGGTAAATGTTAAGCCCCCTGTTGTTTCACACTCTGAAATCTTGCGGCTGTTAATCCTCGAGGATAAAATCACCTTAATTGATTGACTAATTGTTTTTTTTTTTTAAGTGCGTTCTTAGCCCTTGGAGGCATGGCACGCTGATGGCATGGCAAATGCTAGAACGGACAAAATTTCGAATAAGATGATACTGGAAGTTCAGGATTTGGAATGCAGAGCATCACAAATTATACAAAATAAGAGGCAATTTGCAAACACACCCAAGCGGGTTTGCAGAAATACACTTCTCTTGCCGAGGTTCTATTCAGCTGGTTCTGACCAGTTCTGGAGAACCATTAGTGGAAATTTCGAGTAGTTTGGAGAACCGGCAAATCCCACCTCTCATTGGTCCCACCCCCATCTATTCCCCACCTCCCAAGTCCCAGCTGATTGGCTGGGTCTTCTTTGGTTGCCCTGCATAGGAGAATGGAGCTGGAAAGCAGGTTAGTGGGGTGGGGAGGGAATGGGGATTTTGCAGTAAACTTCCCCCAGGAGTGGGGAGGGAATGGTGTTTTTACAGTATCCTTCCCCTGCCATGCCCACCAAGCCACGCCCACAGAACCGGCAGTACAATTTTTTGAATCCCACCACTGTTCTTTTGGTGCAAAATTTGGATTATTTTGTGACAGATCTTAGTGGAGACAGATTGTTTTAGCCCAAATCATCCTTGAGAAGGATTTCCTCTTTTTCTACTCAACCCATTGTTGAATTCCTGAAACCTCTAAAGGAGGGGTGTTCAACCTTTAGCAGCTGGAAGATTTGTGGACTTCAATTCCCATGGCTGGCTGGGGAATTCTGGGAGTTGGAGTCCAGAAGTCTTCAAAAGGTGCCAAAGGATGGACACTTCTGCCTTAAAGCTTGCATCCTGCCTTCTCCGTGTTGGTTGACCTGAGAAAAGGTGTCATTTGGAGTGCTTGGCAAACCCAAAATAGGGACTGAGTCCACAGAACTCCTGCCTTCACAAGAGGGAATGGCCGTTGCTAGACTAACTGTAGCACAGATCCCAACTTCTATCCTTCCAGAAGTCGTCTGCCACTGAGACCGAAGGGGCATAGTCTTTGCAGTCCAGGGTGGCGTAGGGAAGGTATTCAGGGGCTCGAAATGTGTCCAAGTGCTGGGAACCACATGGGGTGCAGTAGCAGGTCGATAGGCCGGAAGTGTGTGGGATGTGGTTGTGTGGCTGGCAGGTACGTTCCTCCAGGGACGGATACATGCAACTCCTGCCATCCAGAGTTGGGCAGCTGTAACCAAGCGGGGCGCAAGGAGGTATTTGAGATGGGGAATAGCTGTAATCGAAGGAGCTGGAAGGGTCAACAGCCTCCAGGGATCCAGAACCCTAAAAGAAGAAAACAAGGATGAAGTGCCCACTCTTCAGGGTGCAAATTTCATTCTGAATTCACAGGATGTTCAGAAGTAAGCCGGGTCCAATAGGGCTTAACTCCCCAGTAAGAGTGCACCAAGTGGTGCCGATCAGCTAAAGCAGGGGCACCCAACCTTGGCAACTTGTGGACGTCAACTCCCAAAATTCTCCAGCCAGCATGGGTGGCCGGAGTTGAAGTCCATTGGTCTTCAATTTGGCCAAGGTTGGGCACTCCTGAGCTAAAGCAAGAGAGCACAATCTGAGTTCCAAGATTGTACATCAGGTTTGCAAAAAGCGGACAGGTTTGTGAAAATAAAACAGAGAAACCCTTAAATAGATGGTTTTGCTTTCTATTGGCCAAGGCATTGCCTCTGATTCTCTCAACTGCACCAATTCTTCCCCCGCTGTTTCACACTTTTAGCCACCTGCAGCTCTTCTCTTGCCCCAAAGCAAGTGTTTTCTTCTAGGCACCGGGTAATATAATTTTGGGAACCTCCCTCTTCCCCATCTGTAGATACAGAAACTCAAGTACCAGGCAGGTGAGGGCTGGCTGGAAGCTCTCAGGTGAGCAGGGCAGGTTGTCCTGGGCCGGGATCAAGGGCATCTCCAGAGGTGGCTCAGCTTGAAGGCAAGAATCCATCAGCTGCTCCAAATAATGGGGAATTTCCTCGCAGGAGGTTCCGCTCTGGAACTGCCAAGGTTGTTGTAAACAGCTAGATAAGGAAGATTCAGGTGCCGTATCGATGTAAGGAACTAAGAAAAGGAAACAAGGTGAGAGAACTCAGCTTGGCTGTGAAATAGATGTTGGCAGAGAGACTTTAGCCTGGCAAAGAACAAATATCCGGGAAAACTTTGGCCTAGCAAAAAATGTGCATTAAAACTACAGGCAGTCCTTGACTTACCACCACAAATGAGCCCCCCAAATTTCTGTTACCAAGTGAGATATTGGTTCAGTGAGCTTCACCCCCATGTCTTGCCATGGTTGCTATGTGAATCATTGCACTTGTTAAGTTAGCAACCCGGTTGTTAAGTGAATCTGGCTTCCTCTATTGACTTGGCTTGGGTGACACGACAACCGTCATAAATAGGAGTCAGTTGCCAAGCATTCAAATTTGGATCTCGTGGCTAGGGGGAGGCTGCAACAGTTATAGGTGTGAAAAAATGGACATAAGACACGTTTTTCAGTGCTGGTCACTAAAGGAAATGGTTGTAAGTTGAGGACAAGCTACCTGTATGCCTGACAAAATATTTTTTTCAGGATGCCAAAGGCACAGAAGCAGGGCTTGAAAATCCCAAATCCAATGAGGATCTCCTGCCCCAAACTACATTTTTTCCCTTTCTTATTTCTATCTTTCTCTGTTTAGGAGAATTGATAGCCCCCTTCTGCTGAATTCCTCTAAAGAGCTCAGCGTTTGCTCTTTGGATTTTCTGCTTCTTAACTCAATGGCCCAGTTTCAATTTCTCACGGTTTCCTCATCCTTTGCTGGCACACAAGAATTGGGAGAAAAATGCCTGCATATCTAAAACCCCATTACACCCTGGAGCATTTTGTTGGCCCGGAAGGAACAGATAGGAGATATAAAAAGATGGATTTCTTGTTAGGATTTCTGGAGGAAAGAGAGAGAAGAACAGCTGCAGGAGGGAAAAAGAAAAGCAAGCATGACTGGGTGCAAATAAACCCACCCCAAAATAAGTTAGCTTAGCAAGAAGAGGAAAAGGGGATGAACGCAGAGGGTGGCTTTGAATCCACTCCAGAAAGAACAAACCCAGCTGGAATCTCTCTCTCTCTCTCTTTTAAGTTGGTGAGCTCCCACCAACCTTCTCCACCCAGCCTGGATGCTCATCTGCATTTAGCAAGCTCCTGCCCAATGCGGATTGGCTATTTTCACAATTAAATGCCCATGCCCAGCCGTAAGTCAAGATTCAAGAAGAAAACGGATAGGAATAGGCATAGAAAGCTCGGATGGAGTGTTTGTGTGTGCTTTTTTTTGGGGGGGGGGAGGTGCTGGGGAGAGGAGAAGAGGGGAGCTATTTTGTACCAACCTGTGCAGAGAGGCGAAAAAGCTTCACCAGCCTGGACGTTTCTGTTGCATTCTCCAAAAACCTGAGAATAAAAAGGAACCAAGCAATGTTTCTCTCCAATAATGAAACAGAGAAGGATTCGCTGCCCTAATCCCCTTCCTTACATGGCACAGGTAAGTCCAGGATTTCTCTCCAAAATGGAGAAAATGTTGAGATGCTGCAAGGCAATGAAAGAGAGTAGCTCCTTCCTTGGGTGTATTTAATCTGGGGACTCTTCCTCCATGTTATTCCTTGGCTAAATATAATTTAGGGATGCCTGCTGTCCCAAGGCTTAGGAACCTGTAAATGTAATGGATTGTCCACTGTGTAAAAAAAAAAAAATCTGCATCCTGAGTGGGCAGTTTGTGAAAAACAGGAAGGAAGGAAGGAACGAAGGAACGAAGGGAAGGGAAAGGAAAGGAAAGGAAAGGAAAGGAAAGGAAAGGAAAGGAAAGGAAGGAAGGAAGGAAGGGAAGGGAAAGGAAAGGAAGGAAGGAAGGAAGGAAGGAAGGAAGGAAGGAAGGAAGGAAGGAAGGAAGGAAGGAAGGAAGGAAGGAGGAAAGGAAATAGAGAAGAAGGAAAGGAAAAGGAAAGGAAAGAAGAAGGAAAGGAAAGGAAGGATGGAGAAAAGGAGGAAAGGAAATAGAGAAGAAGGGAAGGGAAAGAGGAGAAAAACACTAATGTATAAGTGAATCACATCAGGGCAAGATTTCTTTAGAACCGACCATCCTCTTCTGCTTGCTCATTTTGTTAGTAACTTCTTTTATGTGAGATGCAATGTGAGGTTATAAACTCCAGGAAGATTGGCATCAAATGCAAGAGCCTTGTGCTCAGGAAACCGAAGGGGGTACCGTCATTTTCAAAAATGGGGGTAAAATGTTTCTTTTGCCCCTGTAGAAAACTTCTCTTGAAATGTTTGCAGGGCCACCTCACCAGAATGTTCTGCCTTTGCTCCTGTCCTGCCAAAGTTGAAGTCTAAGGTCAAAGGAGATGTGCCGAAGGAAACATCCGCCAAGATGGTGAGCAGCTGGGGAAGATACTGGAGGAAACATAATTATTGTCCTGGCCAGAGATTGTACTAGATCAGAGTTTTTCAAACATGGCCCCTTTAAGGAATATAGACTTCAACTCCCAGAATTCCCCAGCCAGCCATTTTGGGAATTCTGGGAGTTGAAGTCCACATGTCTTAAAGTTGCCCACACTGAGAAACATTGGAGTAGATATCTCTTTACTCCTCTCTGATGTGCTTTTTGTGGGAGAACAGGAACAATTTATTTTTCCTGGAACAAGGAACAGGAACAAACTGGTTTGTTACAATGAAGGCTATGGCCCTCAAAGGATTTTGATGCCCCGGTGACTTTTCCCTAGTTTATTCTTTCCTCCAGGTTTGCCCTGCCTTTCACACCGGCTGATTTTTTTTTTCTTTTCTACGTTTGGCAGCCAAACGTTGCACATTGCATTTAAGCAAGAATCTTGGGAGGTTCAGTTTACCAAATGGACTGGGATCCGTGCGGCACACTTCAGTCACAAAGGGTTAGGATAGAACCACGACAAACCCTCCAAAGGGTGAATTCCATCCCCACCTTCCTTCCCGAGGCAACCCACCCACCGTGGTGGCCAATCCAGAGGACAGGAAAGGAAGGGAAGGTTCACACCCACGCTGGCTGGCTTCAGAAGAATTCAAACAAACCTTGGTTTTCAAAGGACCTTTTGAAATTCTCCTCCAGGTGAGAAGGCAAACAAAAGAAAAGATATGTAACCCGAGGATTATCTGGCAGGAGAACCAATGCTGCAGTTGTGAGCAAGGGCTGGATTACTTTCCCCATTGGCACTGAGAGTAGCACTGAGGAACAGAAGGCAGGTCCTCCTGAGATCTTCCCTGGGGGGGTGGGGTGGGGTTATCTAGATCCATGGAAAGCCTGCGGTGGGAAGGTTACAGGTTGCAGGAGAAAGAAATGGCCATCTGCAACCTCTTCTTGTCCAGATCCACCCCGGAGAACTTTTCCAGTGGTCTGTTCTCTCTTTTAAGGGAGGATCGGGAGAGAATTCTTGTTCATCAAGTTGTGTGAGAATTGAAAGAAAGCCAAGGAAGAACATTTGAGGTCCCTAGGAAAGCTGGAGTTTGTTAAGAGGGGACTTTGTGAAGCATTGAGAGTTCTCTTGGCTGAAAGCTGAAGAAACGATGGAGGGAAATGACACTTTTTTTGACAGTAACCAAAGAATTTATTGGATGCCTAGTAGGAGAAGATCTAATCTATTAATAAAAGAGAATCTTTGTGGCTCAGGGTTGCTGTGGGGCCCTTGTTGCTCCCTGACCTTGGTGGTTTCCTTGCAGACGTTTCATGACCTAACTAGATAGCATCATCAGTGTAAGAAGGGAAGGGGGGTTGCAGAGTGGAGGAGAAGGAGAGAAAAAAGGAAGGGGAGGAATGTAAAGTCCTTGGTGCTTTCTGAATTTGGTTATTTTCTTGTAGATGTTTCATGACTCAACTGGGTAACATCATCAGTGCTAGAAGGGAGGAGGGTTTGTGGAAAGAAGGAGGAGGAGGAGGAGGAAGACAGTGGGGTCCTTGGTTGGTTGGAAGCTTGGTGGTTTCCTTACAGATGTTTTATGACCCAACTAGCAAACATCATCAGTGCTAGAAGGGAGGGGGGTTTGTGGAAAGAAGGAGGAGGAGGAGGAGGAAGACAGTGGGGTCCTTGGTTGGTTGGAAGCTTGGTGGTTTCCTTACAGATGTTTTATGACCCAACTAGCAAACATCATCAGTGCTAGAAGGGAGGGGGGTTTGTGGAAAGAAGGAGGAGGAGGAGGAGGAAGACAGTGGGGTCCTTGGTTGGTTGGAAGCTTGGTGGTTTCCTTACAGATGTTTTATGACCCAACTAGCAAACATCATCAGTGCTAGAAGGGAGGGGGGTTTGTGGAAAGAAGGAGGAGGAGGAGGAGGAAGACAGTGGGGTCCTTGGTTGGTTGGAAGCTTGGTGGTTTCCTTACAGATGTTTTATGACCCAACTAGCAAACATCATCAGTGCTAGAAGGGAGTTGGGGTTTGCAGGGAGGAAGAGGAGGAGGATTACTGTGGGATCTTGGTTACTCTCTGAGCTTGGTTATTTTCTTGCAGACATTTCATGACCCAGCTAGGTAACATCATCTGTGCTCATGTTGACGATGACACTGAAAATGCTACCAGAAGCCCATAGTTGATCTACTGAGAATGGCTCATTTAATAGCTAAGCTTGAGAAGAGTTTCAAAGGAGATGCTTACAGCTTCTGCCACTGGGGCCTGTTTGGCTCTTTTCTGCTGCAGAAGTTCCTTCACGGTCACCTTCACTCGGACGCCTTGGTAGATCTTCGTCTTCCCTGCAAGGAGAGCATGAGAGATGCCTTTTGGCCTCTAGAGACAAGAGCCTGGGAAGGGCCCTCGCCAGGGTGAGGTTTCAGAAGCGGTTGGGACTCGCGGCATTCTTCCAAGAGCTACCCCCAAAGCACCGAGACAGTCAGCTGGGGCTTCTTTAAAGCCAACTCTGGTTCAAAGAAGTGACAGCTTAGCACACAGTGGGAGGACAACAGTTCTGACATCTTCTGACTTGGACCCGCAGTTTAATAAACCACAGTTTATTAAATAAACCACACTTGGCAAGGTTTGCCCATTGTATTAAATGGGTGTTTTTCAAACTT
Organism: Hydrophis major; assembly: GCA_033807585.1. Taxonomy (NCBI): domain Eukaryota; kingdom Metazoa; phylum Chordata; class Lepidosauria; order Squamata; family Elapidae; genus Hydrophis; species Hydrophis major. The sequence continues at coordinate 39,831,174 of CM066334.1, read as the reverse complement.
GTCCATTTCTAAGATGTGTTTCTTCAACTAATGGAATTCCCCAAACAGTGGAATTCTTTCCTCCCTCCCTCCCTCCCTCCCTCCAATTTCCTCCTTTCTTTTCCTTTTCCTTTTCCTATCCTTTCCTTTTTCATTTCTCCCTCCCATTTCCTCCTTTCCCCTTTCTTCCCTCCCTCCCTTCTTCTGACATTCTGTCTTTCCTGCATGGGTTCACAGCCTGGGATCTCCCTTTAGTTCATCCCCAAAATAACACCCTGCAAAGAAGTGAGGCCAGCTGAGAAAATGCGGCCCCAATTCACCCAGGGTGGGTCACTCTCAAGCAAAGGGTAGATTTGAACCTGGATCTCCAAACACAGGGGAACTCCAGACGCCCGACTGCTTCAAAGGTCAGGATTTAGGATTGAATTCTTTAAATGGGAAAAGTTGCCAAGATTTTTGTGTGTGTAAATGAGCTTTTGTAGGGAGATTAAGATGAGCTTAGCAGGATTGCATTATCTAGGTCTCTCGTCCTGCCTTGTGTTTTTACAGAGATCCCCAGCACACTTTTGAAAAGAAAGTCGCGAGAGGTATATTTTTAGAATATATTTAAGTTGTCCTCTTTAAACCTCTGCTTTCGACTCTAGTTGACACTTTGGGCACCTCACAAAAGGAAGAAGAAAAGAGCCCCACTCAACAACAGCCAACAAGAAAAGGAGCGAATTGTGTTTCCAGCCGATCACTAGCCAAATGCTTCCTCTGAACCTAAAGACTTCCAAAAGAGATAACTCTTATTCCCAATATATTGACTGAATCTCCTCTCAAAGTGACCATCCCTACTTCTCTCACCAGGAACTTAATCACCCTTTTATTCACCAGTTTCCCCTTCCCCCAAATAATGTAGGTGCTCAATCCATCACCTTGTGTAAAGATGTCTTCTCTGTTGGGGTCCTATCCTTTCCCTAAGGATTCTAAACATAGGTTGGTAACAACACATCATAGTTGCAACCACCAATGAGTTCCATGATTTTATTCAATTTTCACTGCCTTGGGGGAAGGGGGAGATTAATTATCTTAGCCTCATCCCTACCCTGCACCCATGCTCTCACTTTAGACCTGCTTGGTTATAGATTGCATCACTTGCACAGACAGACAGACAACATTTCTTGTCTGGGTCCCTCAGCAACTGGGGGTGGGTGGCAAGTCTTCTTGCACATATATCTGCACACATTTCTTACACATATGAGTGCACACGCACACACATTTCTTCTTTGAGTGCCTCAGTAACTTGGGGTAGATGGCAAGTTTCTTATTTACTATTCATCTCTAACTCAGAATCCATTAAGAACAATTTCAAAAGCATCCCTTTGTAATGTATAATCTTGGACATTTTTAACAGTTCTCGTGATTTTTTTTTTTAGACCAGATTCCATCAAGTTGCCCTTCCTGTGTAACTTATCTAGCACCCATTCAACCAAAATCCTTAAACCTGGCATTCTTCGCCATTGATTGGGGTTTAGAGCTGGCCTAGTACTTAGATAATCTGTGGCTCTAAACCAGAGGACTTCAAACTTGGCAGCTTTAAGACTGGTGGACTTCAACTCCCAGAATTCCTCCTCCTCCAGTCATGTTAGCTCAGGAATTCTGGGAGTTGAAGTTCACAAGTCTTAAACTTGCCAAGTTGGAAGACCCTTGCTCTATATTATTTATGTAGATATATAAATAGCTAGTGGGAGCTAGCTATATACATATATCAATATATATTTTGATATATAGATATATACTACAGATATATACTCTAGATCAGGGGTCTTCAAACTTGACAACTTTAAGACTGGTGGACTTCAACTCCCAGGATTCCTCCTCCTCCAGTCATGTTAGCTCAGGAATTCTGGGAGTTGAAGTTCACAAGTCTTAAACTTGCCAAGTTTGAAGACCCTTGCTCTATATTATTTATGTAGATATATAAATAGCTAGTGGGAGCTAGCTATATACATATATCAATATATATTTTGATATATAGATATATACTACAGATATATACTCTAGATCAGGGGTCTTCAAACTTGACAACTTTAAGACATGTGGACTTCAACTCCCAGGATTCCTCCTCCTCCAGTCATGTTAGCTCAGGAATTCTGGGAGTTGAAGTCCACATGTCTTACACAAGTTTGAAGACCCTTGCTCTAAACCCACTTTCCTGAAACCAGTACCTTCTTGAGATCACTGCCCAAGGTGGGTGATTTATGGTGGACCTCCGTGGGCTCGACGGGTGGGGAGTTGGAAGGGGCTGCAGGTTGCAGAAACTTGTTAGAAAGAGACTCCCTCTTTGGGGGTCTGGACCACCTGGGTTTCTTTCCCCTCCCCAAGGCATCCTGGGAAGTGTAGTTTAGTCTCCTCTGTACCTTCAGCCCCACGTCGTTCGATTTGACTCCGGAGCTAGGAGGGCCCCGACCGCCTCTGGGTAGTGCAGCAACGCCGGGCCTTTGTGAGTGAATTGCACGCTCGTTTTGGGGGGATGGAGAAGGGGGCGAGTGGGGACGGTCGGGCGGCGGTTCCGCATTTGGGAGCAGAAGAGAAGGAAGGAATGCTGAAGGAGGGAGAGAAAGGCTGGGCTTTTGGGGGGTGGGGTGTTTCTGCATCCCCTCCAGAAATCGGAATATCCGGAGAGGGGCCACGGAGGACTGGGTTGCAAGAGGAACGACGCCCCCGCGGGTGCGCAAAATGCGTCCCGGAGGCTGCAGCATCGCCCAGACGGTGCCAGAGGTGGGAGGAGCGCAGGATTTGGCCCCGCTCCTGCTGCGCTCCGAAGAGGGCAGCCGGAGGGCGCCTCGGTGCCTTCCCGAGCGAGCGGGCTGGGTGGGGGCAGAGCAGACGGGCGAGTCCCGGCGCCGTCGGGAAGCCAAAAGCCCGTTGGAGAGCGCCCCAGTTGGAGAGCGCGCGCGGAGAGGGTGGCGCGTACCTGGATGCCTCTCTCCGGCCGGTCCTGTTCGGGGGTCGCAGTGGGACGTCGCCCCGACCCCTGCCTCGCTTTCCCCGGGCAAGGCAAGAGGGAGAGGCGCTGGAAGAGACGTCACCAGCGGAGCAAACAAACTTCCCGGGGGAAACGCAGCGCGCTCCTCGGCTGCGCTTTCCTCCTGCCAAGCGTCTCCCCGCTGCCCATCTTCCCCTCCGTCAGTTGCACCCCCAAAACACGCCTCGGACCTCCGTCCCGATCCCCGCCTCCCTTTTGCACGCCTCTCCCGGCGCCCCTCAGGCCGGCTCCACAGCCGCGAATTGCGCCCCGGCGGTCGTAAGGACGAACCGGCCGCGCGCAACCACTTTGCGCGCAGAAGTTTTCGCCGCGCGGCAGCGCCGCGGCTGGCCGTCGGAAGCATCGCGCGCGGGGGGGGGGGGGCCTGGGGAGCCAAGTCGGTTAGTGGGAAGGTGGGGTCTCCCTTGAGCAGCCTTGCGCACCCACCCATCCAAAAAAGGGAGGGGCGCCTCCCTTCTCTTTTGCGCCCGACTAGCCTGTCTTTCCTTTCCAAAAGTAGAATTTTGGGGCGTCAGATGGAGGCGGCCATCCCTTGTGGATCAAAATTGCAATTCAGTTGGGTTGGGGGTTTGGGGGGACACACAGGCACACACGGTTTTTTTTTTTTAAAAAAAAAAAAGACTTTGCAACCCACTTTTCCCACCCTGAAATGCCAGAAATTCAGTCTACGGTGGTTTTTTTCTTTTTTAATGCACCTTTTTAACCAGGCGGGTTAAGAATTAGCCACATAACTTCACAGTGGTTTTTTTTTTCCTTTCTTCTATTTTTTTCCCTCTCTCTCCCCCAAAGAGTGGTTCAACAACCAGCTTTTGGAGTAGCCACATTCCAGAGCATTCACAGCTGGGAACGGCAGTGTGTTCCCCTGTGCAGCACTGGGTGTGTGAGTGTGTGAATGTTTGTGGATTTTATGTATATGAGTTTACACCGGATTTGGTTTAACATGCATGCCCTTAAAATCATTGCTCTGCAAATTTGGGAATCTCTCACTCTATTTTCCTTTTCTCTCCCTTCTCCCCCCCCCCTTTTTTTTTTTTTTGAAAAAGAAAATCCTTTGAAGGCAAGCCATCCCAAAAGGCATGGGAGAGAAGGACTTTGACCCCCCCAAGCCCCCCCCAAAACCCACCCAAGATACAATTTTGACTTACCTGACATTCTTCAGCAACAGAAAATGGAGCAGTTGCCTTTCCACTCCCAACAGGGACCAAATCAAGGACACTCAGCTGGGCTCCCTAAAGCAGAAGGAAAATATGCAAGAAAACAGGAATTTTGGGATTAAAAAAGAATTCTAAAGCCTTGGTGCAGCTCTTGACTGGGAGACAAACAATATTAATCTTTTATACCTACGGATATAAGTTTGAATTTTTCTCCCCACAAGCCAAGTATTTAAAACCTCCAGAATCCATTGATTTGACAATCAAGGATTGCGCGATAGTTTCAATTTGAATATTCAAAGGCTTCAGAAAATGGACTCTCTTGGAGGAAAACCTAGCATAGCCCCATCTAGGACAGGGTCTGGGGGAACAAGATCCACCGGGCCCACCTCCCTGGAAGCCCCCCTTGGGGGTCCCGCTCAGCTTTTTAGTTCCCTGGCCCTAAACGAGGCAGGCGCCCCCAAAGAGAACCCACAGTTTTGCCGGTGCCAGATTCTAGACCCTCCCTGGCACTTCCATGCCCCCCATCACCTGATGAGCCTTCCCTGCAACAATTTGGGGAGACCTGGGGATCGGGGTGCATTGGGGAGGGGCTGCCTGATGCATTTGTGGACAAAGAGGGCCTTGGAAAAGGATGTGGTGTGTCCAGGAAAATAACATTGTGTCCTGCAAGCAATAACTGTGGGTGACTGGGGGACCTCATTTTGTGAGCCTTGGGGTCTCTGATGTGACCCCCCAGTTTCTACCTAACTCCCCCCCCTTTTTTTTCCTCCAACGTGGGTGTGATTTTTAAACTTCTCTTTTGCAACAGCTACTCCAATTTGCATTGTGGGAGTCTCCTGTCTTCAGAAAGTTGGCTATTTCCACCGCCCCCCTGTTCTGGCCTTGCAATCTCAGGCAAGGCAGGCTGAGGTTGATTTGAACTCCAGAGGAAATTTCTAAATTTTGAATCTGGATTCTTTCACGCCTTTTCCTCCCATCCCTCCTTTAGAGGGAACCCAGGATAGCTGAGTCAATGAAAAACCCAGCCTGCGTTGTTAATGATCTACTATGAATATAATTTGGCCGTTGTTCCTGATTCAATTTTTGTTTTGTTGAAAAATAAGGCTTCAGCAAATGGCCCTGATTGGAGAGAAAGAGACCTACATAGCTGAATTCATGATGTGATTTCTTTTGGGCCAGGGTTTATTCTCCCAGAGCATCTTTTGCACATTCTCCTTCTATTATTAGTATTCTCCTTCTATTATTATTTTTTAAATCAAACTGTGCATAATCTGAAAAGAGTTATGTGACACTGGAGAAGTGTGAGAAAGTAACTAGGAAGGATTTTACAATGGAGAGGGTGGTTTCGGGGGCTTGGTCACCCCTTAAAATTCAGAGACTGTCAGCTCGACATATGAAACTCCAAGTGAAGAAGAGGGGTGCTAAAACACAACCTAAAGGGTTTATAAATTGCTGGGGGTGCTTGCTCAAGGATCTACCCCCCCCCCAACTGTTCATCTCTAAAATAAGAACTTTCTAATCTAGAACAATATAGAATATAACATCTAAACTGATTTTTAAAACAAGGGCTGTCTCATGGTATGGATTCCTGACCTGTAATAATTGTGAAAGTTTAAAGGTGGCCTGCAAACTTTAACCTTGAGTTCTGGTAGTGGTATGAGATTGATTGATTGATGGCTCTGGAAGGTAACTCTGGAAGGCCAGCAAGAATCAATAAGAACAATAAATAAAAACCAAAAATGTACAGTAGGAAAAAAAAAAACCTTATTAATAAATATCCTACAATCAAAAATGGATGCACTCTGCATATTTTCAGAAAAAGCAGCAGTGATTGAAAAGGGAGGGGCATTTATTTTGCCTTTTTAAACAGTATGATTGGAGCTCTTAGTTCTCAAAATGCATGAAGGTATCTAAAAGGGAGATCTGCTGTTTAAACTGCAAAAATAAAACTGCATGTTCTGGATTGATGGATGCCCAAATAAGAAAATATTCCTTTATTATTATTTGTTGGCTGGCAAAAAGAGATGGACAATTTTATTCCAAACAGAAGAGGTCATTTTTTTTATTCAAAGAAGAAGCAAAGAAGACAAAGACAGTTGGAATTAAATGCTATTTTTTCATTTATGGGGAAAGTTGGCCTAACCAGTTTAGAACTTCAGTGCTATTTTGTTTTGGTGTCCAGTTTCAGAAATGACATGGAAACTCCTGGGAGATTATGCAAAATTTGGAATTTCTCCTTTTCCCAGATCTATTGGGCTACAGTTCTCATCACCCCCCAAAAAAGTGCTAGCTGGGAATAAAAGAAATTGTAGTCTAACAGATCTAGATGATGTTGACTGGGAAGAGACTGGACATTTATTGTTGCTCTTATGACATAATTTTTGACAAGGCATCCAACCTTGGCAATTTGAAAACCTATGGACTTCAACTCCCAGAACATGGCTCACTGGCAAATTCTGGGCGTCAAAGTCCACAGATCTCAAAGTTGCCAAGTTTGAAGACTCCTGGTTTAGAATCTAAATAGTGCCTTATCAACTTGAGTCATTTCCAAGAGGTAAAAATGGTTGAATGCGAATGGACTTTTTCCAAAACTCAACCAGGGAATCCTAATTCGTGGAGCATCAAAACTCACCAAATTTGGAAATAATCCTCTCTAAATTTCAGGAAAAATTCAGCATGAGTATGCATAGGACTGGAGTTCATAGTAATAAGCCCTGGCCTTTGATCTACATCCATCTTCATTTTCCTTTCTTCTCCTTGCCTCTTTATCTTTGCTTTTTAACATTGGTTAAAAGTTGACTTAGCAATATATCTGGTTGACATAGCTGGTTTCCAGGATAGCAATCCTCAACTTTGGCAACTTCAAGATGTGTGGACTTCAACTCCCAGAACTCCCCAGCCAGCCACTGCCTTTGACCATTTGTGTCTTTCCTAAGGATTACGGCTAATTTACCTACCAAGTCATCTGTTTTCCATCCATTGTGGGCTTATTAAAAAAAAAAAAAGCAGTTCAGAAATGCAGACCTGACCTGCAAGCACCGGAAATTGTGACTGGGGAATTCTGGGAATTGGAGTCCATACATCTGGAAATCCCCAAGGTTGAGAGATCGGGCCTTAAAGAAACTGAGGGACTTGCCAAAATTCCACCTTGACTATATAGGTAGAGGATGATGGAGATCTGTGTCCCTGGAGCTGAATGGCATAATTCAAAGGACTTTGCACTGCTGTGTCTTCTCTACCAGAGGAGTTTTCAAGGAAGTATGGCTGGCTGGGGAATTCTGGGAGTTGAAGTCCAGGCATCTTAACAGAATAACAGAGTTGGAAGGGACCTTGGAGGTCTTCTAGTCCAGCCCCTTGCTCAGGCAGGAAACCCTACACCACTCCAGACAAATGGTTGTCCAATCTCTTCTTTAAAAGCTCCCATGTTGGAGCACCCACAACTTCTGAGGCAAGAAGTTGTCAAGGTTGGGAAACCATGTTTTAGAAAGATGCCACTCAGCGCAAGACTAGAGTCTCTACTGTACAACCAACAGAAAGACAGGCGCCCCAGCGATGGCCCTTCCTCTTCCACACAGACTGCCGGCTAATGCCTTGGCTACAAGCTGTGCGGCTGTGTGTGTCCTGCAGGCAGTTGCTGGCTGCAGAAAACTGGGGCAGTGCCCAAACAGCAGACTGCAGGCAGGGGAAGACTCTTATCGAGAGAGAGAATCTGTTCCGGACAAGCCCAGGCCACCCCAACTCTACTCCACCTGCCTGCCTTCCTGAATCCAACTTGTCTTGAGGACAAAGTCCAGGATGGCTGGAATGCCTTGGCTTGACAAAGGCCTCCAAGGAGATGTCGCAACAGCCTGAAGAGTGTGTGTGTGTGTGTGTGTGTGTGTGTGCCGCATACCCAGCAGGTTGAGGTTGGTTTCCATTCTAGCAAGTTGGAACAGGACTTTTGAGGAGAAGAAAGGAGACAACCAAGCCCTCTAGGGAAGGGAAGGAAGGCTTAAGAGGGGCAGGGCAGAGGTTGAAACTTTGGACCTGGAGTCCACTGGATTTGGATGTCCTCCTGCCTAATTCTGGCTGTCCGCAGTTTGATCAATATCTGAAGAACCTGGTAGATTTTGAATCTGGTCATAAAAGGAGATCATTAAGAATGTTGATGGACCTGTTTGGCAAAAACAAGGCTTAGAAATGAGCTTTGTAGACCTCATCAGTTTTCCTTCTTTCCTTCCCTCCTTCCCTTCTTTTCACTCTTTATCTCTCCTCCCTCCCTCCTTCCTTTCCCCATCTCTTTGTCCCTTCCTTCTTTCCTTCCTCCCTCCCTCCCCCTCCCTCCCTTCCATTCTTTGTCTCTCCTTCCTCCCTCCTTCCTTTCCCCATCTCTTCCTTCCTTCCTTCCTTCCTTCCTTCCTTCCTTCCTTCCTTCCTTCCTTCCTTCCTTCCTTCCTTCCTTCCTTCCTTCCTTCCTTCCTTCCTTCCTTCCTTCCCTCCCTCCCTCCCTCCCTCCTTCCCTCCCTCCTTCCTTCTCTTTCTGTCTTGGTTGCAATGAAGCCAACAAAATCTAGACTACATCAAGGGTGTGTATTTCACATTTTTATTGGCTCATGACCAAGCCTTCTATTTCTACACTTCCGTATATTAATACATTAAACAAGGGAGTGTTCCAAACAACATACAGTTCAAAGCCAGCCAGTCCCCAGTGGGTCCTCCGCCCCTTCATTCATTCTGAAAAATGGGACAACCGGAGCCTGTGTTTTACTGGGCTGCAGCAACTGGTCTGCAGGGCCAGCTGTGGTCCTGGGACAAGTTTCTTCTCCATCCACGCATCCAGCTGGTTTGAAATGTCCTCAGTTGCACCCCAGCCTTAGATGCAATTGGCTATGTTGACACATTTTTACCACCACTGCACCATGATCGAAAGGGAGAAAGTAAACACAGTCTGGTAGAGAAAACGGTTCTTTTCAAAAATGCTCTTTAGAGGATTTCGTGAAGGTGTTCCAAAGTCACCTGTGAACACAAACCTGGTGTGCAGGTGCTTGGAATTCTACCCTGTGGTCTTTGCAGTTCTGATCTCCAGAAATCCTGCCTAGGTCCTGTTTGTTTGGCTATTGGCGGGGTGTCTCTCTGTCCAAAGCATTATGGAGTCTTTGCAGACCATTATGGAAGGGGGCATAAAACAATCACCACCCCCTCTCAAGGGGGGACCGTTGGGCTGTGTTTGCAGAGGAAGCCCCCCCTGTGGTTCAACTGGAGGAGTCCCTTGCAAAGAATCCAGGATCTTTTAGCAAAGACCTCCATCTGCCGGCCAGCACTGAGAATGCAATGCTCCTCCTGGGGAGCAGCTTACCTGGGATAAGGGGAAAAAGCATTTGAGCAGGTTATAGCTTTCTGCTAGTTTGATTTTTTTGCTTTGAGTTAAGGGGAAAAGGGGGAAAGTGCCCTCTTTACAGTACTGTGGGGAGAAATGTAATCAGAGCACAGAATCAATTCTCCCCTTTGTGTTTCTGGACTGGCGTCCTTACAAGGGGATAAGATTCCAGGTTCAACCATTGTACTAACCATGGTTTGATGAGTTCATGGTAACCCCAAACCAAAACACAATGTGGCAAGCAGGAAGATCCGGGTCCCACTGTGTCTTTGAGAAACAGCTTCCTTAAGGCGGGCTTCCCTTTCAGCACATGTTCGGGGGTTTGGCTGGAATAGAATCCTGGAGTAATAAGAGGTGAAGGGACCTTGGAGATCTTCTAGTCCAACCCCCTGCTCCAGCAGGAGACCCTGTACCATTTCAGACAAATGGGTTGTCCCATCTCTTTTTCAAAAGCCTCCAGTGCTGGAGCACCCACCATTTCTGAAGGCAAGTCGTTCCACGGATTAACTCTTCTCCGTGTCAGGAAATGTCTGCTTAGTTCGAAGTCGATTCCTCTTCTTGATGAGTTTCCATCCGTTGCTTCTCGTCTTGTCATGTGTCAATAAACAGGATCATGATTTGGGCTGGGAAGTAGCATCAATCCAACATTGCCTGAGAGCCAGGTTAGGGGTCCATGAGTTCACTTGGAGGGTTGAGATTCACTGAGCACAAAAAGGAAGCGTTTCTTGCTTTGCCAGGGGCGGGTTCTAGAAGGGAGGGTGAGAACGGTGCGTTGCTGAAGGCAACTTGCGTGTGGAACATTTGCACGCACAGCTCCATCTTGTGGCCACACATCACCCTGCCTGTCAGTCCCTGTCGCTCTGCTTATTGGGCTTCAAAGATGTCCTTCATGCCCTAGTGTTGGGGAAAGGATGCTACAGGATGCCCAAACTTCCATGAAAAGATTGTAGTGGGACCCTTCATAGGAGGTTTTATAGTGTACAGGTAATCCTTGATTTACAACAATTCATTTACTGTTTGGAAGTTACAATGGCACTGAACAAAATGACTGACAACTAAAAACACTTCTTTGGTCTTTTTAGTTGCCAGCAGAAAGGAAGTGGGGGGAAAACAGTGCATTCCTTAAATGCTTCAGATAAATCGCTTTGGCAGCCGAAGCTTCTGGCGCACAAGATTATTACGGGAGAGCATGATTGACACGAGTGCATGTCAGAATCCTGACAACAACTTATGACCTTGTTTCACACTTGTGACTATTGTGACCTTGTTTCACACATGACTTGGCAACTGGCTCATATTTATGACAGTAGCAGCATCCCAAAATCAAGTGATCACCTTTTGCGACCTTCTGTCAATGGGGAAGTTAGATTCAAGGCTGATTTAAAGGAGACCTGCTTGCTTTCATTATGTGGCTCCATCTTTAAGGGCCACTTTAGAGATGCAAAATTCAAAATTCTCCCCTTTGGTTGAAGTCAAACCCTGCTCAAAGAAATTACCCTCCGTGGTTCTGTTCTGTGACTTGTTGGGAGAAGAGGAAGTTTGTTCTGGTCATGTACTTGTTCTGTCCAAACCTGGCAACTTTAAGACGTGTGGACTTCAACTCCCAGAATTCCCTAGCCAGTATGCCAAGGTTGGAGACCCCTGGCATAGTGTAGCATAGCCTGCTGGGCAGTGGTGGGATTCAATTTTTTTTTACTACTGGTTTTGTGGGCGTGGCTTGTTGGGCGTGGCAGGGGAAGGATACTGTAAAATCTCCAGTCAGAGGTGGGATTTGCCCGTTCTTCAAACTACTCAAAATTTCCGCAACTGGTTCTCCAGAACTGCTCAGAACTTGCTGAATACCACCTCTGCAGCTGGGGAATTCTGGGAGTTGAAGTGCACAAGTCTTAAAGTTGCCAAGGTTGGAGACCCCGATATGAAGAATGGCAGATGACATAGAGAACTATCAGAGAATGGCATGTCTGTGAAATGTATTTACAAAAGTACAGTAAGTATGTTGCTCAACCACAGAGTAGCTATGTAGATCATGGATTGCAAACCCAACTTTTTGGCCATTTGCCCTGTGCTGTCTATGCTAATTGGGCCCAGCTCCGCCCTGATGCCTCCCACTTGATCCATTGACATCTTCTGCAAGCAAAGAAACATGGTTTCCATGAGCCAGGGTTGCCCATACACAACACAACCTTGCCATAACTGACTTTTGATTGTTAGTGTTGGGATGATAGGGATGTGATTGAAAGGAAGCCTCAACTAGGTTGGATCTGGCTTTAAACCAGTGTAGCTTGAAGGCCTCGAACCACCTTCCAACTTCAACATTTGTAGCTGTGGCTTCAACAAAACAGAAACCAAGTCTTGGCTGCCTCTCCTTTCTGCTCAGTAAGTCCTTCGTTCCTCATAGGATCCCCAGAGAAGATTAGGGTCTTCCTTGGGCCAGAAAGAACTGCTATCTTGGAGAGCGGCTGTATCTGAAGATTCCTCAGTAGACCCTGGAAGCATCTTGAGCTCAGGGAGGTCATTGGCTGCAGCAGCCGTGAAAGAGGAGAAGAGCGAGTTTGAAGAGGCAGAGAAAACAGCTGGATACTGGACATCTTCAAGCGGGTGAAAGGAATAAGACTGGATTCCAGAGAGGGTTAAATTCCAGTTGGGGTTTCTACAGTGGGAAGCTGTCCCTGGCTCATGAGCTGAAAGGCAGCTGGAGGCTGGAGCTACATGGAGAGGTTCTGGACATGCTTCCAACTGACCAAGGTTGTCCGGCATAGATTGTTCCCAGGAGTCTCTCTGTTGGAGGAAGAAACAGGAGTGCATTTAAAGATCTAAAAGTGTTGAAGGAGAATAACCGTCTCCAAGATACTTTTAACTTGCCTACACAAAGGAGCACATCAAGATGGCTCGATTACTATTAATCTTCTCAACACTCCTTATCACCCATCCCCTCCCACTTGTGACTGTATGACTGTAACTTTGTCGCTTGTATCTTAACAATTTATATTGACTGTTTCCTAATATGATTTGATGGCTTATTGTACCCTGTGACCATCATTAAGTGTTGTACCTGATGATTCTTGACTCTTGACGAATGTCTCTTTTCTTTTATGTGCACTGAGAGCATTTGCACCAAGACAAATTCCTGGTGTGTCCAATCACACTTGGCCAATAAAGAATTCTATTCTATTCTATTCTTAAACTATCCCCTATTGACCTTACCCCATTCCTACGAGGTCTGTAAGGGGCATGCAAAAGTGCACAATCATGCCTACCATCCCTGTCCTATTGTCCCCATTTATTTATACCCATTTCCTGTATTCATACTCATGTTTATTCTTATACCTATTATCTTGTAAGTGATTGACAAGTCAAATAAATAAATACATAAATAAATAAATACTCAGAATTTGAGGTGACAAGTTCTCCAGTTCTTTCTTTCTTTCTTTCTTTCTTTCTTTCTTTCTTTCTTTCTTTCTTTCTTTCTTTCTTTCTTTCTTTCTTTCTTTCTTTTTTTCTTTCTTTCTATTATCTATCTATCTATCTATCTATCTATCTATCTATCTATCTATTTTTTTTGAAGAACCCACTTTGAAATGTCAAGAGAGGAACCACAGCTTGAAGTGTGCATGAAATACTGCACTGCACCTTTGCAAGCACATAACATGGCCCTGGGAGCAGACTTTAACACCTTGAAGTCAGTGGTGGGTTTCAAACTTTTTCCCACACACCAAACGCAGGCTTCATGTGCACACGCCCTGTTCCACTCACCTTCTGCTGCAAGCCCTGTGTGTAAAAGAGCCGATGCATGGCAATTGGCTGCACAGCACAAAGCAGCTAAACTTGAAAACCAGAAAATAAAGGTCAGAATAGAACTGGGGTGAATGGGAGAAGCCCAGAAGCTGATCCTCGGAGCTACCGGCTCAGCCAAACAGGGCCGAACCAGTAGAATATCACCACTGCTCGAAATCAACCGTCTTTGAATGCAACCTAGTTGTTAAAAACAGGAAATTCTAATCGATCGGTCGATAAAAATAATGCGCTTTGAAAAGCCAGAGCGATGTTCTTGTTATCCAGTCTGTAGCGTATTGGATCAATAACTGCTCCCCCCCCCACACCGCCAGCCTGAGCCACACGGAACAGGTTCTGGACTTCCCCCACAGGTGTCTGGCCCACATTCACCACACACAATTTTCTCTTTGCTGTCCTGTCCAACAACCTCATTCTTTTCAATGGATGGGCCCACAATTCAGAGTGGGTGTTAGCACTGGGTAGCAGACAGGTGAGTTTGTGAACTTCCTGCCCTCTGGGATTTAATTGGGTACAATTTGCACAACAGTGGGCTTTTCCTCCTTGCTCCTAACCACAGTTCAGAGTGCCCTAACCACACACACACACACACACACACACCGTTTTCTGATGAGAATCTCACAACACTCTCATCTCCAACCTAATAGCGAGACAGCCTTCAGTTAGCTGGACTGGTGTTAAAATGGCCTTCCCACTTCCCTGACACCATCAAGGTGTGTAAAACCAGGCCATCATTGTTAACCACCATCTCAGTTAAGAGATGCAACAGCTTGAAATGGGCAACAATGGGCAGAACGGGAATCAGTGATGAAGAGCAAATGTCAAGCCATGATTTTTTGTTCTGTCAACCATAGCATTGAATGGGGAGCTTCGGCTAAGCCACAGGGAGAGGCCCCATAGACGGAGCTCAGAAGATGGTGGTTCATCAAACTCAAGGCAAAACGAAAGCATGGTATGATTTAGCACAATCTGAGAATCCAGTCGACATGTCATTTAGAGGCACTGTACAAAATTCAGCACAACCCAACAACTTCAGGGGATTTTGTCATGTGGCCATTGGCTCTCCAGAAGTATCTCCGGGACTAGCATGGGAAATAAAACTACTTACACCCCTAAGGAAAATGTGGGGAATTTTTTTAGGGTTCAACTATTGATGTTCTCCCAGTGTTCCATTGAAGTTGCCCATCTGCCCGAACCCCTTTGTCGATGGTCAAAGATCATGGATAATTTTTGGAGAACCATCAGGTTCTCAACTCCACCATGGATTTTTTCAAAAAAATGTTTGAGCTCCAAGGTTGGTAGGAACAGAAAGATGGACTACACGGTGCACTCAGAAACAAACAATAACCGAGCTTCTTCTCCATTTAATCTCATTTCCTCTACTTACACTGAAATAATGAGCTGAATCGCTGGGAAAGGATGATGTTGAGCTGCCAAGGATAGCAGAGGCTCCAGAGGGGATGATGGATGCAGCCTGTTGGTCCACATATTGATCGATTAAGTGGGCATCCAGGGACAAAGAGTATCCCTGACTTGCTGGGGATTCATCAGTCAACGACTTGGGTAGCAAGGAGGAACTGTAGACGTTGCTGGAAATATCTTTGCTGTTGTGTAAGTCCATATCTGTTGTCAAGGATCTTCGAACACCATAATAACTGCATGCTGTGGGAGAACCTTTGGGCCATGGAGAAATGGATAATGAGGGTGTGGTAGCAGCAGGAAGGGGGAAACAGGAACATATAGAAACTATTAAGAGTGTCATAATTTTGGAGCTGTCACCAAATTAAATAAGAATTTGGTGGTTGTCAAGGACATCTAGTCAATGAATTTATGAATGTAATATATAGATTATCCTTGGGGCAATAAGGGTTTGTCTTGGGTTTTGAATGATGGGTGTATTTTTTTTCATAAGAGGAACTTCAGGGAGGCATGTTTCAGCTGAATGAAGAGGGAATTTCTTGTTTAACATGAGTTAGATCAGGAGTCCCATGTTAATGGAAGATTTTTTTTAAATTGGAGGAATAGGAGGAATGGACAGCGATGTAGTTATTAAAATACTTACTGGGCAGTGTAACAAAAGATGGTTGAGAGTTCACAACGCTTCCCTGAAAGAAAAACAAAACATCTTGAAAAGGAATTTGGGCTGAGTTTGCCCAGCAGCTAAGCCACAAAAAGTGATTTGCAAGCCAGAATAGCTGGAGCCATGTTACATGTTAAAGCCAACCTTGAACAAAGGACGTTGTAGCTTAGCATGCTACCTGAACTCAGGTGTCGTAAGATGCCATCTTAGATCAAACACACCAAAAGTGCTGAATCCTTTCCAGGTATAGACCGAATTTGAAGTTTCCGATTTGCAAATTCATGCTTCAAGCCAGTGCTGTGGCCAGGAGCATCTCTGGGGGAGACAGGGTCAAAGATGGCAGTCTCACACATACACAATTGAGCCCTACTCAGTTTTCACATCCATCGCAACTATGCTTTTTATTTTGGGCAATGCTGCTGCAGGAGGAAAATTTAGCCACAAGGATGCCACAAGGTTACACACAGTACTCTCAGATTCAGCCCATGAAATATTTGCTAATGCCTTATACTTTTTCACATGAAATAAAGAAAAACTGGCTGAGGAATAATCCTATTAGCAGCATGCAAGTAATTGCACTGAATTGAAATGAAATCCTGTTTATTGGTCTTTCTCGGCTCCACCCACCAATGTGTACTGGCTAAACCTGCCTTGGGAGTCCCAGAGCTCAGAATGTCACTGAAAAATACTCAAGGTATGTTACACCAAGATAAAATCCCAGAAGCTGAGTTTTATAAAAAGAGGATGTTAGGATTAGGGTTAGAGGATGGGATAACAAGTAATGGATGGAAACTCGTAAAGGAGAGAACCAATCTAGAATTTAAGGAGAAATTTTTTCACGATGAAAATGATTGGAAAAACTTGCCTCCAGAAGTTGTGGGATTGGACAACCGTTTGCCTGAAGTGGTCTAGGGTCTCCTGATTGATCAGGGGTTGGACTAGAAGACCTCCAAGATCCCTTCCAACTCTGTTATTCTGTATTTTGTATGTGTATCTAAAAAAGGGGGTTACTTTATAGTCAATTTCACTGCCGTGTTGAGACCCAGATCCAATGGTCAACCCTCTACATATTCCAAGAAAAAGAAGCTAAGCCAAGCCAGCTTTTGGCCTAGATCTGCAGAAGGAATGATGAAAAAAGATGGCCCTGATTTCCTCTCAGAACTAATTCAAGGACATTCTTTATTGTATCTTTCCAGCTCATCAATTACGTACAACTGAGCTGCCCCGAATAGCAAATGCTACCATTAGTTTTCAGCCAGGCAACCTTCCTCAGTTTGCATACTGTAAACAGGAGTTTCCTATCCTAGCAAGCAACCAAATTTAGAGGTCTGGATTTGAATTAAAATTTGCCAGTGTCAAGATTACCTTTTGGTGACCAACGCCCAGCTTCCACCTGGACACAAGCTAGCCCATGGAAATGAGCTCATTAGAGCTCATGGCTGTTACCAGCCAGAGGTTAAAAACAGAAAGCAAACCTAATGATCCATGGATGGGGAGCAGGTGGAGAACTCCAGATGCCACCACCACCACCACCTTGGTGGAACTGTGACAGGTGGATTGGAAGCCATTGGTACAAGGTTTGTTTCTTTAGGAGCATTTTTCCATCTCAGGAGCTTTAAGATGGGTGGACTTCAATCCCCAGAATTCCCCCAGCCAGCATGCTAGGAGGACGAGAGAGCACTATAAGAAGAAATCACTCAAGACTAAGTAGACTACAAAGGAGGAAGGTCTTGCTTACAAATTCTCCATCTCACCAGTCAGATGCCCAAGGCTAGCCTGCTCCAAAGAAGAAGGCCTTTAGGCTTGGTCCACCAGAAGGATGTCTCCAATCAATCTGAATAGAGCTGGAAGGGCAACCTCTTGCTCAGGCAAGAGATCTTATATCATTTCAGACAGGTGGCTGTCCAATCTCATCTTTAAAAAAACCTCCAGAAGCACCTACAACTTCTGAAGGCAACTTCTGTTCCACTGGTTAATTGTCCTGACTGTTAGGAAGTTTCTCCTTAATTCCACATTGCTTCTCTCCTTGGAGAGTTTCCAGCCAACGTTTCTTGTCCTGCCCTCTGATGCTTTGGAGAATTATTTGAGCTCCTCTTCTTTGTGGCAGCACCACAGTTACTGGAATACTGCTATCATGTCACCCATAATCCTTCTTTTCTCTAGACTAGCCATGCTCAGTTCCTGCAACTGTTCTTGGTATGTTTTTGTCTCCAGGCCCTTAATCATCTTAGTTGCTCTTCTTTGCATTTTTCCCCCTCTCAACCTCAGCAATTTTGAGATGTATGGACTCCTAGATCCCAGCCAGCATGTTGAGAATCCTGGGTGTTGAAATCCACATATCTAAAAGTTGCTGAGGTTGACAAACAGTAACGTAGGACTTCAACACCAAGAATTCTCAGCACACTGGCTGGGATTTAGGAACTGAAGTCCAAGCATCTCAAAACTGTTGAGGTTGAGATAACTTTTCTGGTGGACCAAGCATGAAAGTCTTCTCTTTGGAGCAGGCTAGCATGAGAACATCTGTGAATTGATCTAGGGCTGTATGTCTTCATTTTAGTCTTGGACTCTAACTTGGTTTACTTGCCTGGTCTGTTGCTTTATCCTCATACTCCTTTAACTCAGTCTTTTTCAAACTTGGCAACTTTAAGACTTGTGGATTTGAACATCCACATTATCCTTATTATTTAGTAACAATAAAGAATGTGAAGATGAACATAAACTCTTGCAAAACCAGACAGCCAGCACCGTGGTTTCTTTAACTGGTCATTCCCCCAGGTAAACACAAAAACGGACTTGCAGGTATCTGGGTCAGTCACCGGGACAACTTCTCTCTAACAGGGCAGTTCCCTGAAGATGCCTTCGGGCACAAAGCCAAAAGCTGGAAGACAAAGCTTCTGGTCCCGGTGACTAACCAAGATTGGATCCTGCAACATTATCCTGGGACACATATATTTGCCTTCATTTGTGATAAATGAACTTCACCAGAATGTTGGTCATTGATCATCAGAAAGATCTCACAGAATTCTGCCATCTGGCATGTATGGAAATCCAACTTAGAGATCGCAAATGGCGGGATTGTTTGGAAGATAAAAGGCCAGCTTTTTACAAGCCCAAATAATGTTGCATTTTGCTAACAAATAACAGGTACACACCCTAATAATGTCCAATCCAGGCACCTGTTGCAAGGGGAATTTTGCTAAAATGAAGGGTGTGTTCTTCTCCAAAGATAAGTTCAGAGGAACGAGCCATTTCCTTCCTCCTCATCTCGGCTGTGTTTGTGCACCTGCTGTTTGCTCACCGTTTATTGTATCTCTTGTCCAACAACTGTATTGATGAGTGCATGGATAGAGCAACCAACTTGGGCAGAAGGCTCTCTGTGCAAATAAGGAAGCAGCTCTCTTATTTTGGGGTTGGTCAAACCAACCAGAGTGAAAAGTGATCACAAAGATGGCATAGCAATTATCATAGGTAGTCCTCAGATTGCAACAGGTTGTTTAGAAACCAGCCAAAGTTCCTGGGAGCTATGCACAACCTAGAATCGAAGTTCCAATGGTTGACAACCTGGCTGCATTTTTGGATGTTTCCTGCATCCTGCAGTCACATGACAATGTTTTATGACTGTTGCCAAAAAACAAAACCAGGATTTCTTTCCGTTTTTCAACAAAACTGCACCACAAACTATTGGTTCGTTTCATGGCTGTTGTGTTTAACAACTGCCATAAAGAATATTATAAAAGCAGGTCGGTTACGTGACTGACCCATTTTATGACCACTGTGGCTTATAATCATGATGGAGAGGCTCCATTACGGTTGTAAGTCAAGACAACCTCTATAATGTTGCATATTGTTGACCAGAATAGCCCTTACTAAATGCTACTATAGCCATTGGTCCACATGCGAAATTCCACTGCAACATGATTTTTTTTTCTCAAACATTGCCCTAGATATTAAATATAAAATACATACGGCAGATATTGAGTCTTCCTGCCTAAGCAGCTTACATTTTAAGCCATGGTTAAAGGTTGCTGCATCAGAACCAGGTTTTGGAGAAGGAAGGTAAGAGACGGCGACTTACACTTCGTCGCAAGCTGCTCGTTTGCATTGAGCGCTTTTCAGCCAGCAGATCCTTCACTGTGTGTTTGACACGCACACCTTGATAAATACGCTTGCCGTAGTCTGTGGGGACTAAAGAAGACAAGATATGTGAGCAGGAAAGGAAAGGATCTCATAAGGGATGCTGGATGAAGAAAAGATTCAACTTCAGAGGTGTCCAACCTCAACAACTTGAAGTCCTGTGGACTTGAATTTCTCCTGCTGACTGGGGAATTCTGGGAGCTGATTTCCACAAATCTTCAAATTGCCATCCCTGAATCTACACGATTCAAGGATAGATCTCTGCTCCAAGAGCTAGCTAAACCTTGTATGTTAATTGTGAGAATAAAAAGAAGTAGAGTAAGGCTACATGGTTTGTTCTTTCATTCATGGATTGAAGGTGCCATCAAGTCCAGGGTCAACAGGCCAAGCTTGGGTAAATGTTTTGTGCTCCAAGGGGATTGACTGACTGACTGATTGATTGATGGATTTAGATATGTCCTATTCAGGGGTCATTGAAACCTTCCAATCCCCATCTTGAAATATCTGGTGTTATAAATACAATGGAAGGACTGGTGTTCAACCAGTCATCCTGAGATTGATTTGGATTTGGTTTTGTCAATGAGAAGCTAGCTAGGAGGAAGCAATGATAACATAGTCTAATGTGCAAATTCAATTTTTGTTTAAGGTGAATCAAAATCTCTTTGTGGCTTGATTCAACCAGAGTAGAGAACATTTTGTTGATTTTTCAAGAGTTTGCCATTGTAACTTTGAACAGTCACTAAGTGAAGGGTTGTAAGTTGAAGAGTACTCGTATTTTTCAAAATATCATTCCAAGCTGGAAATGATATATTTTTTCCCACTCACAGAAGCACTTCCTAAATCATTGGCACCCATGGCTTTCACCAGATGCTTCTCTGTATATTTTGCTGCTCTTGGGGGTGGGTGGGTGTCCATTCTAATCTCATTCAACTTGAAATAATGAAGCAGATTCTTTTATTCTGCCTTTGGAACTGTGCCCAATCATCATCTTCATTTAACAACCCCATAATTCCTTGCAGGGTGGAGTCTAGGCAATTGAATGGAGCTACCAGAGTGTTTTAATGGCCAGATGCCCTTCCTGTCACCAATGTGGAGTTTTGTTCAACAGATATATTCTCAGTGTGCCCAGAGAGAGAAATATCTGCCTCTACCTAGGATTGAACTGACAACCTCCTGAGTGTGAGGCGAGAGCTTTTGGAATGGTGCACAAGGCACATTAAAAACCAAAACAGAGCTGCAATCTTGACTTCTGGAGTCACACCCTGAAGACACCCTAATGCTCACAGAAAGAATCTACTCTGCAGAAGTGAGAAACAACCTGAGCGGAACTTTCAGCCAGCTGTTATTTGAGGTTCCACTTAAAGTTTTAGGAAACAATGCAACTACAAAACTGGAGCATCTTTCAAGCTCAAATAAAGTGTCCTATGAGGAAAATTCTTTGATCTTTTATGCATATTGACCTACACTTCCAAGGGTAGGTCTTTTTGTGCATAACTGTTTTGTGCTTTTGTTATCTATCTATTTATTTATTTAGCATATGGCATTTATTTCGTGTTTTGTTCCGCTTGGAAAGTAGAGATAGATTAGTTCTGGAAATTGGGAGTGGTAATCCAAAGAAAACCTTTTCAAGATCTAGGACAATGGAACGGCTAGCCATCAAATCTTTAGACCTGTTCTATCCCGATTTTGGCTGCAAGTGATCTAAAAAAGGCAGCAGACTCCCCCCCCCTTAAATAAAAATATTTATAGGGCTCAATTGTGATCAGAAATAACTATGCACCCAGTCAATACAGAAAATCAAAGAAAATCCAAGCAATCAGTTTCCTGGTTTGTCTGGAGCTTAAGTCAGAGAGTGAAGCTGGTTCAAGATTCTGTCTTAGGATAAAACTGCTCCTTGGTTTTTATTTAAATAAAACTACTTGGAAACCTCTGTCTTTTCTTCAGTCCAGAAGGAAAAGGGTTTTCCCCCAATCTTTCCCTTTACTCAGCTAAGATGCACTCATCCAAATACAATAATTACAGCATTTTAGGAAGCTTCACTACCACAAACTGTCTGAAATGGTTCAGTTGGCAGGATTTGAAATCAAGACTTTCCTGTATTTTGGGTTCTGTGGAATTAGCCTTGAGTTTGACAATGACAGTAAATTGCCTGACCTGGAGGTTCTATTTTGGACGCATACTTTTGAGGGAAGCAATGTACAGGCAGTTTTTGACTTAATCTCAAGTGGGGAAAGAATTCCTATTGCCAAGCAAGGTGGCTGTTTACGATCTTGCAGCTGACTTTACAAACTTCTATGCCACTGTTGCTAAACTAATTAATACACATGAAGTGGATCAAGTCTATACTTACCAGTTTCCATGCTCAAGGGGGACTATTTCTCTCTCTGTAAATTTAGAAGAATATTTGAGGAAATCTGCCGTCATGAACTTGAATGCTGCCGCAGAAGACTCTCTTTCTCACTCACGCTCACTTTAAATTGAACAGAAATGGCTTTTTCCGCAATTTTAGAAGACATCTCAGAAATGAGTTCTGTAGGATTTGTATAAATGCAAATCCTTTGATGTCTGTTTAGATGTAATTTGCATAGTCAGTGAGGAAAAGGTGCTTTTGCTGAGCCAAAATGCATACTTTTAGGAGCAAGAGGACAAGAGAGGATGGATGGATGGGTGGACAGATAAATGTTCGTTTTTACAAGTAGACTTTTGCTACAGGAAAAAGTTAAATGAAGAATGTTTAAGATTGTGACGAGTCCTACAATTACTTGTTATTTTTAATAATTAGAACTGATATTGAGTATTTGCAATTGTAAAAAAAACCCTGCTTTATAGCTAAATAAATGTTCTAGATCTTTGTCTGGATAATTTACACTGTAATCCAAACACCTGTGCACATACAACACAAAGAGACTTTTTCCCATTTCCCATTGTCCTTTAGTTAGAAAGCTGTTCCTTAACTTTATTTCAATCTATGTTATAATAATAATGACTCTTAGTAAACTATAAATAACAAAAGGAAAAAAAATTCCTCAACCATATATTGCATTCATTAATGATACTTTTGTGCATTCCATTGCATAAGCTTCTCTGGAAAATGTATAGCAACCCTAAAAGTTACTTTGATGCAAAGTAATATTTTCAAACAAATACACTTAAACATATTAACATAAGTCACAGACTTTACAAGCCAAACAATTGATTTATTTATTTTTAAAAAAATGAAATTCCCCCTGGAAGGAATTAAAGATATAGGTAGGTTACAGTAAAGACAAACTTAAAATGAAAATGTATCTGTGCTCAAATCTGATTCTGGATGCACCTTTCTATTTTAGCATCATTTTGGAAATCAAATACATCTTTAAATTTTTGGGAAAAGGTTTTATTTTGTTTGGATATTTCATATTGCTATCAATTGTTATGAAAAATGTTGGTTGGATCTCACTTTGGTCATCTTTAGATTAGACTAATTGATATCAGTGGGACTTAAAACTATCTCCATGCTCCATGCATCTCCATGGGGAGATGCAATTTGCAGGACTTGGGGTGTTTTATGAGATGATCCAAAGACTGAATTATTCATGCAGATCTGGGTGTAATTTATTCATTTTTTTCTGACAGGACGGTCAAGGATAGCTAGGTACACAACCTACATTGCAAAAGGCTACATATTTATTACATCTTGCTCTATTTTTTAGTGTTACACAATGAACATTTGATTTCAGTAAGATCCAAAATCCTTGGCATAACCAGTTCCTTACAATATGCAATCTAAGTTTAAGTTTGGTACAAGTGAGGTCAAGCCTCTCTCACCCCTCTAGGCAAAATGGGCAGCATATAAATCAAATAATAAAAATATAATTAAAAAAAAAACTCTTTCCACTCTAGCCAATGCAACTTTCATTGTCTTCTATCCAGGTACTAAAAACTTATGCTCCTGATCCAGAGTTTCTTGAACATTCTCCGGGGATGTTTAGAAGGCTGATCTTCTAATATGCCTAATAAAAGTATTGTTTGAGATGCAATTTCTGCATTGGCTTGATTCCAATCCCCACCCACTTCCCCTCCACTTTATAGTAACAGTATGGGGCAAGGCAAGAAGTGGGAAGAACCTGGTAACTTGCACCAAAGTTTGCAAAAATTCTGGACGACAAAACACTTTTGACATTTTTTTTAAATTTTCTCTTAATCTTTGATTTCTGGACTCCCAAATTAAATGGATGCTTTTTTCCACGGGGCAGGTTAGGATAAACGAGAAATCCTATTGAAATCTGGAACCATTACTCGACAACCTTCTGTTCTCTGTCGGACCGAACACCGCGATGCTCTCTCTTTTGACAGGCCGGCTAGGTCCCGCCCTTCCCTGGCCACACCATTGGCTGCTTCGGACGCCTCCGGCGCCTTTATTGGCTGGCGAAATTAATCCGGACGGCTCGCGGGCGCGCAGGTGGAGGGGGGAAAGGAGTCGTCGCGTCGGTCGTCGGCCGGCCGGGAAACACTCGGTAACTATGGAAACGCGGCCTAGTGGGTGCCCCCGGGCCTTGGCTCCCCGAAGCGGAGGACGTTTTTGTTCCTCCAGACCCTGTTTTTTTAGTTAGGGAGGTCTCGAGCGGGGACCTTTCTTCGGTCCCGCCTGGTGGGTGTGCGGACGCTGCACGAAAGGGCGAGGCGCCGAGAAAGGAGAGACTCAGATGATGGACGGGGGGCCTCTCTGGCCGGGTGGGCTTTCAGCAACGCGGAGCCCCGGCCTTGGCCGAGCTGGTGGGGATTAGTGGAACCCAAGTTCAGCTAAATTCTGGAGGCCTCCGGGCCGAGCAAAGGTGCTTTGTTTTTCTCAGGAGGGGCAAAAAAAGGGCAACAGCAATGGATAGAAATGCGAAGGGAGATTATTATTGTATATTGTTTTATATAATATTGACAGCTTTCTATATGTAGTGTAAAATATAATATGTTATGTTAAATAGCATGTATATTTGTGTGTTTATAGTAATATGCACTTTATAATTTAATTCATATAATTTGGTATGTCTGCCTGCTCCAGAAGACTTTGGACATAAAAACCACAAAAATGGTAAAACTAAATTTACATGTTCTCCCTTCTTTCATCTCCTTCTGTATCTATCTATCTATCTATCTATCTATCTATCTATCTATCTATCTATCCATATACATATGTATAAAATCACACACATACATGTACATAGCATTGTGTGTGTGTAAATATTGTCTATACTATACATAGTATGTCTATAGAATGTATAACTATATGTAATATATATGTAGCATCATATAGCATAAGATGCAATGTATTATAATATGCACATAAGCATTTATGTATACTTTTTCTCCTTGCTTGCCTGCCCTGTCCTTTGGACCGAAGGAAGGCCATTGTGGTTTTGCTAGAAATTCATTGCAGTCGGCTTGCCCTGAAGCGCTTCCTCACAGCGAATCCTTGGAATTGCAGAATTGGATGAGGATGCTTTTCTGAAGACTGTAAAATCCACAGGATAATTGGGAGTCGGGAGGTGCATTGGGCAGAATTCCAGCTCTTCCCATCAACCCCTTTCCGAGGCTGGAGGGAAGGTGACAGAAGACCTCCTTCGGGATGTGTGTGAGAGAGACACACATACACACACACCCTTTCTCTGATTGCCCTGCAGGATTGTGGCCATGCCTCCTGGGAAGACGGGGGAAAAAGAGACTTTGGTCCTGCAGTGTGAATGGGAAATCTGCAGCTTTGTGGCCTCGAAGATGGAAGAATTTTGCGAACACGTGTCACACCACCTGCAGCAGCATCTCCAGGGAAAGGAGGAGGACAATGAGATGGATTCTCTTGGTGAGGGTCATGCCGGGCAGGCTTGGTTCTCAGTTTAGCAGAATCTTCTAGGAGGGTTTGTAGGACATCAAGCTGTGATGCAGACAAAAAGGCTTTGGGACTTTGATCGCCTGGTTGGGGCTATATCACCCTGACTTTTGACTTTATTGGACAGTGTCCACTCCTTGGACAGTGACTCTTATTTGCTTTTAATATGAGCTGTGTGGCATTCCTCTTTGAATATTGGCACAATGCTTCTCTGCATTCCCTTCCTCCTCTTGTTAAAAGAATGGATTGATTTCATTAGAAAACCCTTATACTCCTCTAAATTACCTTTCTGGTTCAATGCCAGGCAGCCAGCCTATTGGTCTTTCTTATTGCAGATAGTCCTGCTAGCCATTGGGGTTTGCCCAAAGCTCCCACTGGAATTGCAAGGGAGAAGTGGCAGCCCCTTCACTACTATAGTTAACTTATGTCAGTGCAAAATTGAAGCAGGCCAATTGCTGTAGGCAAGGGACATGTGGAGAAGGCAGGATTAAGCTAAACTGGGTTTGAAAAGGTAGTGAGAGCACGAAGCGGCGAAAGAAAGAAAGAAAAGGAAAGAGAAAGAAAGGAAAGAAAGAAAGAAAGAAAAAGAAAGAGGGGGTTAGTTGAGAAAAGTTGAGAAAGTTACTTTCTCTGGCTTCTTTTTTAATTGCAAGCTTCAGTATTAAATCAGAATTGTTTCTGTTTTATAAATCACATCCAGAAATGGGAGGGTGATCAAGACCAATTACTAAGTGGAAATTTGTGATATAAGTCTGTCTCTTGCAGGTATGAGCTTCGTGCTTGCTCTATAAACTCTCCCTTTTCCCTCCCCAGAAGAATACTCTTGCCTCTGGCAGGAATGTGGCTTTTGTTCTCCCGAGAGTCCTGCGGAGCTCGTCCGCCATGTTTACTTCCACTGTTACCACACCAAGCTGAAGCAGTGGGGACTGCATGCCTTACAGAGCCAGTCTGACTTGACTCCCTGCCAGCTGGATTTTCAGAGCCGGAACATCATCCCTGAGATCCAAGAGAACTTCCTCTGCCTTTGGGAATACTGTGAGGTGAGAGATGGGATGGGAAAATCGGTGGTCTTTCCCAGTGATGTTGTCATACCTGCCCCAACTTGATCCTTAGGAAAGAAAGACTCATGACTCCATTTGTGTGAATGGTATACTTTTACTAAAAACCCAGTGGTTACAGTACACAAAGCCAGAACTAAACTTTGTGCAGAAAGAATTCCTAGTTAACCTTCCCTTTCACCATTCCTCCCCCTTGTTATCTGTCTATTGTCCAATTACATTCAAACGATTTATTTTGCTAACTGTCCCTGCTCTGATAGGCTAGATTAGTGGCCGCCAACCCGTGGGCTGGGGACCGCTAGTGGTCCATGAGAAAATGTTGGTGGTCCACAGGGAAATGTCCCCCCCAAAGCAATTAATCCAGGCTGTGCAGGAACACAAGGCTGCACTGCCCACATGGCCCACCCACCCACTGGCCCCCACCCTTTGGCCGAGTGCAAACCTTACCCTGAGTAGAGCCACGTGAGCTGGAACTGGAAGGTAAGACCAACGGTGGGGGAGGGAAATTCACCCCGGGGTGGCTTGCTGACGTCGGTGGGAAAGTTGGTTCCATATTCCAGAGTTGCCAGTAGTCAAAAGACTGGCCCTTTGGTCATTCCAGAGCAGTTCCTCTAGTCTGTGGCAGGCCGGTGCACCCAGGCGGAGGAGCAGCTGCTCCGGGATGACCAAAGGGCCAGTCCTGTGACTCCTGCAGCTCTGGAATATGAGACCGACTTTCCCACTGACGTCAGCAAACCACTGTCAGTCAAAATTCATTTCAGTGGTCTGCAGGATTTAAAATTATGAGTTTGGTGGTCCCTGAGGTCCAAAAGGTTGGCAACCCCTGGGCTAGATGATAAGCTGTGATATTTCTCCTCCCAGACCTCTGGCCTTGGTGCGATGAGCTGATATCTCAGGATGGCACGATGAGTAATTTTGGTTTCCTCCTTTCTCTGGAATTCCAGCAATTCTTTCCCCTCCATAGTTTATGGCAGGGTTGGCATCTAGCAAAGCGAGATTGAAGCCAATGCTCAAGATGGCAGTTCTGTCACAGGTATTGTGTTGTCCACTGCACAGTGAAAGGATGCATGTCCAGCTTCTGAGCTTCAGACAGATTCTTGGCGCGCTGCGATGACTGCGGGATGGATCTAAGTCCTTTATCAGATCAACACGAATTGTATAAATTATTGAAGCGATTATGCAAACATGTCCACTTCTCCCTCCAATCATCCTGCAAACAATGCAGGAATGTTTTCAGAGCCCTCCACGCCCAGTTTAAATTTGAATTTACAGAAGCATCGTTCTGGATGTATAAAATAGTTTGCCCATGGAAGATACTTGGAATATTTTTTGCTATTTAATAAACTATATCTGTAGGGCTAATCTCTGGAAATCCCATAGCATGTATGTATGACATTCCTAAACTTAGGTTCCCTTCATACAGCCGGTCCTCAACTTAGGACTACAAGTGAGCCCAAACTTTATGTTGCTAAGCGAGACAGTTATTAAGTGAGCTTTGCCCCATTTTGCGACCTTAAGTGAACCACTGCAGCTGTTAAGTAAGTAACAAGGTTGTTAAGTGAATCTGGCTTCTCCATGGACTTTGCTGGTCAAAAGGGCGCAAAAGGGAATCACGTGACGCCGATGGGACACTGCAACCATCATCATGTGACTCAGCTGCCAAGCATCTGAATTTTGTTCAAGTAACGACAGGGATGCTACAACAGTCATAAGTGTGAAAAACTCTCATAAGTCATTTTTTTCTCCGTACCGTTGTAACTCCTGTCACTAAATGAATTGTAAGTCAAGGACTACCTGTATTCACTTTGGAAACTGACCTCTGAAACTATAGCCACCGCCCTTTTCTTCCTGTTCCAGGTCTCTGGTTGGAACCTCCAGGGAAGTGTAAAATTGTGTCCCAACAGGAAGTTGCTTGGATGCCTTGGCATGATCTCACAAGAAATTTAGTGAACGGAGCCATGTTAAGGATGACACAGATTATTATTAGCCAGTTTTTAAAGATTAAGCCTCCCCCAGGGTGAAGTGAATCGAATGGAATGGGAATAGGGAGTTGGAAGGGACCTTGGAGGTCTTCTAGTCCAACCCCTGCTTAGGCAAGAAACCCTACATCATTTCAGACAAACGGTTATCCAATCTCTTCTTAAAAACATCCAGTGTTGGCAAGTTGTTCCACTGATTGTTTTAACTGTCAGGAAATTCCTCCTGAGTTCTAGGTTGCTTCTCTCCTTCGTTAGTTTCCATCCATTGTTTCTTGTCCTGCCCTCAGGGGCTTTGGAGAATAGCTTGACTCCCTCTTCTTTGGGGCAGCCCCTGAGACAAAGAAGAGGGAGTGGGGTGTGTGTGTAAACTTCCTCGTGTATGCAGAGCTGCTGAATGACTCCTGGGCGGGCTTCATTAAGCTTTCGGAAAATGTAATATTGATTTATGGGAATAACATCCTTTAATGGATCTATTTATTTGCTGATAGATTCGGTACATGCTCAGAACATATCCTTCCTTTTCTTGTCTCCCCCATCAGCGAGCTTTTGATAACCCTGAGTGGTTCTACAGGCACGTGGAAGATCACAGTTTCTGTGCAGAGTACAAGGCGATTGGAAAAGAGAACCACATGGTCTTCTGTGGGTGGAAAGGTAAGAATTGATTCTGAAATATCAAACCTTCGCTGGTTGATTTCTTTTTTTGACTGCTCAATCTTTTCCTGTTGTTTTGAGGCAAAATTAAACAAGAAAAATGCCCTTATATAGGACACTATAGAATAATACTCCAAGTAGCCCTCAACACTATTATTTAATGTCCATTTGAAGATACAACAGCATTGAAAAGTTACTTACAACTGGTCCTCACACTTACGGCCATTGTACTGTCCTCACAGTAACCTGATCAACCACCTTCCTTAGCAACGGAAATTCTCTTCCCAATAGTGGCCATAAGTTGAGGACTGCCTGTATACATATACAACATTGCATTAAAAAAGCACTGTGCATTTCTTTTTAATACCATCTATAAATACTGTTTCTATGATTCACACATTTTATCATCCCTGTTTGTTTTTCCCTAGTGAAATGTTACTTACCTCAGTGCAAATAAATAAATACACTCAAACATTTCATCTTGTGACTGTTAGGCAATTTATGAGAGGAGAATCCTCCCTCTACTTGTCATGCAAATAAAAAACAAAACAGTTCCTCAAAATCCATAATAAAAAAAAAAACCTTGTGTAGAATCCCAGGGTTTCTAAGGGAATTATCCTTGTCAAACTCAAAGCAATAAACCAAAATATGCCAGGCAAGTTCTGGCTGGCACCATCTTGGAATACTCAAGCATTGTCCTCCTTTGTTCCAGAGTGTGACTGTACCTTCAAAGGCCGATGTAAGTTGCGGGAACATCTGCGCAGCCACACCCAGGAGAAGGTGGTGGCATGTCCCACTTGTGGAGGCATGTTCTCCAACAACACCAAGTTCTTTGATCACATCCGCCGCCAGACGGCTTTAGAACGTGAGTACCTCAAGCTCCATCATCACATTTAGCCTGGTACAAGTGGTCAGGCTTGCTAACCAACATGAGTTTAGGACTGGTTAAGGTTTGAGCTATAAACTCTAGAAGGAAGTAGACATCTGGAAGAGAGGACATTGTGGGCTCCTCGGTGGTCATTGACTTTGGCTGTTTTCTTGCAGACATTTCATTACCCAACTAGGTTACATCATCAGTGCTAAAAGGGAGAAGGCTTTGCTCTCTATTTATTTACAAGTTGCTTGTCCTGTCAGTGTTGGTGGGAGTGTTGTTCTCTTCTTGGTAGTTCCTTGTTTGGCCTGTTGTTTCCTGCTTGATTGTTGGTCTGGTATTAATCTTGATATTCATCTCTGCTAATCTGAGTGTTAACTGCTGGTGAGGAGGTATTTTAAGTCTGTCTGTTTCCTTTTTTAGATTTTTTTTTAATTATCTCTTTTAAATGGGATGTGAAGTTGTTTATCTCTGTGTGCCTGTTGATGGCTAATTTGTCTGAGTTCCCGGCTTTCAGGAATTCTCCAGCATTTTTGGACTCGGCGTGGTCTAGGATGCTGTTTCCTAGTTAAAACTATGAGGAAGTCTGTCCGTGTGTTGTAAAGTCAAGGAGAAATGGTTGCTTCTCTCCAAATGAGACGTGTCCTTTAGTTTCTGCCTCTGCTTTTCACAGAACAGCGATTCCAATGTTCTCACTGCTCCAAAAGGTTTGCCACAGAGAGATTGTTGAGAGATCATATGAGGAACCATGGTAAGATATGATGAGAAAGCTTTCCCCCCTTCCTTTCCTCTCCTCTTGGTGAGCTTTCCCTTTGGGAATGACCTCCTTTACATGGGCATGTTTCTGTTTTCCTGAGCAGTCAACCACTACAAGTGCCCCCTCTGTGACATGACGTGTCCTCTGCCCTCCTCACTACGCAACCACATCCGTTTCAGGCACAGCGAGGAGCGGCCTTACAAGTGCAACTATTGTGACCACAGGTAAGCCCCGAGGCCAGGTGGGACATGCCACTGGGCTGGGAAGGAGAGCGTTCTCCACAGCCAAATCCTTCTGCTGATTCTCCGCCACTGAAATAGGTGATTTAAGCAGCTGCCTTAAGAGTTTACAAATTGTGGTGACTTGATTGTAGCCGGTGCCTAGCTCCCAATTACAAAAATACCATTGCTTTAGAAAGCCTCTCTCCTGCTGGCCAAGGAAATGTGGAATTATTGGGCAAACCACCAGTTTAGTTCAAAGGATGTTTGGGTTCAATAGCTACCGTTTCTAGCACTTTGGGTTTTTTTTTAGACCCACTGTGGCCTTGTTATCAAGTCCTCGCTCAGGGTGACATATATTACAGCGATGAAATCAATATGTCAACACTCCGGCAGCTACCCCCATGAGTCTTGAGCCAAATGTCCAAAACTTCAAAAGGATTTATTGGGAGTTAACATGTCTGGCACTACCTGGGTGTAGCTGGCTCTGAGACACATCATTCATTGTCACCCTTGACCCTGGTTCCCCCCTCCCCCCTGCCACCTTCTGGGTGTATCATAATCCATATTCTCCAATGGGACACCTCCATAGCCAAGAATCATCAGTCATGCTTTCCAGTTAGAATTTTGCCTGGCAGAAATGTCAGTCACCTAGTTACTATCTTTAAAAACATTTATGGAATGTGGTTTCAGTTTTGCAAGCTGCTGCACTGCTCCCCCCTCCCTTTCTGTTGGCAACTCTAAAAAGACCAGAGAAATATTTTAGGAGTTGACACAGTGTATATGAAATGAAGTACCAGTGTTTCTCAACCTTGGCAACTTTAAGAAGTTCACCTCCCAGAGTTCTCCAACTCCGAATGGTCTACCTGTCGGATCCAGCAGGATAGGTAACATTATGGTGAGGTTAGCTGTTGGACTCTTGTCCCACTTGGAGGTTCTTTGAGGGTTTGTGGAGGATTTGTCGTGAAGTCAGACAGGGTCATTGTGATAGGAAGAGACAACTATGGCCTGTTTTGGGTAATAGCCAGAATGTTATGACGAAGAACACAAAGAAAGGAGTGTGCATTTTATGACCTCTGATTGCTGCCATCTTCCATGTAGCTACATCTTCTGGTTTGTGCCAGGATTAAAAATACTTTTCCTTGCATGATCCGTCCACAGCTGTAAGAATCTGATCGATCTACGGAAGCATTTGGATACCCATAGCAAGGAGCCAGCCTATCGTTGCGAATTTGAAGCCTGCGACTTCAGCGCCCGATCCCTCTGCTCCATCAAACTGCACTACAAAAAGGTTCACGAGGTGAGAAGGAGGCAGGCAGGCATCCCAGGGGCTGAGGCCGGGCGGGGTGTCTTGAGTTGGAGGAGAGAAGCCGGGCAGTTACAGAAGCTTTGCAGAACGACTCTGGAGACACGGCTTGGGCTAGCAGATTAGAAGCCGAAGCAGCAAGGAAAAAGCAAAATGACATCCGCTCGTTTGTCTGAATCGCCTCCATACAAACATTGTCTGAGAGTTCCCAAAATTTTCCTGCTTCTGGGAATTCTGAGTTACTCCAGGACTCAAAATTATCATCATCATCTCCTCCTCCTCCTCCTCCTCCCCTGCTGTTATGGTTATGGTTGTACAGTTAGCAAAATGTTTAGACTGGATTTGGCATTTGTCCGCTTACTGAGACCTTCACAAGAACTTGGGATAGGCAGATGTTGCTGTTTAATAACATGAAAGGTATGTTATTATTACTATCTTTATTTTCATAGTTAAGAAATCCAATTTATTGTTTACAGGATCTACAGACTTGCTTTACAAACAGAACATCAAAAACTTGATTCCTTCAAGTGGTGGAGTTTCACCCGTGGGTAGAGAAAACTCCTCTCTAACCATTCCTTTCTCTCTTTGCCATCCTCCCTCAGGGTGATTCAGAGCCCAGATATAAGTGCCACGTTTGTGACAAGTGTTTCACACGAGGGAACAACCTGACAGTCCACCTCAGGAAGAAGCACCAGTTCAAGTGGCCGTCAGGTCATCCTCGTTTCAGGTAACACCAGGGTCGGGTGGTGCTGAAATAGGCTTGATGGTTTTGTGGCCCTGTTGAGAGAGCGTGAACTTCAGTTTGCAGCAGGGGTCTCCAACCTTGGCAATTTTAGACTTGTGGACTTCAACTCACAATTCCTCAGCTCTGCTGGCTGAGGAATTCTGGGCATTGAAGTCCAAACAAGTCTCAAAGTTGCCAAGTTTGGGGACTCTTGGTTTACAGGGAGAAACTGACTTGTTGTGAAGCTGCTAGCAGAAGACTTCTTTGCCCAAAGGGCTTCTGCAGGTCAGTTTCACTTTCCCACTTCAGCCCCTCTCCTCAAAAGGAAAAGGAGAGGAGGGGATTTCATAGTCTTCTCATTACATTCCTCCAAAGAATTTGATTAAACTTCAGGACAGCTGGAAGTTTTAGCTCAAAATCTGACTGGTTTGCAAATGTCTTTGCAAGACAAGCCAGGGTATTTTTGGAGAAGCAGATTGTCTGAACACCCCTGAAGCAAACTGTGCTGTCCTCAAATCAGCAGCAGAGTTAAGAAGGAAAATGTTTGTGGTTGGTTAAATCTAGGAGGTTTGGATAGGCTGGTTAATTCTGGCATGCATTGGGCATGTATCTTATTATCTCTTGGTGGCTTGTCTAAGCTAATGGGGTCAAAAGGAAGCAATTTGTGGCACATTCCCAGGAAGGCCAGTTTGAAACTTTGCAAGCTCTTCCAACTTGCAAGCGAAGAAGAGCGGCCTAGAAGTGTAGCCTGCAGCAATTGGAAGAAGGATGAGTAAGAAGATAGCTGGCACCCTTTCTGGAATCCTCTAGAAGCATTAGATGAGGCTGCTGGCATTATTTCTCTTTCACTAGGGTTGAGCCCTTTATAAAAAAAATAAATGCCAGACAAGGTGGAGAAAACAATGCAGATCCTTCTCACCTTGCTCAAGATTTCTGGACAAATCAAGTATTTGTCAAAGAAGTGGCGTAATAGCGGCTTTGAAGTATGTGTCGCTGTTCACCAGATTTTTGTAATCGATGGTTCTGGGATGCCAAGGACTAGCCCCACTCCCTGGCATGGTTCCCTGCTAATCTCAGCCTCTGCCACCTCCACCTAGGTACAAAGAACACGAGGATGGGTACATGCGCCTTCAGCTGGTGCGGTACGAAAGTGTGGAACTGACCGAGCAGCTCCTGAAGGACCGTGAGAAGCAGGGAGAATCTCTGGAGGACGCGGCCCAGTGCGTGGTGCTGGCCGGGTCAGAAGGCGGCTTACAGGGCATCATCCTGGACTCACCAACAGAGGAGCCGGCGGAGACAGACTTGCCCGCTGCCCTGCCAACCGAGAGCTCTGCGCCACCACGTGCCAGCGAGCCTCCGGACTGTGAGCCGAGTGCCCCTCCCAGCCCCATCATCCGGGTGGTGAACAGGACCAATGAGCACGGAGAGAATGAGACGGTTTACTACGTGATGGCAAATGCCCCTTCTGAGAGCCGGGCAGTTGTGCCCAGCGGGCTTGTCCCAGAGCCAGAGGAGAACGTGATGGACCGGCTGCAGAAGACGGCCGAGGAACTGGGCATTCAGATTCTCTGAGGCTGCTCCTGGGGTCTTCCCCACCCCACCCCTCCCCCTGGTTGGACCTTCCAAATTTGCCAGTGCTTGGCTTGGGCTCCTTGCCAAAATGGACTTTCTCGAATGGAGGTGGGAGCAGGAGGGAAGGCTTCCCGCAAGAGAGAGAAATACTACCTTTGTGGGCTCCCTTCAGCCTGGGGCAGGGGCCCAGTCTGGTTACTACACCTCTCAGTAAAGGATAGTCTGGTAGTTCCTGGGAAAAGGGACCGACTTGAGATGGAAAGAAAGGTTACTTCGAAGCCCCCTGACCACACGGCTTCTTCCTGGCCATATTGGAAGAGCT
Organism: Hydrophis major; assembly: GCA_033807585.1. Taxonomy (NCBI): domain Eukaryota; kingdom Metazoa; phylum Chordata; class Lepidosauria; order Squamata; family Elapidae; genus Hydrophis; species Hydrophis major. The sequence goes on along the minus strand of CM066334.1, from coordinate 39,796,333 downwards.
GGCCACACACCTTGGAAGTCTCGCTGTTTTGACCTCACTCCTGGTCAGCCTGACTCCGTGCTGGGCGGACTCTGAAAATATACGTCTCTTCTGTTGGTTTGCCCGTCGCCCTGTTCTTCATAGCCCCACAAAGCCCCGGTCGGGGCCACACCCCTCCTCAGTTCCTTTCCAGGGGGGATTCTGCCCCTGAGCATTTCCCCCCAGGGTGGGCTCAGGACCCTTCCCTTGTCACCCCTCTTCCCCGGGGCGTGTCTGTGTGTGATGGGCCCATTTATTCGTACTGTTGCTCCATCGTCCACGGGCTGTTTTGCCTTCTTGGCAGAGATCCTCTTTTTGTTGTCTCCGGGACAGAGAAGTCGTAAAAGTGCCCCTTTTCTTCCCAGTCGTCCCAAAGCAAGCGAGAGGCTGTGTGGCAATCCCCTCCTTGCATCACGAGGAAGGAGGGTGTGAACAAGGGAGCTGGTTCTTTTTGCCAGGAGGCCTCTCCCCTATTGGGGTTCCAGCTCCTTGGCTCACAAGGTTTATGTTGTGTTGACGTTCAGAAATAAAGCCACACTGACAAAACCAGTGCTTTTGTGTCCTTGTATGGCTTGCCCTCAACTTACAACGGTTCATTCAGTGACTGTCTGAAGTTGCAGCAGCACTAAAAGTGACTGACAACCGTTTTCCACCCCCGTATTTATGATGGTTGCGTTGTCCCACGGTCATGTAATCCAGGGGTGGAATTCAATTTTTTTAACAACCGGTTCTGTGAGCATAGCTTAGTTGGTGGGCGTGGCTTGGTGGTCATGTGACTGGCTGGGCGTGGCCAACTCAATATCACTCACATCGAGGCACGTATCTCCTCGCCTGGCCTCTCATGACTGTGGGGATGCTGCAACAGTCGTAAGTGTAAAAAAGGGTCATAAGTCACTTTTTTCAGTGCCATTGTAACTTTGAATGGTCACTCCACACAAGCAAAGTACCAGCAAAGGAGGGGAACAAAACTCCAGAGATGTTCCTGAGACAGGAAGTCTAGTACTGCCAAGAATGTCATAAGGGTTAACGGAGAGGCAGTTTCTGTAAGCAACACCAGAATGTTTCCTTCCTGCCTCCCTTACAGGATTAGCCCAGTTACAGGGATCCGCTTAACAACCATGGCAAGACAAGTCGTAGGATGGGGGGCAACTTAACCAAACACCTTGCTTAAACCACAGACAGGTTGGGCCCAATTGAGGTTGTTAGGGCAAGGACTGCCTGTAACCTTTAAGTTTCCCCTAGTCAGGTCGGACTTAGGCCTGGGATAGACGAAGGAGCCGCATTCAAATAGAATTGATTTTGAAGGGGAGGACGGTTTGGACCGACGCTCAGCTTGTGAAGCAGGAATATTTTGGAGCTGGCAAAGAAGTCAGTGAGCCTGGCCAGTTGAGATGGAAAACAACATTGGGATACCTGAACTCTGTGGAACTTCACTTTATTATGCAGAGGTAGTGAGCTTCTCATCTCGGGGCCAGGTATTTCATAATTCCCGAGCCCTAATCAGTGCATCAGCAGTAAGATCCCTTCCTTCCTTATGTCCTTCGAAATCACCTTCGTTCCTGGCAGCTACACCAATAAAATCTCCCACTTCTCTTGCTTGAGGCTGTTCCCTGAGTTTGGTTGTTTTCTTTGCAGACATTTCGTGATCCAAAAACTAGGCAACCTCAGGATATTGGTGCCAGATAATCTTGTGCCTGAAATTGATTATGCCAAACTCCTTTCTGGAATTTGAGTGTAGTACCTGTGTCGCCTGAAAAAATGCGGGTTGTATTGGCTGTGGGTTTGGGCCAAAGCTTATTGCAAAACTCGCAGCTGTTTGAACTTGCACGGATGCCCTTCTGGAATTCTTGGAAACTTGTGAACTGTGGTCATCCATAACTCAGCGTTTACATTCCCCCTACCCACTTTTCCTTGATATTCTTTCAAAGGGAATGAAGAAATAACTCGTGGTTGCTGAAGAACCAGGATTAGTAGAGTACTCCTCTCGTGAACTTGCTCTGGACTTGCTCAATCGTATTAATATCCATTATACGGTGTGGATTCCAGGCAGATGTTAGTTTCATTGGGGGCCACACTGTGATGAAAGGACCATTTGCAACGGCAGGGCCTTGCACTCTGTCCAAAATCTTGGGTTCAAGCTCAACCCGTTCAAATAGCATGTGAAGCCATCTTGGGACTGACTGGGATGGAGCTTGGAGCGTGAGATCCAAGCCAACGCATGTTGGTTTACTACAGTGGGTTCTCAACTGGTGGTCCCCAGGCCCTGGGAGGGGGTGGTGGTCCCGTGATGTCACAGGGATCAGCAGAGTCTTGAAGAAATGTTATGCTTTAAATCTCAAGCCTTGCGGATCTGTCGTGAAGCCGCTGAGAACTACTGGTTTTACTGTATTGCCTCCCTTAACCTAATCCTGGTTTTTCCAGCAACTGTAAGTTATTTGGTTTATTCCCTTTAAAAGAATGGGAATAAACAGAAAAGGGGGGTGGGAATAAACCAAGCAAAACACAAAAGATTATGAGAGAAATGCATAGATTGTCCAAGAAAAAAAAGGGCGGGAGGGTGGGAAACTATTTAGAAAGTTCTTTTGAAAAAAGGCAAGGTCATAACACTGAACTGAATTGAATTTCAGCCAGAACAGAATACCCTGGGTTTGCCCAGCCCTTGTTCCTTGCTGGCTGAAACAACCAGATTGGAGTTCCTTGAAAGAGCATTTTTCTTCTCTCTCTTCTTCCTCTCTCCCTCTTCTTCCTCCCCCCTCTCTTCTTCCTCTCCCTCTCTTCTTCCTCTCTCTCTCCCTCCCTCTCTTCTTCCTCTCTCTTTGTTCCTCCCTCTCTCTCTCTCTTCTTCCTCTCTCTCTCTTCTCCCCCCTTCTTCCCCTCTCTCTCTTCTTCCTCTTTCTCTCCCTCCCTCTCTTCTTCCTCTCCCTCTCTTCTTCCTCTCTCTCTCCCTCTCTCTCTTCTTTCTCTCTCTTTGTTCCTCCCTCCCTCCCTCTCTTCTTCCTCTCTCTCTCTTCTTCCTCCCCCCTCTTCTTTCTCTCTCTCTCTTCTTCCTTCCCCCCTCTCTTCTTCCTCTCCCTCTCTTCTTCCTCTCTCTCTCTCTCCCTCTCTTCTCCCTCTCTCTCTCTTGCTCTCTCTCTCTCTCTGTTCCTCTCTTCTTCCTCTCTCTTCTTCCTCCCCCTCTCTCTTCTTCCTCTCCCTCTCTTCTTCCTCTCTCTCTCTCTTCTTCCTCTCTCTCTTCTTCCTCTTCCTCTCTTCTTCCTCTCCCTTTCTTCTTCCTCTCTCTCTCTTCCTCCCTCTCTTCTTCCTCTCTCTCCCTCTCTTCTTCCTCTCTCTCTCTTCTTCCTCTCCCTCTCTTCTTCCTCTCCCTTTCTTCTTCCTCTCTCTCTCTTCCTCCCTCTCTTCTTCCTCTCCCTCTCTTCTTCCTCTCCCTTTCTTCTTCCTCTCTCTCTCTTCCTCCCTCTCTTCTTCCTCTCTCTCCCTCTCTTCTTCCTCTCTCTCTCTTCTTCCTCTCCCTCTCTTCTTCCTCTCCCTTTCTTCTTCCTCTCTCTCTCTTCCTCCCTCTCTTCTTCCTCTCCCTCTCTTCTTCCTCTCCCTCTCTTCTTCCTCTCCCTCTCTTCTTCCTCTCTCTCTCTCTCTCCCTCCCTCTCTTCTTCCTCTCTCTCTCTTCTTCCTCTCTTTCTCTCTCTCTCCCTCTCTTCGTCCATCAGAACCCGGATTCACAAAGGCTCCCACTAACAAGCAGAGGGAGCCACTTCCTTCTCCCCACCCAACTCACCTAGAATCAGGGCTGCCAGCTCCAGTTCGACACAGGTGCCCACAGGTATGGTCCAAAGAATAGAAATGGGGACTGCGAGAGCCCCGCTTGCCCTCTGGGTGTCCCACTTGAGGCTGTTTGGTCCTGGCCTTGACTCTCCTTCACCCCGACCTTTTCAAGCTCACCTCCCCCACCACCACCCCCCGCGCGCCCCTCCTCCCCATTGGGAAACACCTGGGTTCAAGCCAGGGCAGGATCCACAGCTTTCCTGCTGGCCCCATTTTGCTTGCCTGGGGCAAATTGGCTTTTGTCCTTCTCCCCTACAGGTGGAGCCACAGCCCCGGGGAACCAGCGGCCCAGATTCAAAGCCGAACCTATAATTACAAGGTGCCAAGAGCTGGAGATCGACCCATGCATGCGGAACGGGTCTAATAAGAGCATCGCACCTTTTTGTCAACCGATGACTTCATGATACAGTTACAGCCGGGAGAGAGGTAGGCATGACACTCCGCCTCCACCCCTTCTCCCGGGAAAAGGGCGGGGGGGGGGCTTTAGGGAATTCACGACCCCTCCCCCAACCCTAGAAGTCCCCCCCAAACGGCCCCTTGATTGGATACCCGATATCCAAGCTCTGCAAAGCAGAAGGAAACCTTCTCCAAGGCTAGGACTTTGCTGGCCTTTTTTTTGGGGGGGGGGAGGGAGGGGGGGAAGGGGATTGTCTCGGTGGGTTTCCTGGGGCTGTAGCCCTCCCTCCTTCCTCCGGCAGGGTCTTTTTCCTGCCACCCCCACCCCCACCCCCGCCCTCGAGAGCAGCAGCAGCAGCAGCAACCTCCGCCGAGGCTTGAAAGAGCAAAGCGCAGCGGATCTCGGACCTTTCCGCCTTGCTTGAGCCCCCGGAGGAAGGAGCCGGCTGCAGAGCCCGGGCAGGGGGGTCCGCTAGCAGGGCTGGGCAAGGTTGCTCTGCAAGGCGGCGGGCGGGCTCTCTTCGCCCCCCCCCTCCCTTCCCTCTCCACCTGCTCCAGCCCGGCGCCTGCGAGGATGGGGACCGAGAAGGAGGCGGCGGGCGCTGAATCCACCTCTTGCGCCCGGCTCAGGGGTCCCTGCAGGAGGAGAACCGCTGCTTAGCCTCGCCCGCTCTCAGCCCCCCTCCCCCCCCAGTGCCGGTGCCGATGCCGATGCCGATGCCTGCGGAGAGGAGCTAGAGGTCGGCTGCAGGGAGAGCGGCGGCAAGGCGCCCCCCCAGCCGCCCCCCCCCAGGCCGGCGGCCGAGCAGCAGGGAAGGCGCCGACGTCCCAGAGGTGAGCTCGCCCCCGCAGCAAGGTGGGAGCCGGCTATCCAGGGCCGGAGGGAGGGGCGCCCCGAGAAGCCCCCCTCTCCTCCCCCCCTTGGAATGGGGGCCAGGGAAGGGAGGGGAAGGCTCCCCGCGCGGAGAGGGGTCCGCAAACTTTTGGGGCCTCCTTCCTGACCCTCCCAGGTGGGCCGGGGCGGGGTGGGGGAAGGAAGAGGCGTCTGCGCCATTTGCGGACAGGGCTTTTCCCGCGGGGGGGGGGCAGCAGGGTCTCTCAGCCCATCGGGGTGGGTTGGTGCAAAGAAAGGGGCTTGGGGGAGGTCTTGGGGAGTGGGGCATGCCAAGTTGTTTCCGACGGCGCCTCCGTTTGCTAGAGGTCCGGGCATGGCAGGAGGCAGAAAGGCCCAGAGAGTTTCCCTCCCACACCCCACATCTTAGACTAATTGGGGCAGGTTTGATACCTTCAGAAATTCCTCTGCTTTGTTTTCAAGGAAGCCATCTTTTGAATCTATCTATCTATCTATCTATCTATCTATCTATCTATCTATCTATCTATCTATCTATCTATCATCTATCTTTCATCTGTCTATCTTTCATCTGTCTATCTATCTATCTATCTATCTATCTATCTATCTATCATCTATCATCTATCATCTATCTTTCATCTGTCTATCTTTCATCTGTCTATCTATCTATCTATCTATCTATCTATCTATCTATCTATCTATCTATCTATCTATCTATCCCTTTATGCCTCTCCCCCCCTCATCTATCTATCCATCCTTCATCCTCTCCTCTCCTTCCTTCCCTCTCTCCCTCCCTCTCCCTCTCTCATCTAGTCTTGCCCTTCTGGTACCTTTGAGGCAGGTGGGGGATTTCAGATTGCTCCCCCCCCCCAAGAGGTCCAGGGGTCTCTTGTCAAGTTTGGGTCTGCTGAAACCCCTCCCACCCTCCTTGGCATAGCTGGGGTCTTACCCTTGAGATCCCAAAGGGTATTAAGGCTGCAAATACTCTTAAGGGGGAGGGGAAGAATAGAAGATAGCTGTTCCCAAAGGGGCTGATGACTTCAGCTCCAGCTTGAGAGAAAGGGAGGGAGGGAGGGAGGGAAGGTGGAAGAGAGGAAGAAGATTCCTAAATGACACCAAGACCCAGATCCTGGAGAAATCTGGCCTCTGGTTGCAAACCAGCCTTGCCTTTCACAGTGGCCTTCATTGGCTAGCCGGGACTGTTCTGAAAGGAGGTCACGTGTGCTTTGGAGCCGGGGAGGGGGCTTCCAGAGATGCCTTCCAGCCAGGGGACCCCCCCCTTCTCTCTCTGCTAAGCGGAGGTGCCTCATTGTGCTAGATGGGGGGTGGGAGGGAGAGAAAGGCCCTCTCTTGGGAAGGCCCATGGGGGAGGGGGGGCTGGGGGAGGGGGGGCTGGGGATGGGATAAAGCGGCCCAGCGTTGGCATTTCGGCTCATGCAAGGCAAGGGGCTGCTGCGCCTGACAGCAGCCCCAGAAGCTGCAGCTAGTCAGGCTTAGCAAGGGAGGAAAGGAGAAGAGCCTGCGCAGAAGGGCATTTCCTGCGCTTCCCGTCCTTTGAGCCAGCTCTGGGTCAGAAATCCATCAGCCAGCTTCCCTCCTTTCCTTCCTTCCCTCCCTCTTTTCCTCCCTCCCTCCTCTCTTTTCCTTTCCTTTCCTTTCCTTTCCTTCCTCCCTCCCTCCCTCCCTCCCTCCCTCTTTTCCTCCCTCCCTCCACTCTTTACCTTCCTTCTTCTACTAGTCTGGGACCCTTGGACTACAGCATCCATCACACACACCCCCGCCCCAACCTAGAGACACTGGTTTGATGGCCATTGTAATCCAACTGTCAGCTTCAGGGTTGACACCAACATTTTGGAGGCAGAAGGTGTCCTGATAATGGACTCCTTGGGAGAGAGAGTCTCTCCATTCCACCCATGGGGAGGAGGGGGCAGATGGGGGGGGGGGAATCAGCAGCGAGGGGGAGTCTACCAGTGTGATTCCCCTGCACACCTTTGGCAGTTCAAATTCTCCTGCTTTGCTGATGCCCTGCAGCTTAAAATAGGGCAGGATGGAAGCTGATTTCTCTCCAAGCTGTATGGGGGATTAGCGCCCCTCCCCCCCAAAAAAAATATGCATGGTCTCCCCTCATCCTCCTCCCCTCCAGTCTATCTCACCAGTCTCTAATCCCTTTGCAGGACATTGTCCCTCTAGCACCCACCCCCCTCCATTCCCTCCTCCCTTTTCATTTAAATACAGCCATTCGTGCTTTTTTTGCCTTGGGTTTAATCCTCCATCCAGATTTGGCTAGCATCCCTATTTAAACATTTGCTTTGAAACATTTTCCTTCCCTCTGTTTCTTTCTTTTCTTTTTTTAATATCCTAGCATTAGAAAAAGGCAAAGGGCTGGAGTCAGAAAAGGACATGGATCTCTTCCTTGTTGGTGGTTAGGTTGTACAGTTAGAATGGCACACATTTTTGTGGGACCCGAAGAGCCAAAACAATCTATACTTTACTAGACATGTATTCCAAAAGCTATTAATTAAAATTTGGGCTGGTATTAGAAGGGATCATTATACCAAAATTCCGAGGTGGTTTTCAACGATGGAAGCAATGTTCCATTTAAATATGATGGATATCAGGAAAAAACTGAAATACCATCTAATATTAGATGAAAAGGGAAGAATTAAAACGATACAGGAACTAGAAGCACAAGGGATAGTCATTGATAAATTGGTCATATTTCCAAGTAAAATTGAGATATAATAAAGACGTAGAGGAATATGGAATTGAAGTAAAAGATACACGTTTAGACAAAATGCTCTCAAGTCCTGAGAAAAAGTTGATCTCTAAACTATATAATTATTTATTAGAACATGAAATGGCTTAGAGAATTGTGAAAGGACCTATGCTAGCTTGGGAAAAAAAACTTTGGTTATAGTATAGAGCTGGATGACTGGGAAGAAATCTGGCAAAAAAATCTTGTATTAACTAAATCAGTAGCACATAAGGAGAATCTGTATAAAATGATCTACGGATGGCATCTGGCACCCTCTAAATTGGCCAACATATTTCCGACAGCAAACCCATGCTGTTGGAAATGTAAAGGGAAATTTGGTACCTATTTTCATTTATGCTGGACTTCTCCTGAGATAAAGAAATATTGGTTAAGATAAAGGAGTGGATAGAAGAAATCATAGAGTGTGGACTGGAGTGGAAACTGGAACTGTTCCTGTTGGGAATGATTAAAGGGGATTATACCCCTAAAGTAAGATATCTGACCATCCACTTATTAACAGTGGCACGGATCTCATTAGCACAATATTGGAAGAATCCAAATGTACCACCGATACATGTTGCTATTCAAAAAAATGTATTAGTGTGCCCAATTGGAGAGGCTCACACTCAAAATTAATGGGAAGGAGGACACATATTATAGGATATGGGATAAATGGTACAGCTGGGTAGATTGTAAAGGAAAAACACATAAATGAACCCAAGAAACAAATTATATTCAGCTGCCTATACAAAATGTATAAGAATAACAAAGGTGTTAAATCCTCTTTTCTCCTATATTATCATTATATATTCACTATATCTTTTTATTTATTATTTAAAAAAATTATGAATGTATTATTCATTAATAAATAGCTATAAACCAACGAGAAGATTAGTAGAGTATTGTGAGTTAGTGATTAAAATGTGCTAGTAAATGGAAATGTGAAAAGTATCAGTAATGACTATTAGGACGTATCAAATTTGATATCAAATGTAAAGAGGAATGTGTTATGTATACACTATTGGTTTTGTATTTTTGAAATTTCTATGTTTTTAATTCTTGTAAATAAAGTTTAAAACAAAAAGAAAAAGGCAAAGGGCTGGAGGCAGAAAAGGACGTGCACCTCTTCCTTGGTGGTGGTGAGGTTGTTTTGCAATCTGGACTTCCCCAAACTGCATTGCATAAAGAAAGTTGATGAACCATCCAATCAGCTTCCTGGTTTGGCTACCCTTGCAACTTTTAATGCCACATTGGCATACCTGGCAGCTGCTGACAATTTTGTCCAGTCCCTCTCAGATGAAAAGAGGAAGGTGGTCCTTCTGATATCCCAGCTCTAAAAGTGTTGGGTTAGCTTGGAATTGATTAGAACGTTGGCCATTAGGACAAGTGAGAACAATCAACCAATGGAACAGCTTGCCTGCAGAAGTTGTGGGAACTTCATCACTGGAAGCACGGCTAGTTTAGCAAAGAGAAGGGCCAGGGGAGACATGATGGCAATGTTCTAATATTTGAGGGGCTGCCCCAGAGAGGAGGAAGGGGTCAAGCTATTTTCCAAGGCACCCAAAGGCCAGATAAGGAAGAATGGGTGGAAACAAGGAGAGATCCAACCTAGAACTAAAGATAAATTTTCTGACAGTGAGAGCAATCCACTGATGGTACAGAAGTTGCTTTTGGAAGTTGTGGGAGCTTCATCCCTTGAGACTTTCAAGAAGAGATTGGACTGCTATCGGTCAGAAATGGTATAGGGTCTCCTGCTTGGTTGGAGGGTTGGGCTAGATGACCTACAAGGTTAGGTTAATCCAACTCTGTTAATCTGTTAAATTAAACCAGTGTGGATTTTTTTCTGCAAAGGACAATATAAGAAATCACTGTCCTTTCTGGCTGTTTCCTTTCCTGCCAACCAGTCTAGAGCCTCTCCTCCAGCCATGCCCACTGTGGACTTTAACTCCCAGAATTCCCCAGCCATTCCCCAACTGGCTGGGGAATCCTGGGAGTTGAAGTCTGCAAGCCTTAAAAGTTGCCAAGGTTGGACACTCCTGGCTTAAATGATAGTGCTTTCTCCTTCCATCTTCAAAATGAGCAAGTGGAAGGAAGATGGTGACTATAACCTTTCCACAAGGCCTCTTTGCTGTTATGTATCAGTTCTGATTCCTGTCATGCAAACCTTTTTTAAAATAGAAGCAATTGGGGTACTTTATTGGTGATTGATGGGGTGTGAATCACTTCTCAGAACAAGATGTGATGTAGTACAATAAATTGGAGCATATGCAATTATCCAGAAGAACAGATAAGCCTCTTCTGGAATCAAGAACTGTTTGTCTTATTTAGTCTCCCCTTTCCATACTCTTTGGAATCTAGATTAAAGCTATTTAAACAATTAAAGCTATTTCTTGCTCAAAAAAGAGAGGGACTTGACTGCAATCTACAGACAAAGAAAATGTATGTTAGTATAGCTAGTATCCAGTAAGCAGGTGCCTTTCCCTTGCTAAGACATAAGATGTTATTTGCAATTTATTTATCTATTAAAACTTCAATGTGCTACATTCACCTAAACAAGGATTTAAACCAACTATGGTTCCAATGTCCATATGTCAGCTTTGGAAGCCATATTCCACACTGCCACATAGCCTGGGAGAGTGGAAGGAGTGTGTGATTTCAATTAAGTAGCTCTAGTAGACAAAATAAAATTATTTTGTTAGTCCAAGGTTATTTAGTATGGTGCAGGAGAAAATAAAGATCTTACTTTTGGACAGATCATGATTGGCCTATGTGATGTGATGACAGCCAAGTGGGGATGGATTTTTGGTTTGAAAAATTGTGGAAAGCTGGAAAAAAAATTTAGATTCGGGTTTCCACAGATGTGCCAGATGCTATGCTGGAACGCTGACACCATACTTGCATGACTATACATACATAGACACTCCCTTTTTACATCCTTATTGTCCCTATTTGGAGTAGAGTTGGGGTGACTGGATGGAGCTGAGCATTTCCTGGCTGGATGCCCTTCCTGACACCACAGGGAATTCACAGTATATATTTGTTTATTTGTGTACTAGCAGATAAACGTCTGCCGCTAGCTAAGATTGAGCTCTCAACCTTTTGAATGGGAGGCGAGCGTCTTCACCATTAGGCCACCCTGCTAGCCATGATCACACATACATAATTTCTCTCAAATTGAGATGGGGGCCCACCTGCTGTGGTGAGTGGAGTTGGCCATCTGCAACCTTGGAGAGCACCTGAAGAGCAGAACATTCATCTCTGTTTCCTTTGCCTTCTCAACAGAGGAGCCGCTATGGCAGAGAAGACCCTTGACACCACCTGTGTCTCCATTGCCCTGGAGGACTCGGTCTGCAACGCTAGCTCACAGGATGGCTCCTTCCTGACCACCCACCTGAAGAAGGTGGAGAACCACATCACGGATGCTCAGAGGTTCTCCCATTTGCCCAAGCGGTCAGCTGTGGACCTTGAGTTCACTGATCTGTCATATTCGGTCCGGGAAGGCTCCTGGTGGCGGAAAAGAGGTAGGATGGCAGTCCCTTGGAGGCAGTTGTTGATCCTTGCAGGTGCCAATCGAGGTTGAAGGACATTTTTCCCCCATGGGCTTTGATGTCTGTAGGCATCTCTGCATGGGTTACAGGAAGCAGAAAGGTAGTTCTCAACTTATGACCATAATTGAACCCATAATTCCAGCCGTAAGTTGTGACCATCATAAAGTGGGTCATCATGGAATCGCACTTGATTTTGCAACCTTCTTGACGTGGCCATTAAGTGAGGCCAATGTTCACCATGGGATGGTTTTTGCCAGAACCTGGAAGCATACTCCAATTTCCAGCAAAAACATCATGAATCCTGTTCACAGGACCTCAGGGTCACTGCAAACAGCTACAAATTCAGACTGGTTGTGTAATGGTGTAGAGAAATGGTGTAGGGTCTCCTGCTTGGGCAGGGGATTGCACTAGATGACCTACAAGGTCCCTTCCAACTCTTATTATCTGTTATCTGGTTGCCAAGCACCCAAAAGGGCGGTCATATGGCCATAGGGTAGGGGATAGTCAGCAGGACGTTGGAAGTTTGAAATGGAGTTGTAAGTCCCATGTTGAGAATCCGCTGTAACTTCAAATGGTTGCTAAGTGACCAGTCCTAAGTTGAAGACTACTTATATCCCTGCTGGGACAGCCTTGCTTCTTTGAAGTGGCCTTTTTGAAATTCTGCTCCAGCATCCTTAAGCGAGTTCTGATTTTGGTCCACCTAGGCATCTAACCCAGTTAAGGCTGATCATCCCCAATGTGGAAACTTCCTGGCATCCCAAGACTGCAACTTCTAGTATCCCGAAGGCCAGGGACTTGGAGGAGATTTCCATCCATGGAAAGGCTGGTGGAACCCAGAGAGATGACCACAGGCCAAGATATCTGGGATCCCTTTATTTATTTCATTTATTTTGTCAAGCATGCATTTGATAATATATATAAGTATAAATATGATTATTAATACATGAAATACATACGAATAAAAGGGAACATTAAGACAGGAATGGTAGGTACTTTGGTGTGCTTATACATGCCCCTTAAAATCCTCTTAGGAATGGGGGTGAGGTCAACAGTAGACAGTCTGAGGTTAAAGTTTTTGGGGTTTGGGGAAGAAACCACAAAGTCACGTATTTCCTGCAATTGAGTTTTGTGTGGTTTACCCTGAGTTTGTATCTATTTTATGTGTGTGTGTGTATGTGTGTGATGAACTCTCTACTGCTTGTCATGGAAGCCATACACTCCTGATCCTGATCCTTGACCTTCCTGAGCCCGCTTCTAAAGCCCTGAAATTAAAGCCCCATCCCTTGAGGAAATTAGTGAAGGTAGGTAAGATGCTTCCGGACCCTTAGATGGACAATAACTCATAGAATTCCCACCTTCTCCTTGCAACTCAACCTCCATCCAACATTCCTCCCAACAGAGTTGTCACGGAACATGGTCACCACACCTTCTTGTTGTCTGTAGCATCACTGCTGCTGCAATTCCTAAATTAATGTTAAGATCTCGGCACAGGAACCGGTAGCAAAAATGGCTACCGATAATCAGCTGAGAAGGATAAAGAAGAGGAGAGTGCAGGATCTGCCCTCCTACCCACTGCTGCGCTTCTCTCTTCTTTATCCGCTCAGCTGATAGGTGCTGCAGGCCTCAGTTGGTGTGTGGAAAGCTGTGTGTGCACACACACAGGCGTGATCACCGAACCGATAGTGGAAGACACAGGATCCCACCAGGGATGGGATTCAAATTTTTTAACAACTGGTTCTGTGGGCGTGGCTTAGTTGGTCGGCGTGGCTTGATGGTCATGATATTGGCTGGGTGTGGCCAACTCAACTTCAAGGAATGCATCTCCTCACCTGGCCTCTCCTGACTGTGGGGATGCTGCAACAGTTGTAAGTGTGAAAAATGGTAATAAGTCAGTTTTTTCAGTGCCATTGTAACTTTGAATGGTCCCTCCACACAAGCAAAGGACCAGCAAAGGAGGGGAAAAAAACTCCAGAGACATTCCAGAGACAGGAAGTCTAGTCCTGCCAAGAATGTAATAAGGGTTAACGGAGAGGCAGTTTCTGTAAGCAACACCAGAATGTTTCCTTCCTCCCTTCCTTACAGGATTAGCCCTGTAATTTCTTCTAACAACCGGTTCTCCGAACTGCTTAGAATGTTCACAACCGGTTCTAGCGAATAGGTGCAAACCAATAGAATCCCACCCCTGGATCTCACTGCTGTCCAGGACTCCTGTCCTATCTCCCTTACTGGACATAGCTGCAATCTCTCTCACATCCTCATAAACCCTGAGGCTGACCTGGCACTATATCCACTCACTAACCCTTGAGGAGCAACTGCAGGGCCCATGCTCCACAGCCGGCTTTCCTTGCGCTCACCGAACCCAAGATCCACCCATAGCAATCGAAACTACCAAATCTCCCTTCTGTTTTCTCTATTGCCAGCCCACGCAGGCTCTCCCTCCAGGATCAAGCCTCTCCCAATGTGCTCTAGAGACTGCCTTCTCCCTACAGGGAGGATCCAGGGGAATTCTCAAGGAAGGTGATATCAATTTTGCATCTTTGCTTCCCAAAGTGTCCCGCCTAATTATGAGCAATAGAGAACAGATCTGGTAGTTGATAACAGAGCTATGCGATTAGACCAGATTAGGAAATCAACCTGCTGGAAAGGCGAAAAGCACTGTTGTTAAGATTGGCTGTAACAACAGAATTGTGTAAGTCTATGCCTGGGTCCCCTTATATCAGCGGTGAAATGCTACCAGTTAGACCGAACTGCTAGATAAAAAAGCTCCGATGATTAGCTGAGAGGGGAAAGAAGAGAAAAATGCAGGATCAGCCCTCTCACCATTCCCTGTGCTTTTCTATCCTTTATTCCCTCCGCTGGTTGGCTTGACAGAGCCTCAGCTGGTGTTTGGAAAGCTGCACATGTGTGCGTGTTACTGCATGATCACTGAAGCAGCAGGGAATCTGGTGTAATCCCACCACTGCCTTACATGCCAGTAATTCAGGAGGCTTCCTGTCTGGATTACCTTACAAGGCTGACAAATGTTGGCATTATTATTGTCCTGGAGTTCAGCAATCTTGAACCCCCAAAAACTGGAGGATCCAATTGGGTCCAGATTGACTCCTGCAACATTATCCTGGGACACATCTATTTGCTTTCATTCATCACAAAATCTGGGCTTAGAAAAGATGAGATGTTTTGTCAGAAAAGCGATGAAGAGCTGAGATGGGACTCACTGAATTAAGTCACTTAAAAAGTTGGTCCCAAAGAAAGCTGGGGATCTTGAGATCCCAGGGCTGGGCAGGAGGACAACAGTGGCCTGAATTGCTTTTCATTTCATTTAGGATTTGAAATGCTTTTCAAAAGACGTGGAGCCCAAACGTCTTTGCAGGAATTCAGCTTGAAACTTGCTGCATGCAGAATACATGTGCTTCTAAACCAGGATCTCATTCCTGGTTTGATTGAACATGGGTTCCACTGGCCTCCAAGCCAATATTAGCAGCTGTGTGATTGAAGATTGATTGATTGATTGATTTCAATGGCTGATATGGTTGTCCAACTCAGAACAGTGACTGGGTGGTGCACAAGATAAAAAAAAATCAATCATTTCAACCACAAACGCCTGAGGTCAAAACATCAAAATCAACACCTAAAAACACGAACTAATCTCGACTAATCTCCTGGCTCAAACATCTGGAGGCACAATCAACTCTTGTGAGAGATGAACAGATCATCCTGACTTCTGCAAGGCAGGGCTGGATCAGAAAGGCACAACTTCTGGGGTCCGTCAAGAAGGCACTCTTGGAAGGGAGAACGCTGGAGCATGTTAGATCTAGTTGGACAAGCAAGGGGAGACAGGCGTTTCCAACACAGATCCCAGACCTGGATCTAATTCAGATTTCAGGATCCACCCTGGATTGATCACCAGGAGCAGAGGTTTAGATATGCAAATTTTGAGCTTTGTGCTGGACTTCTCTCCCACCAGAACGTGTGCACCGGACTGAAACATTTATGTGGTGACTGGTGGTGTGTGGCTTTTAGTTGTTAATTGGCATGTTGATGGCCACGATTAAGTCATACAACATTATCTTGGGACACGTGTTCAGATTCTTTGTCCAAACCCATGCAGCTTCTCAGGGTATGGATCAAAGAGGGATGTTTCCCAGATGTCTGGATCATTCTTATGAGCAGAACAAGAAGTTCTTCTCTGGCCCTGTTGTCAGGCCCCTTTACCTGAATCCAGGAACTGAAATTCTGAATCGAGAGGCACGGAAAGTTCTTCCAAAGTTAGCTTGGCACATGCAAAAGACATATCCTTTGCTCCGTTCCCTGGGAAGAACCCAAGGCCACAACACTTCAGATTCTGAAGAGCAGCAGATGCTGAGAAGAAGATAAATCAAGCTGGCTTCCACACACACCCCTCAGCTCCCTGGGGGTCCTTTTCCTGCGCGGGTGAGCAGCAGAATGGTTCCTCGTATATGAATCGGTGGGCAGAATGCAAGGGAGATGCGGGAAGTGGCTGCTTTAATTAGTCTCTTTTCAAAGGTGCCAGTTATAAAAAGAAGTAGAAATAAAAGCCCAGAAATAAAAGGAAGAATTGGGTCTGCCGGAGGCTTAAGAACTGTTTTGTGAACAATGTGCAAAAGGGGAGCAAAAGAGATCCATTTAGAGATGGAGATCAGCCTTTGCTTCGATTAATGACAGTTATAGTTGTCCCGGTGATCGTGTGATCTCATTTTCTGAACCTCCGACAAGTCAAGTCACCCAGAAAGCCAGATATCCCTTCACAACCGGGTTACTAACTTCCTAGTTGCAGTGGTTCAGTTAAAAACCGTGACTGGAAAGCTTGCAAAGTGGAGCAAAAGCCACTGAACAAGTGTTGCTAAGAATGGTGGCCTGCAGCAGGTTCTGGGTAGACTCCGCTCATGGCCAGCTTGGAAATGAGCTGAACTTCTGCTGATTGCCAAAGGACCACACCTTTTTGGCAAAGGAGGTGCCATAAAACATGAATAAAAATGGGTGTGGGAGCTTTGATTCACACTTAGCACACTTCATATCTCTAACTGCAAAAGAGATATATTACTGGACTGATTATTCAGTCATGCAATATTCCAATCTTATTAAACCATTTTTTACAGATTGTCTTACATTCAAATATCTAAGATCAGTATGCTTAGATCTCGTTTTTACAGCAATATTTGTAGCCAACCGTATGGCTGCTTGATTGTCCTCATAAACTACAATGGCATCTTTAACAGTTACTCCCATAACTAACAACAACTGTTTATACAGAATTAAATCAGTACATAATAAAGATAGACATGAAAATTCTGCTTCCATTGTGGACATACTTATGTGTTGCTGTCTAATTGACCTCCAACCAATCAGTGTTTTACCTAATAGTATAGCCATACCTGAAGTTGATTTCCTAGTTTTTATATCTGTTGCAAAACTTACATCAGCATATGCACTTAAAATCAAATCATCTTTTGGCTTCAAATACAATGCATAATGCATTGTCCTTTTAAGATACCTTAATATACGCTTTAGCGCTTGCCAGTGTCGTTCAGTGGGTTCAGCATTGAATCTTGCCAATTGATATTCCATAAGCAATATCTGGCCTTGACCAATTACTAATATATGATAAACTACCTATTAATGATTGATAAATAGTCTTATCGAATTTTGAACTTTGAGCATCAGTATGGCAAAATTCCTGACTCGTTGGAGTTTTTGCCGGCTTACAAAGTTCCATTTTATACATTTTTAGCAATTGGTAAATTTTATCTTCTTGTGATATCTTATAGCCACTATTGGTTTTGTTTATTGTCAATCCTAGATATTGTCTTATTTCTTATTGCTTTAATTTTATCCTCTTACTTAATAATGATATTATTTCAGTAGCTTCATTATTAGTCTTTGTAATTAAAGCAATATCTTCTGTAAACAACAATAATAATGACACAGTACCATTTGTCTCTTTTTTAAATAAACATGGATCAGCTAAACCTGCTTTAAACCCTATATTGTTTAACTCTTTTACAATATATTGGTTCCATTCATAACCAGATTGTTTTAACCCATAGAGACCTTTTTAAAGTTTCCAACAGTCATTATTATTTTTATCATACTTTACACCTACTGGTTTTCTTAAATATATAGTGTGCTGCAATGGTGCATGCAGATAGGCAGTTTCTACATCTAAATGATTTATGATATAGTTCTTCTTAGCTGCCCAAACTAAAGCTGCTCTCAAGGTTGTTGCCTTTAAATTTGGTGCAAATACTTCATCATAATCACATGCAGTTTGATTAAATCCTTGAGTACCAACCTAGCCTTATGGGTAACAGTCCCATTTTTACCAGTTTTTAACTTAAATATCCATTTACAGCCAATGGACTTTTCACCTGGAGGTAATTTGGCATTTTTATAAACTTTCATTTCTTTTAATGAATTTAATTCTTTCTCCATTGCTCTATGCCAATTTTCTTGTTCCTTTGCAGGATACATTCTAAGTTCTTCAACAGTAGTTGGAACTTTACTAACTTGGCAAACTACACTTGCTTGATACCTGTCAGGTGGTCTGGTTACACGTGTTGTACGTCTAGGTATTACAGGGCTTACAGGTGGACTTTCATGTTCTACCTGTTCCTGATTAACTATTTCTTCCTGTTCTGATCCTATGTGCTCTTCCTGTACTTCCTCTTTAATTGTACTCTTCTTATTACTGATTTGTTCTTTTGGTTTTTTATAGGTTTCTATAATTACTTCCTTACTTGAATCTTGTTCCAGTTTTTCCCACCCTACATGTTCTTGGAATTGTGCCCTAGCACTACAGTAAACTCTAGATGTACCTTTTCCCCAGAATCTGTATGATTTGTGATTAGATTCATAACCTACAAAGAATAACTTGTTAGCCCTATGTTGCCCCTTATTTCTCAGTTGTGTAGGAATATGCACCCATGCTGGTGCTCCAAATGTGTGCATGCAACTTAGGTCAGGTTTTTTGCCATGCCACCGTGTGAATGGTAATTCACCTGTTGTTGAGTTAACAACATTATTCAATATATGATTACCACACATTATTGTTTCTCCCCACAAATTTTCAGGTAATCCTGAATGCGACAGCATAGTACGAGCCATTGCTTGAATTGTTTGGCCTCGTCTTTCTATAAAGGCATTATGTTGTGGCCTATACGGTGCAGACTTTTTATGTTCAACACCTGCCATCTTCAGTTTATTTTGGAATTTATTGTTTATAAATTCCGTACCATTATCAGTTATAAGAGTTATTAATTTCCTTTTAGTTTTTCTTTCTGCGAATTTAAGCCAATTAAAGAAATTTTGATATGTTTCCTTTTTGCTCTTCATTAGATAACAGAAACCATATCTGGAATAATGGTCCATTTTACTTAGTATTTAATGAGCACCTCCCACACTTGGTTTTTTAGGACCTATAATATCAGCAAATACGACCTCTAGAGGCTCCTTAGTTTTAAATCCATTAATTCTATTTGCTGGCATTACCTTGCTTTTTTCTTGACTGCAAGCATTGCAGTGCAAATACTTACTGCAAGGCTTCAGTTTTATACCTTTAGATAGTTCTACCGTTTGTTTAAGCATTTTAAAATTTATATGCCCCAAATGTCTGTGTAACAAATGTATGCATTCATCATGAGGTTTAACATTATTATACACTGTGTTAGCCACCTCTGATAAATTATCATTTAACACATACACTTCACCTTTTAAAGTTGCAGTCATTTTTTTACCTTCTTTTTCAATTATGCAGTTGTCTCCCCTAAAGGTAATTACATAACTTAGTTTAACCAAAACTCTAACCAAAAGCAAATTAAACTTAAGTTGTGGTAAACTTTGTTGTAGCTTACACTCAGTAAAACAGATACATTGTGCCAGTTAAATATTTTTTTATTCCAACAAGTGTTATAGCATAATCAAACAGTCCATATGTCATACACTAGTTCAGTCCATCCGGGGATTAATCAGTTTCAAAGTCCAGTGTCAAAAAAAAAGATCAGTAAACTTACAAATAATCAGTCCAGTAACATATCTCTTTTGCAGTTAGAGATATGAAGAAAAATCAAACCTCTTTTCTACAATAGAAGAATAACAGAATCACAGAGTTGGAAGGCACTTTGGAAGTCTTCGAGTCCAACCCCTGCTCAGGCAGGAGACCCTATACCAGGGGTCTCCAACCTTGGCCCCTGGAAGCCTGGTGGACTTCAACTCCCAGAATTCCACAGCCAGCTGGCTGTGGAACTCTGGGAGTTGAAGTCCGCCAGGCTTCCAGGAGCCAAGGTTGGAGACCCCTGCCCTATACCATTTCAGACAAATGGCTGTCCAATCTTTTCTTGAAGACCTCCCATGATGGAGCATCTCCAACATCTGAAGGAAGTCGCTGCACTAATTAATTGTTCTCACTGTCAGGAATTTTCTCCTTAGTTCTAGGTTGGTTGTCTCCTTGATTAGTTATCATCCATTGTTTTGCCTTCAGGTGCTTTGGAGAATACGTTGACCCCCACCACCTCTTCTTTGTAGTAGCCCCCCTAGATATTGGAACACTGCTACACATCCCCTAGTCCTTCTTTTCGTCAAACTAGACGTTCCCAAATAATCTCTATAGTTCAGGGCTGTACTATGGAATCCTTGGTGGTCTCTGGGCTTGTTTTCTTGTAGACATTTCATTACTCAACTGATAACATCATCGGAGTATTGAAGATGTTATCTAGTTGTATAATGAAACACCTACAAGAAAACAAACAAGCTCAGAGAACACCAAGTTCTCCACAATTAAATCAGTCATTGATTCTGTTGCAAGGTGTCAACGCAATCACAACGCTGAAGAAGCAAACACTGAGAGGTGGGGCATTAGAGAGGCCAATCCTGTAGCTTCACCCTAAATATGGCGCCTTGTCCCCTTTCCCCTGATTAATGGGCTCCAAGATGATGTCATCAGGAAAGGTAATTGCCGCTCCGATTTTGGAAAATGTAATGCCAGATGTGAGTCATTGCATCTCATAAATCCTCAGAAGGCAAGGCAGACTTTTAGGAGATGATCTGATTGATGACCTTCTCTGATGTCACCATCCTGGAACCAGGACATTTTTTTTCTGATCCCTTTCCCCCCCAGGTTCCCTTTTTATCTGTGTCAGTTCATCCCTGTGCGCATACATTTTTAGGGAACCAAACCATGACGCCAGCCAAAGGATGGATAGTGATGGCTAGTCATTCTTCACTGTGGCTCTTCTACCACAGGGGTGTCAAACTTGATTGCATTGAGGGCAGGATCAGGGTTGTGTTTAAACTTGGGGGCAGGGCATGGCCAGCTCGACGTCACTCATGTCGGGGTGCTTGTGGTGGCCAGAGCGCTCTGCCAGTGAAAACGGGCTCCCGAGCTCCATTTTTGGCTGCGATGGCCTCCTGCAATCCTCTGCCAGTGAAAATGGCACGGCACAAAAATAACAAAGTCACCAAAGTAGATAGATTCCCTTTAATGCCTCCAACTTGTTTGGGAGGGCTATGTGTAGCTCCCAGGGCTCCATTTTCAGCCATGACAGGAGCTCTGAGCTCTGTTTTCCCTGGCAGAGGCACCATGGGCTGATCCTTTGCTGTTTCCAGGGTGATCCCATGGGCCAGACTGATACCCCTTGGAGCAGCAGCTCCTTGCTAAAGCTGATTCCTCCCAAGCTAAACATGGTCAGACCTGATGGGTTCTTTGACGGAGAGACCACTGTGAAATCACCGGAGCATGGCTGGCTGGGAAATTCTGAGAGTTGAAGACCACAGGTCTTCAAGTTGCCAAGATTGGACATCCTTGCTCTACAGCCAAGGCTAAACATGGTGTGATAACCCAGGGCACGGCACAAAAATAACAAAGTCACCAAAGTAGATAGATTCCCTTTAATGCCTCCAACTTGGCCCACAATGTCCAATTATCCTCGGCAGGAGATCAAATTCTTCCAAAAACAGTCTACAAAGGGAAGCAATGCAGTCAGAATCCAAAATACAAATAAAGTAGAAATAAAAAAGCCAACACAAACTATGCTGAAGTAATTAACATGACAGAGCAGGATAATAACTTGCAGACTTCCAAAAGATAATGACGCACACACAGTTGGGAGGACGGCAAAACCCAGATCAGCCTTGACAAAGATAATGCATGCTTTGCTTCCAGCAACTTTGCCATGCGCAGTTTGCCCTTTTAAACAGTCTTCCCAGCTGCAGCCCATGAAGGGGATCAGGGCCCTTTCCTCCCCCATAAACCACATTGCTCCCTTCTCCATTCCTCCCTGCATACCCCAGGATGAAGAGGGGATGGGCCTGGGTCTTCCTCTGAATGCCCAGCCAGCCTGTGCCCTTCCCCAGTTTCCTCCACAGCCACCGGAGCCACACTCCCCCTCCCTGTCAGCTGTTCCACTTCTCCCTCAGAATCAGAGTCCAACTGGGGCAGGACGCATGGAAATGGGGGATAACTCTCAGCAGAAGGAAATGTTTTCTAGCTTAAGAAAAGCTCAAGAAAGAAAACCCAGGGATGTGTCCAGAAATCAACCTCTACTCAGAGGAGTCCCATTTCTTTTCATTTTTGCACAATCGTCATTTCACTGGATGCACACACCAGGGCGCACCCAAACCACACAACCCCCTTATGGCGTCATCCAACCTCAGAGTTGGTCTCGCTTTCTCAGGTTCCAGGAACTGTACGTGGGGAAGGATTAAAAGTTGGTCAAAAATAAACAGGTGGGAAACCCGTCACGGTTCCTTAATTTGAAGAAGTGTCTGTTAACCCTTCAGCACTTGGAGCTCTGCCTACTGCCCTGAAGGTGAGCTGGATCATGTGTCCCAAAGGTGCTTCCCCCCCCCCCAAAGGTAATGGATTTTCTTGGGTTTTCTTCCTTGGAAAACATTTCCGTTTTCCTCCGTTCTGTGGATTCCAATGGCTTCCAGACTGAACTGAAGAACTGAAGGGAACTGAAGAAGCTTCTTGGATGAGAAGCAAAATGTTTTCAAAAACAAGGGTGGGGGTAGAAACCAAGAAAATCCATTTTCCTTTGGAAAAAAGCACAACCATGACCTGGATCAATCAATCACTCAATCACTCACTTAATCAATCACTCAATCAATGACTCAACCAACCAACCAACCCATCAACAAGAATAGAGCTGGAAGGGACCTTGGAGGCCTTCTAGTCCAACCCTCTGTTTGAGCATGAGTCCTCATTCCATCTCAGGCAAGTGGCTGTCCAGTCTCTTCCTCAAAACCTCCAGTGATGGAGCACCTGCAACTTCTGAAGGCAGCTTCTGTCCCACTGCTTCATTGTCCTCCCTGTTCGGAAGTTTCTCCTGGATTCCAGGTTGCGTCTCTCTTTGATTAGCACCCATCCGTCATTTCTTCTTTTGCCTGATATGGATGATGGAGAATCTCCAAGGACACATGGATCAGGTGAACCACATGGAAGTTGTAGTCTGGCTGCAGGATGGGAGTTATAGGATGGGATGATAGCTGTGCCAAAATTAGTCTGGATGCAGAGCAGGAGTTGTCGTTTAGATGCAGAATGTCAGGTTGGCCAAGGCTGCCCTGGGGCTGGAGAGCAGGCAAGAGGGATATGCATGTAGACAAGTGTGTGTGCGTGTGTGTGTGTGTGTTGCATACGTGTGAAGCACATTTTCCTTTCTGGGTTCTCAGCTCCTTGACTGAGAATTCCTAAGTGTTGCTTGGCAGATCCTCCTGGCCTCTTCTCGGCTGACATGCATAGCAGTGGGAGAACATCTCGTCCCGTGGGAACCTGGCTTGGAATGTCCCAGGCCTCGGGGGAATCTGGCCCCACACCTCTCTTTTGCAAGAGCGCATTCCTTCTTCACATCAGGAGCTGAGAACCAAGGGGCTTTGAGCAGCGCTCTGGCCTGGGCTCAAAAAATAAAAACGAAATCCAATTCTGCAGGAAAAGGCTCTGTGCTGAGCAGGATTTGCAGCTGGCAAGCAGGAGCCAGCCAGCGAGACAAGGTTACTGCCAGTCAATGAACCCGAGTAGCTGTCTGCCTCCCTCAGCTGACTGGCAGATGCTGCGGCAGCCTTGCAGGGTGGGGGTGTGGGGGTGTGATGGCCCAGGAAGGGAGTGTGCAAAAGGTGTGTGTGTGTGTGTGTGGTGGGGGAAGGCGGGGTCTCTAAGCATCCTCCACACTGACTGCAGAACGAGCTGAATGCTTTGCAAAAAACCACTGCGGCTGCTGTCCTAGAACCCTGAAGGAGGCGTTTGTTGCATGCTGCATGCTTAGCATGGACGAGGCTCAATCTCCAGTGGGTTCAACCCCCCCCCTTCCCTCCACCACTTGTTTTCGGCACCTCTGCCCCAGTCTAGAATGTTCTCCAGCCTGGGAAGGGGGCTGCTTCTGAACATGGCGTAAGAAGCAGAACGCATAAGTGACCGGGTGCTATTTTTCCACGCAAAATATGTATTTTATGTTCCACTTTTAAGAACCGTCCCCCTCACTGAGAGGCTCTGGGTGGTGTCCGATAAAATATTAAAAGCATAAAAAACAGCATACAAAATTTAAAAGTTCCTAACTGGAACTGCATTCTTAATTTATGCTTTCTTTCTTAAATATAGCGTGAATCGTCTAGCTCAGCTTTTTATCTTTCTGAAGCCCCTAAAAGCAAGCTCTTTTTTCTCTTACGCTGCTGTTTTTATCTCTTTAGTGAATTTTGGTACCAGAAAAGGAGAGAAGCAGAAAATAGCTTTTGATTTACCATCTCTCTCTCTCTCTTTCATCTCTCTCTAAATCTCTTTCTTTCGTTCTCTCTCTTTTTCTCTCACTTTCTCTCAATATTTCATTTCTAAATCTCTTTTTTTCTTTCTTTCTCTCTCTCCAAATTTCATCTCTTTCTCTCTCAAAATCCCCCCTTATTTTTCTCTCTCTCCCTCTCTCTGTCTCCCTCTGTCCCCACCCTCTGAAAGGGGAATGAAGCAATTAAAAGGCAATTAATAAATCCTGAGTGTATTGATTGCCCTGAATGGAAAAGGCAAAATGGGGATAGAAACTTGATAGGTATTTATGAGAAATCTCTTGGACATGTATGAAACCTCATGACTTCAGTGTTAGAGCAGTGATGCATAGAATTAAAGCCTCAAGAATGGAGTCTGATGCATTTGTAAGAGGGTAGTTAGCTTGCTGGAAGCTAGTTATATAAATGAAATAATCCCTTTTGGCACCCACCTCATCGACATCAAGTTGAACCTGAGACGTTCCAGCTCCTGTATTTAGAGCAGTATTTCTCAATCTCAACAATTTTAAGATGGGGTGGACTTCAACTCCCAGAATTCCCCAGCCAGCCAGCCAGGTGCCGAATTCCCCAACCAAACCAGCACAATTCTGGTCTCTGACCAAAATAAAAGATGGTAGAACTTCATCCTTTTGGTCCAGGTCTTCTCCTGAACCAGCAAAGGGAATGTTGGTGCTTTGGTTCCCTCTAGTGGTAAAGGTTTCCCCTCGCACATATATGCTAGTTGTTTCCGGCTCTAGGGGGCACCAGTGCTCATCTCCGTTACAAAGCCGAAGAAGAAGAGCCAGCACTGTCCGAAGACATCTCTGTGGTCATGTGGCCGGCAGGACTAAATGCTGAAGGCGCACGGAAGGCTGTTCCCTTCCCACCAAAGGGGGTCCCTATTGTCTACTTGCGTTTTTTTACATGCTTTCAAATTGTTAGGTTGGCAGAAGCTAGGACGAGTAACGGGGAGCTCACTTCATTACGTGGCGCTGGGGATTTGAACCGCCGAACTGCCGGCCTTTCTGATCGACAAGCTCAGTGTCTTAGCCAGTGAGCCACCGAGCCACCTCACTCCTACTACCTTCTAGTGGTGGTACCCTAGAATTGCTTCAGATGGGCAATGTGATAGTTTATTCAAGACTAGATTGATTTCTGCAGGTTCCCATGCTCGAATCCTTGAGTGACAACAGACACCAACCTACCCGTTTTGAGTCCAGGGAAGCCAGCCTTCCTTTAGCTTGAAGTGGCTCCATTCCCACCATTCTTCATGTGGGAGGAGACCACCCTGGTAGCTCGTGACAACTTGAGAACGGATCATGGATGAAGAGGACACCCAACAATGGTTGGAAACTAATCAAGGAGAGAAGCAACCTGGAATTAACGAGAAATTTCCTATCGGGGGGACAATTAACCAGTGGAACAGCTGGCCTTCAGAAGTTGTGGATGCTCTGGAGCAGGGGTCTCCAACCTTGGCTCCTGGAAGCCTGGCGGACTTCAACTCCCAGAATTCCAGGAGTTGAAGTCCGCCAGGCTTCCAGGAGCCAAGGTTGGAGACCCCTGCTCTGGAGGCTTTTAAGAAGAGACTGGACAGTCAGCTTTCTGATATTGATATAAGTTCTCCTGCTTGAGCAGGGGCTGGACTAGACGATCTCCAGGGTCCCTTCCAAATCTATTCTATTCTGAATTCAATTGAAGGAGAGAAGAAACACTAGGACCCAAAGTGTCTTGTTTCCTTTCCAGCACTTCTGGTGCAGCAAAGCCCATTAACCAAACCCAAGCAGAAAACCCAAGAAAAATATGGATTTTCCATTTCTGATTTCATGCAGTTAGTTTCCGTAAATGCTCCTTTTGGCGTGTAGAATAGCGATATCGATTTACTGAGCACTCAGTTGTGTGTGGTGTGAGCATCCTGTGGTCTTCAGTGAATGTTTTGGATCACGTCTGCCTTCTATTGCCCCCCTCCCCCAAGTCACTCGCGATGATTCTCGGTAGCTTACAGCAAATAAATGACAATAAAGTTATCTCTTCAGTCGTGTCTAATTCTTGGTGATTTTATGGGCTAGGTCTCTGCAGAGAAATAAACCCCAATACACCCCCCCCCCCTAAAAACCCAACCCTTTGGTGACAATAATCAGAGCCGCCACTTGATGGGTTCTTCATCATTCTGGGTTCCCCAGTTCCACTGGCAAAATCATGTCTTTAGGACCTTTTGAAAGAGCATCAAAGTGGGTCCCATTTTATTCCCATAGGGATGATGTTCCACAGGGATGGAGCCACCACGGAGAAGGTCCTTCTTCATCCCACCAGATGGCTTTTCTTCAGAGAGGAAACTTATAACATCTTAGTTCCAATCTTATTCTGACAGGGATGATGTTCTACAGCAAGGGTCTTCAAACTTGGCAAGTTTAAGACTTGTGGACTTCAACTCCCATAATTTTTGAGCTAACATGACTGGAGGAGGAATTCTGGGAGTTGAAGTCCACAAGTCTTAAAGCTGTCAAGTTTGAAGACCCCTGTTCTACAGGGATGGAGCCACTACAGAGAAGATCCTTCTTCATCCCACCTTTTGGACCTCCTTAAGAGGGGAGACCTATAATGTTTTATTTCCAATCTTATTCCCACAGGGATGATGTTCCACAGGGAGAAGATCCTTCTTCTTGGTCCCATCAGCTGGGTGAAAGATATGATCAATGAATTGAAAAGCCCATCCCCTTTGCTCACCAAGAACACTCGATCTCTTTCCAGGATACAAGACCCTGCTGAAATGTCTCTCTGGGAAATTTTGCCCCCGGGAACTGATTGGTATTATGGGACCTTCTGGAGCTGGGAAATCCACCTTGATGAACCTCTTGGCTGGATACCGGTGAGAAAAATACTTCCTTTGCATAAAACAGCTTGATTTTTAATGGGAAGATTTGGTCCCGTATCCTGACAAATGCCCAGATAATATTCTTCAACATCTTCAGGTTGATTTAGTGCAATCCTTGGGTGCCTCATTGCCCAGAAAAATGGTGAAATAAATTGGAGAACCTCAAATTCTGAGTTTATTGATTTGATTTGATTTGATTTGTCAATTGCTCACAAGATAATAGGTATAACAATAAGCATGAGTATGAATACAGGAAAATAGATACAAATAAATGGGGAAATAGATACGGTACGGTACCTATTTCGGTAAGGTACGGTAAGCACGATTGTGCACTTATGCACACCTCTTACAGACCTCTCAGGAATGGGGTGAGGTGAATAGGGGATAGTTTAAGAATAGAATAGAATAGAATTCTTTTATTTGCCAAGTGTGATTGGACACACAAGGACTTTGTCTTGGTGCAAGTGTTCTCAGTGTACATAAAAGAAAAGAGTCAAGAATCATCAGGTATGATAGTCATAGGGTACAATAAGCAATCAAATCATACTAGGAAACAGTCAATAAAAATTGTTAGGATACAAGTGACAAAGTTAGAGTCAAACAGTCACAAGTGGGAGGGGATGGGTGATAAGAAGTGATGAGAAGATTAATAGTAATAGTAATGCAGACTTTGTAAATAGCTGGACAGTATTGAGGGAATTATTTGTTTAGCAGAGTGATGGCGTTTGGGAAAAAACTGTCCTTGTGTCTAGTTGTTCTGGTGTGCAGTGCTGTTAAGGTTAAAGTTTTGGGGGTTTGAGGCTATAACAACAGGTAGTACATTCCAGGCATTAACCATTCTGTTGCCGAAGTCATCCTTTTTGTACTTCCTGTTTAAACCTTTCAGAAGTTAGTGGAGGGGGAGACACCTCATCTTCCTGCTCAGCATCCTCTCTCTGCTGTCTCCCAAACCCAACAATAAATTCTAGCCAATGAATGAAGAAATGAGCAAAATGTTTAGGCTCTTCTAAAATCAGTGTTCAATCCCAGAATTCTCAGTAATGGCGGTGCCGGTTGTGGAAATCTGGGAGTTGAAGTCCATATAGCTGGAAATTGCCAAAGTTAGGAAATCTGGATCCAAGGCAATTAAGTTTTAAGAACCTTCTACGGCAGAGGTGTCCAACCTTGGCAACATTAAGACTTGTGGATTTCAGCTTCCAGGACTGGCTGGCTAGGGAATTCTGGGAGTTGAAGTCCACAAACCTTAACGTTGCCAAGGCTGCACACTTCAGTTCTAAGGAGCGTTAGATCTTCAACCGGCAACCTTCTGTATTTCTTACTCCCAGGGAAACGGGCATGAAAGGCCAAATTTTGGTGAACGGACATCCAAGGGAACTGCGCACTTTCCGTAAGATGTCGTGCTACATTATGCAGGACGACATGCTGATGCCCCATCTCACCGTGAAGGAGGCCATGATGGTGAGTGGAGGAAAGGTTGCAACCCTGGAAAGGGAATTCAATAGAGACCTTCAACTGATGGGATGAAGAGACTGAGAGCCCCATCAAAGGCAGCTCACCTCCAGAAAAAAGTATGATGATCCCAGGGCTTTCAAAACCAGTTGTTCCAGTAAGTCTAGAAGCAAAGAATGAGAATCTTTCGTTTTCTCCACTCAGAGTTCAGCCAACCTGAAACTGAATGAGAAGCAAGAAGTGAAGAAGGAGCTGGTAAGTTGGCATTTTTGGTTGTCTTTGAAAGCTCAAGAAGCAGTGGGACATTCAACCATGCAGTGAAGCCCTTTCTGGCTGGTTTCCCAGCAAATGGACAGATGGATGTTCTCCCATCTCTTCAGCTTCCTCATCTGAGAAGGGCTCAATTTGCAGCCAATGCATTGCTAAGTTAAGCTAAGTTAAGACCATCATTGGCAAGCTGGGCTGTTCCCAAAGTAGTAAATGTAGCATCTGCTGAGAGGGCCTGGGCTGAATCAGTGGTCCTCATGGCTTTCCATCTAGGAGAGGGAATAAGGAAAGGGAGAAGCTGAAATTATATCACTCAGTAGGTGTCCCAGTGGACTGAGGTTTGACTTGAATTGATCTA
The DNA here is from genome assembly GCA_033807585.1 of Hydrophis major. Taxonomy (NCBI): domain Eukaryota; kingdom Metazoa; phylum Chordata; class Lepidosauria; order Squamata; family Elapidae; genus Hydrophis; species Hydrophis major. Next base: position 39,767,242 of record CM066334.1, on the reverse strand, counting down.
CTTTTGTTGAGATGTACTTCGTGACACTGTATTTCGTAAATTCAGGATGAGTGGACATCAACTCTCATAAGTCAACAAATCCAATGGACCAGTGTCTTTAAGATGGGTGGATTTCAACTCCAGAAATCCACAGATCCAGTGAGTCAATGACTTCCTCATGCTGGCTGAGGAATTCTGGGAGTTGAAGTCCACAGTTCTTAAAGTTACTAAGAAACATTGGCCTGAAGCAAGGGTCTTCAAACTTGACAAGTTTTAAGACTTGTGGACTTCAACTCCCAGAATTCCTGAGCTAACATGACTAGAGGAGGAATTCTGGAGTTGAAGTCTACAAGTCTTAAAGCTGTCAAGTTTGAAGATCCCTGGTCTAAAGGAAGGATCATGGCCCATTTCTCATGGGAATTCTTTTCTGGCAATCAGGTGAATGAGATCTTGACCGCCTTGGGACTCCTGGAGTGTGCCCATACTCGCTCCTCAGCTCTCTCTGGAGGACAACGCAAGCGACTTGCCATCGCCCTTGAGTTGGTCAACAATCCTCCAGTCATGTTTTTTGATGAGCCCACCAGGTAAGTGACATATCCTACCTCTGGTTCCTGCCCATATCTAGGGGAGGACTGAGACCCTTTCCTCTTGTCTCTGGGCCTTGTTTGATCTTGCAGAACATTGGTGGGAATCCTCCAAGAAGTTGGTGGGATGTTGAGGCAGGACCAGACCAATGGGTAGAGAAGAACTTGTAGAAGAAATCAAGAATGCTTGGAGTTCACTGTCAGAGTCAAAAGCTTTTTTAAACTTTCCCAAGACAAGGGAATTGTTATAGAAATGCACAGTGGAAACACAAAGGTTGCAAATGTGCCTTGTTCTCTCTTTCTCTGCCTCTCCAGTGGACTGGATAGCACGTCCTGCTTCCAGGTGGTCTCCCTCCTGAAATCCTTGGCCCAAGGGGGCCGCACCATCATCTGCACCATCCACCAGCCCAGCGCTAAGCTCTTTGAAAAGTTTGACAAGGTGAGGCTGCCTGTGAGACTCGCAGGAACCAACTCTCTTAATCGAGCAAGATGGCACCCGAATGGCAGAAGGATGCCTGTAGGGCTCAGAATATCTGCGGCAGGAGTTCACCATTGTAGCAACTCTTTGATTTGAGCATCCCGGGTGACACATCTCTTACTGCACTCAGGATTTGCACTTTCTCCCCCCTTCTTTCTTTCCAGCTCTACATCCTCAGCCAAGGTCAATGTATCTTCAAGGGAGCTGTCTCCAACCTCATCCCGTATCTAAAGGGGCTTGGCTTGCATTGTCCCACCTACCATAACCCAGCTGATTTCAGTAAGTCATGTTGGCCATAGATGGTTTTTGCCTCTACCAGAGTTAAGCGATGTGTGGCACGGTCCTTTCTTAGGAGCCCGTAGTAGTAGCCCATCTGATCCAGATCTCTCTAGGGTTTCACACAGACGTTTGCCAACCCTATCTGGACATGCTGAGTACTTTATTTGAGGATCTCCTGAACATCTGGCCCAAGGGTCTTCCAACGTGGCAGATTTAAGACTTGTGGACTTCCAACTCCCAGAATTCCTGAGCTAGCATGACTGGAGGAAGAATTCTGGGAGTTGAAGTCCACAAGAAAGCTGTCAAGTTTGAAGACTCCTGGAATAGATAGATAGATAAAGAGAGGTAGAATAGATAGAGAGAAAGACAGAGAAATAGAATAGATAGAATAGATCAAGGGTCTTCCAACTTGGCAAGTTTAAGACTTGTGGACTTCCAACTCCCAGAATTCCTGAGCTAGCATGACTGGAGGAGGAGTTCTGGGAGTTGAAGTCCACAAGTCTTAAAGCTGCCAAGTTTGAAGACCCCTGATCTGGCCCCTTAGTGATGGCTTGATCTGAAGTCATCAATCAGATGGGAATTGGAGACCAGAACTCTGGATCTAAGAATGACTTTCAGGAACTTCTTTGTGGATTCCCTATTAGGACACCGGAGTGATCCTGAACAGAAAACATGATACAATGTTGGACTGGGAAGCCCTTTTGATCCAACCCATCAAAGTCCCTCTTTTGCATGTTGAGGAACTCTGGTTCTGATTATCTGGGTCAGCTTGGATTCTCACACTTTTCCTCAACAATTAGGTCAGAAGGAGCATTCTGGCGATTAGTCCACCTCTGGAAAGCCACCAGAGAAGGCTAAAAACATCCCTTTCTTCGTTTTTCTTTTCAATAAATTTTTTATTTTTATGTTTTAAAAAACATCTCTTTACAATGTAGTTCCAGGTTTTTACATTTCAAATACAAACATGACTATGATTACATATTCAGCTTTCCTATCCAATTTCATATCATATTATTACTTATTTCATTGTTCTTTAAATATCCTCATGCCTTATTTTGCAATATTATCTATATTCTTATTCAATTTCTATATTCCTTACACGCATTTGCAAGTTTTATCACACGCTATTATTCCATTCGTTGTTCAATAAAATTCATCTTAATTCTTATTATCCAAAAGTTTTCCCCTTTCATTGTCAATTCAAGCTTGCCACCCGCTTTACCTTATACATTTCCCCAATTTTACTCTCTTTAACCCATTATAAAAATTTATAACAATATAGCCCTTTCTTAGGACCTTCCATTCGATGATGTCTTGCAATGGGGAATCAAACCTCCATATGGGGAAATAGGTCAACAGCTCAGAAGCTCAGGGTTCAAAATTTCTCCTTGGCCACCCCCATTTTAAGTTGTTTCTGATGATCCCCAAACGTTATGTTTTCACGTATATATGAAAGAAAAGCTTACCTTAAATTGCAGTTGTGTTGTTCACTAGGATCCTGAAGTGGAATGCTAAACCTTCTCGCTGATTCATGAAAACAATAAAACTATGATTCTTGGGGAATGGGAAAGGTGAGTAGAGCTGAGCGTCCCTTGGTAGAAGCGTGAGCCCCAGTTGCCTCCCTCTGTCTTCTCCTCTGCAGTCATTGAGGTGGCCTCAGGGGAATACGGCGATCTCAATCCACTCCTCTTCCAAGCCGTCCAGAATGGGCTGTGCACCATGGAGGAGAAAAAGGGCAGCCCAGAGAAGATGGATTCCTTGGTGCCAGGACCTTGTGTGGCGGTGAGTGGTCTACGGGGAAGGGGAGGGAGGTTCTTTGAGAGCTGGAGCCCCCAAGACACCAGGAGTCCAGACCACGTCAGGCTAGGTGAGGGCAGCTTTGCTGGTTCAGAGGTTGTCCCGTTTGCATTCAGCCTCTCATTTTTTAAAAAAAAATCAGTTGAAGTGCACCCCCTTGTGTGTCGCTCAAGAAAGGTGTCATAAAGCAGGGCTCCCCAACCTTGGCACCGGTTTGTCCCGTGGCTTGCCAGAAACCAGGCCATGCAAACAAGCAGAGGCCTATCCATGGGGTGGAGGCAGCCCATGAAACCATGACCCTTCCAGAAAAAATGCTTTCCAGCGAACAGGTCCCTGGTGCCCCAAAGGTGCCTCTGTCATGAAGTCTTCCTAGGAGATCGCTAGGATTGTTGGGAGATTTTATTAACCTCCAATTTCTCTCTCCCTCTCTCTCTCTCTTGCTTTTCTCTTCTTTCTCTTTCTCTTTTTCTTTCTCTTCTTGGCTCAACCCCAGGATTTGGATCATATCGAGAGCCATACCTTTGCAACTAGTACCCTGACTCAATTTTGCATCCTTTTCCACAGGAGCTATATTTCCATCCTAAGAGACACGGTAAGGGTCAGGGAGGAAGAAACGAGGTGGAGGATGGAGGGAGGGGGAGGGAGGGAGGGACGGAGGAAGAAAGGAAGGAAGGAAGGAAGGAAGGAAGGAAGGAAGGAAGGAAGGAAGGAAGAGAGAGAGATAGTAGAAGGAAGGTGGAGAAGAGAGGGAGAGAGGGAAGGAAGGAAGGAAGAAAGGAAAGAGAGAGAGATAGTAGAAGGAAGGCAGTTGGAGAAGGGAGGGAGGAAGAAGGAAGGGAGGGAGGGAGGAGAGATAAAGAGAAGGAAGGAAGACATGTCTCTGTTTTTTGCATCACTGATGCTTTCAGTTGTGACAACATCTGGAATATCTTTGGAGCCTTTAGGATACAGAACTAGGCAGATCTCCCAGAGGGTCAAAAAAAGTCAGGCTGGTAGCCATAGAAACCATAAACCCCACCCATTGTTTATATGTGTTGTGGCCACCAACTTTACTTTTGTTAACACACACACACACACGCACATATACTCCCATTAACCCTTCTAAGATAAAGCTGCTATTTGGGTCTCCAACCAGGCAGCTGATCCTCAGAGAGATTCAAGATCCAGGACTTGATAATAATTTTGTTTTTTAGTCCTTCCCAGCCTATTTATTGATCTGTTTTTAACAGTCACAACATTTACTCCTGGTCCAGCCCAAGATTCTGGCTGGCTTTCACTTTAGATGAATATTTGATAGGTTTGCATTTACCAAGTAATAATAATAATGAATATTTTGTGCTGTGTGGGCTTCAGAGAGGTTTGGTTCATACAGCACAAATCGTCTTTATTCTTCATTCGTTCAGAGATTTTATGAGCTCCTTTGGCAACCCTGGGCAGCTTACCAAAATGCGATTTCCTCACCAGGTTCAAGAGCAGGAAAATAAAATAAAAAAGTTGCATCCATCAGCTTCTGAAAACACAAGAAGAGCCCAGAAGTTAGGGTGCTTCTCACCCATCTCCCCACTGGGGAGTTTCCTTCAACACCAGTGGTCAACTGGCTTTCAACCCAACCTGTTGTGGGAAGTCAGCCATTGTAGCTTGCCTGATCAGTTCTGTTGTGGCCCGTCAGCAGCTAGAGAAGCTGGTGGCAGACTTGGACAAGGTTGGGGAAGAATATGAGCCAGTCCTGGAGTCTGGGGAAGGCTCTGACGAGGGCTCTCTCTCATAGGCAGAAATGGGGCTAAGGCCATCCAGCAGTTATCTGCTGCCTTTGGAATCGGACATCAGTGAGGCAGAAGAACAGCTGGAGCCTGTTCCCAGTGTGCAGAGCTGCCAGGAGAAGGGAACAATTAAGGAACAAGGGTCAACTCAGGAGTAAAGGCACAGGTGGACGGTGAATGGCCCCTCCCATAGGGAATAAAAAGGAGCAAAAGGGGAGTGGGATTTGCAGGAGACAATTAGTTCATTTGGGTGAAGACTTGACTCCCTGCCAAGTATTTTCTGCTAAGCAGTGCGCTTGGAAGCTATCGGCCTGGCAACTCTCCAAGCTTGATAAGGTCTGTGATTGTAAATTGCTCTTGAAAGACTGTTTGCTGGGACTTTGCTGGATGTGAATGATAGGAATTAACATTTAGCTTAAATAAAACGGGTTTTGTCAGAACAAGGAATCTGCTTCGTGAGTTTGGGAAGCCTCGGTCAGAACAAGTTCTGTGGCTTTTTCTCAAGATGTCCCAATGCTTTGCCAAAGATGATGAAAGTATCTTTGGGGGGGGGGGAATCCTTTCCCCAGATGACTTAGGGCTCTTCTTGTTCTGCACAGCTCCTCACCCACCTGAGGTTCATGTCTCACATCTGCACGGGGGTGTTGATTGGCCTCCTCTACCTACACATTGGCAACGATGCCACCAAGGTCTTCAACAACACCGGCTTCCTGTTCGTCTCCATGCTCTTCGTCATGTTTGCCGCTCTGATGCCCACCATTCTGACCTGTGAGTTGGGGACCCCTTGATAGAACAGCCTGGCACCTTTAGGACTCTTCTGGGTGAGACCTGTGGGTGACCCCAGGGAGAAGGAAAATCTGGAGCTTTCCAGATGTTGACTTGAAGCCCAGAGAGGCTTAGAGAGGATAGGGGAGTTTCTTAGAAGAAGAGTTAGGTCTTTGGGACTTCATTTATTTTCGGGAGGACATGATGTTTTCTGGTTGGGGTGGGGACATTTTTTTAAAGTCTATTTTTGGGCCTCCAGGCCTTGCTGGTGGGAGAGTGGTATCATTGCAGAGAGAGAGGGCTAGGGGACTGGAGTTCTTGATCAATGAGAGGAATTGGAGGACTGATAAATCCAGGGCATCCTGTTAATCCAACTTTCTTTTTTCCTTGCAAATCAGTCAAATGAATGCACTAATAAGGTGACCAACTGTCCTCCTTTTGTAAGTTCTGTCCTCCCTCGAAAAGTGTCCTCCTCCATGTCCTCCTTTTTGATATTTAAAGACTAATCTGTAAATCTCCATATTTGATCGATGCCAATCCGATCTGTTGTGTGTGATGTGATGTATTTGTATTTGGCATGACGATTCGTCAAGGCTCGGTACAGTGTGGTGAGATGCGATTATGAGACACATGCGCTCCACACAGGAGGATTGTTTTGAGAGAGCGTGTCGCGCACAAGTGGCTTTGTTTTTACTTCTTCTTCCATTTATTTGTGTCCTCCTCCTCATTGTAAAAAAAATTGGTCACCTTAGCACTAAGCTACTGAAAAGCTTAACACATCCACAAATATCGAATTGCTGAACAGGGGAGTGGAGGAAGAGCTGGGAACTACCTTATGTGCGTTCAGAATCTGAAAAATAACATTTAACACAGCACAGCACTTAAGCAAAATGGTTCGGTTGAGATCGGCGTATGCGGGATTGATTGGGGTAGATTGCAGGGGTAGATACCGAAATATGATTTTATCATATTTTATCTCTTATCTTGAATTATTGTATTTTATTCCAATTTCATTTTAGACTGCATTTTATTGCGAATTTCATTTTAAATCATATTTTATTCCAATTCCATTTTAAATTGCTTTTATCAAATGTTAATAATAATTTGTTTCCGGAACTTTGCACTTTGATATGGGCCAAGGTGTCAACTCATAAAACATTTTATATACACAGTTTATAGTTGACAACAGAAAGAAGTGGGGGGGGGGGTTCAAACTGCAGGTGGCAATGTGGAATCGAAAGTACATTCCATTTATATTTTCTTAAGAGACGGATTAGATGACTGAAGCTTTTGCTGAGCAAAAGTTTAATTGGAGAGCATGATTGATGACTCTTGGCTATGGACGTGTTTCATTGGATGATACACCCAGAGGCGGGAGGGGCTGGGAGAAAGCAGGATCAAGGGTGGTGACAGTGAATTACGTATCTCAGAGTTGGCTATGCCCAGGTTAGTGCCAGTCACAGAATGGTAGCTTCAAATAAATCCTCTTTAGTTTTGGGAGTGTGGCTCAAGGCTCACAATTTAATTGGAGTAACTGCCGGAATCTTGACACATGGGCTAATCAATAAAGACTGAACTGCCAGCATTTGGGCTCCCTCCAATACAAATGCACCAATTCTTCTTCCTCCTCCCTGCCTGGATATAAAAACCCACCCTCTCTCTTTCTCCCTCTCCTTCCCACCCTCCTTCTCTCCGTCCCTCTCTCTCTCTCTCTCTTTTTGCAGTCCCTCTGGAGATGTCCGTCTTTCTGCGAGAACATCTCAACTACTGGTACAGTCTAAAGGCCTACTTTCTCGCCAAAACTGTAGCAGATGTTCCTTTTCAGGTGAGCACTTCATCCTGACACACACACACATCCCATTTCTGCCACTGGGAGGGGGTCCACTCCTTTTTTTTTTAACAGTTTGAAAGCAGACTGAGGTTCAACAGGTGCAGCTGAACATAGAGGCAATCCTTGACTTACAAACACAATTGGGACCGGCCCTTCCATCACTAAATGATGCGTTTGTTAAATCAGCCATGCCTGATTTTATGGCCTCCTTCTTTGCCATGGTCATTAAGCAAATCTGGCTTTCTCTCTCCCGCCTCCCTTTGCTTATCAGAAGACCCCTGGGAAGGACAACAATGGCCATCGCAAGACCCCGGGATGATACAACTTCATAAATACATGCAGGGGTGGGCTTCAAAAATTTGAGCAAGGGGTTCTCTGCCCGGTTGCTGGGTGGCTGGCCAGGGTGGGCGTGGCCTAGTTGGCCTCCTGCACCATAGTGGGGAGGTGTTTTTGGCCTCCCCGGGCTCCGGAGGCTCTTTGGAAGCCAGAAATGGGCCCATTTCTGGCCTTCCTGAACTTCCGGGTGGCCTGTTTTTTCACCCTCCCCGAGCCTCCGTTTGTGCCTTGC